>OU342735.1:35574284-36025353 GCA_910589765.1 Avena atlantica
TCATAGATCCACTCCGGGAGGTAAACCTCATTCTGGCTTTCTATACCTTGGTCTGAGTTCCTCCTTCCACTCACCATTTCCAACACTAGCATACCAAAGCTATATACATCTGACTTGTAGGATATCCCTCCAAAGTTACGAGAATATAGCTCTGGTGCAATGTAGCCCATAGTACCTCTTGCTGCAGTTAAGGTGACAATACTTCGATCCCTCGCACACAGCTTTGCAAGGCCAAAGTCTGAGATCTTTGGGTTGAAGTTGTAGTCCAGCAAGATGTTGTGTGGCTTGATGTCAAAGTGAAGGATGCGCTGGTTGCATCCTTGGTGTAGGTACTCCATTCCTCTGGCGACGCCTAATGCAATGTCTAGCATTTTTTCAGGTATTAGGACATCTTGAAAAATATTAGAATCAGGCGAGAATATGTACTTCTCCAGTGAATCATTAGGCATGAATTCATAGAGAAGAGCCCGTCTCATCCCTTCGGAGCAAAAGCCCACGAGGCGGACAATATTGGCATGGTGGATTAGTCCAATTGTTGCAACTTCATTGATGAATACTTCTCCCTCTCCTGTAGAGTTCTCCAACACCTTGATTGCCACAGGCACTCCGTTTGGTAGCTCGCCTTTATATACGCTTCCAAATCCCCCCTGTCCTACTTTTACCTTAAACCGTCTGGCTATCTTTTTTACTTCGGAGAAGGTGTACCTCGTGGGTTTTGACGTGCCGTATGTCTTGAGAAACATTTCGACCTTCAAATGTATCTCTTTGTTATAATTTGTCTTCAGTGAAAGATACAGTGCAGTGGCCACTATCAAGAATAGAACAATTAATGTGGCCACTGATGATGTTGCTGAAAAACAGAAAACATGAAATTAGCATATTGCATTAGCATTGGTATCCATTACCTACTTACTGTAATGGGTTTAAGACGAGGATGTAATGTCTATATCAAGGAAATAAACGAAATCTGGAGTTTCAAACTCTTTTGGCTCTAATTGTTATTTTATTTCTTTTGGCTGAATCTTTATGGTGGCTTTATGCTGACTGAGTTTGTAATAAACGTTGGTTGTGTGCATCTCACGCGGATGTTTCTTATTGTTTTGTATTAGAGAGAAATCTGGGCTGTAGCAATACCTGCAATAACTTTGATGTGCGAACCTGCAAACAGAAAAAAAAAGAGTGAGATTTTGGTTGTTGATTAAGAAAAGCAAAGAGTAACTGTACTTTATAAAAAGCTTGGTAGTTGCTCATATGGTTTGTAGGTTAAGAAAATCAGTCAGAAACCGACACATCAAACTGTAGAATGAGCATAATAAAAAGTCATGCCACGATCATATTGTGCTACTGGCCATCTAGAAATAATACCGCGTGGCATGCAGAATGTTTGATTCCTTTGCGAGCTGAATGCACACCGTGCCCCCTTGTGTTCACAGTCATTGCACTCTGATGAACCTGTCCATCCCTGTTCCATCTTTGCTGATTTGAGGATTCTCTCTACACTTGTATTGAGCGTAGGTTGCCAGTAGATGCCAGATTGATCCCACGAATAGGGTAACCAAATTAGGCCATCTGAGACGACCTCGCAGTTCAATGGAAGATCTGTCATGAGCTGATTAGCAGGCAACAAATACGAGAAGTGAGTTGTGTTGCTAAGGCAGGAGATTGGTCCAGCAGCATCAGTGCTTGGTGCTAACTCTCCTGAGCAGCATACAAGGATTGCGCACTTCTCATCATATATGTCAGCAATGTCACAATGGGCCTTGCGCGGGTGCTCTTCGTAGGCGAAATGAACCGGGATGGTTTTGGAGACGAGGCTGGAAGTGGAATGAGTGCAATGACAAAACGGCTGTAATATATGGCGGTTACTCTGCACGGGCCAAGAAATGGGTGAACTAGTATGGTGTCTTCGCCGGAGCATGCTAACTCCATGCAGGGCCTGCCGCATGATGAATTGCTGACCTTGAGCCGGAAAGGAAACCTTATCTCTGGGCCATGTTTGCTGCACTTGGACGGTGGACAGTACTTGAAGAAATCTTGATCGTCCCACGCCATGGCCAAGCCGGTTCCATGGCTGATAAGAGAAATTAGGAGGGCTGTGACAAGGAATTTACACATCTTGCTGTACTGTAACAGAGATGGAGAGGAAGAGGAAGATATGAAGGCAGGCAAGGCGCTGCACATATATAGAAGAAAAAGGCATCACAAGTGGCAATCCATGTGGAGCAGTCTTGCTAGTAGCCTACTACAATAATGGTTTGATAGTGTCACACTTTAAGTGTGGTGGACAAATTCCAACTGCGCGTCCACCCCCTGCCGTGTTCTAGTCATCGAAGTGCGACCGAAGACTCGCTAGCGTCCATGATTTAGTACTCCGTGGAACTAGTGGACTGCATGGAAATTTTCACTGCTGTGATTGCCATCTCATGGAAATACGTACATCCAGGAAGATTAGTCTTTTGTTCTAGAGAAAGTTGTCGTTCTACACTCTCGAAACAGGCTTTCGCCCAGCTTTATAAATAAAGCACACAGGTGAGACCGCTGCTGGGCCAGACAGCACAACGCCCAAACACAACACGATACACGATGCTGGGGCAGCAGCACACACACGCCCGAACTAAAACAAGGAAAAAAAAACAGAAAGGAGTGGAGACGGAAACGGATCGACTAGAAGATGCAGACCGCCACCACTGCGCCCGCCGAAGAATGTCCACCACGCTCCTAGCTCCGACTCGTCAAGCGCCAGGCAGCACCCTCAAGAGGGAACGCGACCGCTGCTGCCCGGACCAAAGAGGCCCTAGGGTTTCCCCCGGCACACTGAGGAGAGTAGAAGGAGGGTAGCCCCGATGCCCTCCAGGAAGGAAGATGCCACCCACGGGCGGCACCGCATCGGCGTCGGGCGAGCCGACAAGGATTTCTCCCGATACCCAATCCACAACCCCCGGACGGGCCGTTGCACCGGAGACACGCGAGGGCGAGGCCTCGCCACCACCATCCTATGCCATCCACGAGCATGCGCCACCCGGTCGCGAATCCGTCATCACCGCCTCACCGAGCAAGCCGTTGTGAGGTCTACAAAATCGCGGGACAAGTAGAGAGAAAAGAGGACCCACAGAACCGCGGCCGCGCGGGAGGGAACTTCCTCCACCGCCGGAGGAGGTAGTCGACCGGACGCGGCCGCAAACAAACCGGTCCTCCCTAGATCCGGCCGGGCCCAGCGGGTCCGTAAAGCCTCCTCAGAGGCATACCAGTTCCATGGTGGTCCGGCCGGGCCCTGACGGGCCCGTAAAGTCTGCAGCCCCGCTGCAACAAGCCGGCCGAGAGAGCCACGGGTCTCTTTCATCCTACTCGCCAAGATCTGCAGAGTAGCCAAGGCAGGGTCGGTCGGCCCGCCTTACCCAGATCTGGGCCCAAATGGGCCCAATCTGGGCCGCCATGGCACTGCCCACCCCAAGCCCTGTCTACCGCCGCTGCGCAGCTCTGCCCCGCCGCCCACCGCGGCGCCGCCACGCCAACTCACCACCCGCCGCAGCAGGGCCTCCGTCGCCCCACGCAAGCCACCGCCGAGGACCTGCACCGCCGCGCGCAGTAGCCCAAGGCCGCAGCAGCACCGCTGCCGCTGCCCAGGCCACCACCGGCCAGCACAAGCCCCGGCCCAGCCCCGCCGCCCGTCGCGCCGCCGCAGGACCGACTCCCTGACGCCGGCACCACGCACCCCCGGGCGGACGACCCCGCGACCCGACCCCTGAGGAGAACGACGAGAGCGCCCCGCCGCCGCCGGCGCCGGCCGGGCTTCGCCCGGGCGCACCCTCCTGGCGGCGGCGAGGGGAGGAGATGAGGATGAGGGGGGGCGGCGGCGGCTGAAGGCTAGGGTTCCCCTGTCGCCTCGCGGGGGCGACGAGGGGAACAGGTTCTCTCCTAGTTGCTGGTCAAGTTGTCGTTCTACACACCCACTAACATCAACTTCAGACAGTTTCTTAGATTTTTTTTTGTAGCAGAACGCCTTAATTATCGTGGAGGAGTTCCAATACGAGTGTGACCCATGAATGGATAAAGTCCACGATTTAGTACTCCACTCCGTAGAAGTAGTCAAATAGGGCACCTTCTTGGAAATCCATGTGCTGTAATTAACACCTCAGGGAAGTTTGAGTCTTGTTCTAGCTGCAGCTGAGCTGCTATTCAAAGTCTTGCTGTACTGATAGCTATATATGTGTACAGCATTCTAGCCCTACTGTACTGTGATATGTACCTCTTCCAAATATCCCTTCACTGACCCAATGCATTTTTTCTACAGCCAATAGTGTACCAATCATATAATGCCTGTGTCGTGTAAATAAGTAGTAATCTTCACCATACCTAGGATATCAATCTTCGAAGCTGTCATGGCGAACACTGGTGCATTTCATCGCTCCATTGCCTTGCAAGCCTTAACGGTCCTATTTGTGCTTTCAGTTTTTGCAGCAGATGTGGAGGGAGGAGATGGATGCCCGCGTTTCTCCTGCGGTCATCTCCGAGATGTTAGGTCTCCTTTCCGCCGGCGAGGTGATCCACCTGAGTGCGGCTCTCGATCACACGAGCTGGTTTGCAGCGATAGTAAGGCCAAAATTCTCATCAGCAATGAAGCATACTATGTGGCTACCATCAACTACAGCAGTTTGTCTTTCTGGATTGTGAACGCCAACTTTGATACGAACAGCAGCTGTCCTCTTCCTTACTACTCTTTCCCATTGAACGGTATAACTGGTTCAGATGGCTTTGTCGATTTCCATACTCCTTCCCCTTGGGCATGCTTTGTTAATTGTTCGCAAGCAATAGTAGTGAATAATAGTTGGTACAGACCTGTTGCTTGTCGAAGTGCAGAAAATTCAAATTATTATCTCTGGGCTGGGGCTGACCAATCTGATTGTGGAATCAGATATCTCCAGCCTTCTTGTCGAAGCTTGAACATGATTCCGTTTGGTGCCCGGGATATCACCAACCTGCTACAGAATGCAAGTTATGATGAAATCATGCAATTCATAAGGATGGGATTTTCTGTTTACTTTCCTTATCCTAATGGTTCTAGAAATCCCTCGAGGGACGAGGTTATCAAAAAATGCGTAAGCGACTCAAAAAGGTGATCCCATTTCCTCCCGATTATGTTTTTTTATAATTAAATATAACAAACTGTGCCCTTCTCATAAATCCGTTTCTCTACAATTCTGGCTTGCAGCTACTTCAAGAAGCTTTTGTCTGATCCAAGAGCAATGCACTGGTTTCGTGCTATTTTCTTTACAGGGAATCAATTCTTAAGCTGTGTATATGGTTATTATGACCCACTATCAACAGAGCAGTATATCAGCACGGAAGCCGTAATATATTCTATCGATGTCCTCAAGTTCCTTTTTGGTATGTGGTAATTACCTACTTTTAACCATCACTTCTGCAGTCTTACATACATTATGTGGTTGTCTAACTTATGCACGCCTGCCGATGTTTGGGTAGTACTCTGCAGATTTGTCCTGGCACCCTTGGCTGTATTAACCTTCCTTGCCCTTAAGTACTGGAAAACAAGAATCACAATTGATGCAGTTGAAAAGTTCCTCCGGATGCAACAATTGATCGGCCCGGTGAGGTACGCCTACACAGACATCATTGCAATCACAGGCCATTTCAGAGTTAAATTGGGCCAAGGGGGCTATGGCTCCGTGTACAAGGGAGTCTTACTCCCAGGCGATGTTCATGTCGAGGTCAAGATGCTAGAGGGTAACTCCAATTGTAATGGAGAAGATTTCATCAGTGAGGTCTCCACAATCGGAAGGATCCACCATGTCAACGTGGTTCGTTTAGTGGGGTTCTGCTCCGAGGAAATGAGGAGGGCGCTAGTCTACGAGTACATGCCTCAAGGTTCTCTCGACAAGTACATTTTCTCTGCTGAGAAGATTTTCTCTTGGGACAAGCTCAACGAGATTGCCTTGGGCATTGCCAGGGGGATCAACTACCTCCATCAAGGGTGTGAGATGAAAATCGTACACTTTGACATCAAGCCACACAACATTCTTCTTGATGGCAATTTTGTCCCCAAAGTTGCTGATTTTGGTCTTGCCAAACTTTACCCCAAGAACAATAGTTTTGTGCCATTGAGTGTCTTACGGGGAACTATAGGGTACATAGCACCTGAGATGATATCCCGAAGCTTTGGCGTGGTATCAAGCAAATCTGATGTTTACAGCTTTGGGATGCTGCTGCTGGAGATGGCTGGAGGACGTAGGAACGCTGACTCGAATGCAGCGAACTCAAGTCAGGCATACTATCCGTCATGGGTGTATGACCGGCTAAGGAAGCAAGAGGTGGGAGAGGATGAGATATCTCCTGCAGCAGCAGCTGAAATGCATGAGCTGGAGAGGAAGCTGTGTCTTGTTGGGCTTTGTTGCATCCAGATGAAGTCCCACGATCGGCCGACGATGAGCGATGTGATTGATATGCTTGAAGGTGGTGTCAACGGCCTAGAGGTGCCTTCCAGGCCATTTTTCTGCGATGATGGGGACACCGATATAACAGATTCTTACCATTTCTTCTCGGAGCTTACTGCCATTTCCGAGGAGATCAGCGAAGACCATGAGTGATGTCGTAGATATGCTTGTAACTGATTTAATTATTCCAAGGAGGTGATCCACTTATTTAGCTTTTGAACATTTGAAGTTATGGTGTTGTAGCTGTACGAGTAAGAAACAATCTTGCATGTTTCTCTCTATACCAATGATATTCTTATGCTGAAACTTTGTAATAGCTAGCAGCTACATTTTGGACGAGTAGATTGTAACCGAAAGGCGTATCACTAGTGAATTATGAGGTGACATTACATTTTCGATTATATTCGCCGGCATCAAGAGCGGGGCAAACCTTCAGGTATCCGCGGGGTCAAGATCTGCTCCTTTAGGTATTATATGGCTGAGAGTGCAGGCTTTTGTGTTGGTTTGTATGCCTTAGGGCAATGGCTATATATGTTACTAAAACTTCTTAATCAATGAATTAAGGAAAATCTCTTGTTTCTTCAGAACAATGCCGAGTACCGCTAAGGCTTCAGGAGACGCATTTCAGCGTATATTTTTTCAGTAATCTCATATTCAGCTCCTACTGGTGTTTGTCTTCTGTCGTTAACACTGCAGAGTCCGGTGCATATGAACCAGTACAGATCAGTGGCTTCAGGAAGTCTGCAAGTGTGCTCAGTCTTGACGGTATTCCACTACAGCCAAGTTTCAATAAATACACGAGACTGGATGGTCCTCGTCCGGTCACTCCTATGACAGGGTGTGTTCGGTTCTAGAACCCGAGTGGACGGAACGACGATTCTGGCCCCATGTTCGGTTCACAAAAAATCGAGAAACGGAATGATTCCGTTTTTTGTTCGGTTGGTAGAATCGAAAAACAGATCGTAGACCCAAAAGGCTATAGCCATAGCTTGAGAAAATAAAACCTTTAGCTTGCTCCTGCGGTTTAACACTCTACTTTCACACTGATATGTGCTACAACTATGTTGTACACACTTGGGGTTATCAAGCAGTTTTTCGGCTTTGTTGCTGGGGAGCATAGCAGTAAAAATATGTTATTGTTTGCACTTTATCTTATTTTCATATTTAAATTTTTAGTTCTCTTATTGTTTTTTTGTCCTTATACATCAAAGTAAACAAGTACTAAAAGTATATATGTTTGAGATGGAAGGACTTTCTAGAGGCTCCATGGACGAAAGTGGTGATGTTGTGCAAGCTCTTGAATCAAAAAGGGAGGCAAGTGGAAGGATGTAATAGATTTTTTAATTGTGTAGCTAAAAGATTGTGTGAACCTCATGATATGACTTCTTGCTCTAAGCAGCAAGATGAAATATCTTAATTTTCAATGCAGGCATTACATTGATCTTATGATTGCCTCTTATTGAAGAAATAAACTTCTTTCCCTTGATATGTGCAATCTAAGCAATTTGATACCTTTATGGCAGTCTATGGGTGCATTCTTTTATTGATGAAAAGGTTAAAACTTGTACCATGCCTGGTGAATTAAAAAGCTTTGGCCTTGATTGGTGTATTAAATTTTATAGTGATAATGCTTATGTTATTAATGTAATGAAATGGCCACCGCTGCCCAAGCAAAATATTTTTCCTAATATGAACTAATTCATATCATCATGTCTAACCCTAAGAGAAGGACTCTAGGGGTATATATAGTCTAACCCCTTGACCTTAGGTTTAGAAAGGTAAAAACCTTTCAGCGGCAACATCCCTAAGATAACTGTTCCTAGATAGGGAAGGGTCGATTGTTACAGAAGGTGTGGTCCATAGTTTCTGGCTCGAAGATTCTTCGATATTGTGTCTGGCGGGTCTAGCAACTACCAGTTCTCATCGAACCCATAATTCGTATAAGTGAGGCCTTGAGGTAGCTGGGGCGCATTGGAGGAGCCCGCACCATCGAACCTGGTGGAGGGGCCGGCCTCCTTTTCGTGTCGCTGGCTTGTAAGTAGATGATTTATGTTGATAGTGTAGTCTATTTAATAAACTGATGAAATGATTTAGTTAGATGTTTAAGTTAGAATAGTAGTATGATAAAATAGCTAGATAAAATGATACTAGTATGATAAAAATAGATAAATAAAGTTGTTAGACAAAATAGCTAGCTAACTTTGTGTTTTTGAAGGTAAAATAGCTAGATAATGATTAGACTCATGTTGTTTGTATAGAATTTTAAAATTACTACATATATGTGTTGATTTACCCGCAAAAAAATACATATATGTGTTGATTCTTTGCGGTCACCTCGAGATCTTTGTGGTGCTCCTTGACCAAGGGGTCATACTCCCCACAACGTTTGTGCGCCAACTTCCTCTCACCCTGTTGATGCTCCTTCTCCTTGGTCCTCGTGGCAAACCTCATACCCTCAGGCATTCTCAGATGCGCCACAGCTCGATCCTCCACAAAGTTGAGGCGTGCCCTGGCCCCATAGTGTTGGACCACCATGCAGTCGCAGGGGCGCGTCGCCAACTCTGGGTTCTTCCATGTGGCAAGCTGGTACTTAATCTTATTGACCGTGATCTGAGCCCCACAAGCAGGGACGGAGCCAGGGTGTGAGCTTAAGGGGGGCAAAGTGTACATGATATTTGTTTGAGAGGGGCTGAGCTTGCTAAACTACCACAAAGAACGACCTGCCATGGCTACTATTCTTAAGAAAACCATGAGCATAGGGGGGGCATCGCCCCTGCTCGTCCCCCCTTGTCTCCGTCCCTGCCCACAAGTCTGGATCTTCGTATGTTTCTTGTGCACACCACGATATTTCAGCTTCGGCTGTGGCATACTACTAATTAAAAATAACAAGAATCAACACATATATGTAGTAATTCTAAAATTCTATACAAACAACATGAGTCTAATCTTATCTAGTTATTTTACCTTCAAAAACACAAATTTAGCTAGCTATTTTCTCTAACAACTTTATTTATCTATTTTTATCATACTAGTATCATTTTATCTAGATATTTTATCATACTACTATTCTAACTTAAACATATAAATAAATCATTTCATCAGTTTGTTAAATAGACTACACTATCAACACAAATCAGCTACTTATACTAACAACTACATCTAAATCCACCTAAAAATAACCTAGATATTTTATCATATCACCTAGAATACATCTAAATCCAGATTTAAATAATCTAATTATATTAACAACTTGTACACATTTTTACGAACAATTTCTTAGAAAAAGAAAAATGGGCCAGGTGCATCACCCATGGTCGGGGATGGGGCGACAAAGATGGGTGGGCTGGCGCGGGTCGACGATGAGCGGAGCGACACAACGGCGGAAGTGGGAGTGAGCGAGGGGGAGTGGGGAAGGGGATAATTTAAACAGAGAGGATGGGAGGAGAGGGGGCGGCACGGAGGATGACGGATCGAGTCGCCACACACGTGGAGAAGGGGAAAGATGAGATGAGTGGACAACGATTTGAGTGTGCAGTTTGACCGTGTCTCATGTTTTTGGTAGATAAAAGTGAGGTAGAATTTATTACACTAAAAGCCGCCGGTAGACAGTTAGTAGCAGCGTTTTATAAATACAAACGCTCAAGCGGAGGACACATGTCAAGCGGAGGACCTGGGGATTGAAAGTTTTGATCCCTCGGGGGACGGGGTCGGCGTTCTTCTGTTCGGGATCTGCCGGAGATGCTCTATGGGGACATCCAAGGAGGGCTGTTGCATGCTATTTTTTTTTGAACGGGAATAGGCCCAAAGGTCCTAGAAGCTCCATTACTTGGTGGGTAAAATTACAAAGAGGACCCTAGCTATTACAGGAGATACAAGCTTGGCCTCTACTTTTACATGAAGGACCCTGGAAGATAAAAAAGGAGAGCAATCCGGTCCTTCATCTCCACCGCTTCGATTGCTGGATCTCTCGACACGGCTGCTGGCTGCGACGCTGGGGACTACACCACTTGGTCCACCATCAGGATGAGTCGGCGTGCAGAGATCGGAAGACCTCCATGCCCGGAGGAGAAAGATCCTCGGAGAATCATCTCTCGAGGTATGGAGGGCCCCCCTTGGCCAAAGATAGCGGTGGCGCTCTTTGCCGTCGCTTGGGAACTACCGCAGCTTGAGCTTCTCTGAGTCGGCGACGCTGAAAACAGACGCTGCTTGATTCGCCGAAGGGGCGCAACCTTTATGTGGAGCAGGGTTGAAGCGCCCACCATGCCCTTCCAGAGCCTTCTGACCGTAGCCGCCACGCCGCCCCAATCCATCTCTCCCTCACCACCTCGGCCGACCAAGAGAGGGAGGAGGGAGACACTGCTAATGAATTGAAGGCCTGGACGCTTTATGCAGAGTCGAGGGCTCACACCAAGCAAAGCCACCGTCGCCTTCCTCCGAAGAAGTCGAGGGAGCCAGGCCATGGGAGACCGCCTGCCACCACGTCGATGCGGCAGGACGGAAGACCCTCTACCTCCTCTCTTCGCCGAGAAGCCGTAGCTCCTTCCCCCTTTCCCTTACCGCCACAGCCGATCGGAAGAGGAGCGAGGAACAGAGAAGCCCCACAGTAGAGAGAGGGTGAGCTGGCTTTATTGAAGGAGATCTCAAGACGCCGGTCCGCCGTCGCCCACTCCATCCGCTAGAGAGACAGAAGCAGCCACCACATCAGGATGTGCCAGATCTGGCCAGAACAGACCGGCAACCTACTCCTAACTACTAGCATGAAGCCAAAACACCTAACCCTAAACCTATGCACAACTCCGGCACCTCTCCTCCACCCTCTCCAGCTGGCGGCGTCGCCGGAGAGGGCTCGGGATTGGGCCGGCCACTCACTGACGACTCTCAAAGCACGGG
This sequence comes from Avena atlantica, assembly GCA_910589765.1. Classification (NCBI taxonomy): domain Eukaryota; kingdom Viridiplantae; phylum Streptophyta; class Magnoliopsida; order Poales; family Poaceae; genus Avena; species Avena atlantica. The sequence goes on from OU342735.1 coordinate 35,585,624, forward strand.
AGAAAGGGGAGCGGGGAGAGAGGAGAGGTCTGTGTTTGTTGTTGCATGCTATTTTACTCAAAATTATTTATATTACTGTGCAAATAGTTTATAGGTTTTTTTAATAAACATATAAACGTATGGAACAAAACATAGACCTGAAGATAAAACAACTCTTTTTGAGGCACAGAAGATAAAGCACGTGTGAATATTCGTGACGCACATCAATTATTCAGTCCAGCAGCCGTCGTCGTGTTCCTTCGTACCTCGTCGGCGGCCGTGCTCTCAAGATTTCGTTTCGTGGTTGATGTGGCCGTGAGCTCCCTCCCCCGATGGCCGCGCAGTCGCCCAGCTCCTCTCCGCAAGGTCAGATTCTTAACCCGCCGAAACCGAAACCTCGGTGCTCCCCGTCCAATTTCTTAGCTCAAATCGACGATTTCTTTTACGGCGCCTAGCTGATTTATCTAGCACCTTCGCTGGGGGTTTCCTGGGGAATAAGATTCGAGGGTTTGTGCCACTAGAACTGCGATAGTTGCCCTCTGAATAGGGCCCCGAGTTCGTCACCTTGGATAGGTCCTCGAATTCGTCAGATTGAGGGTTTCTGAGCAGTTCTTGGGGATATCTTCAGTGCTAGACTGCTACTTGGTTTGTGAATCTGTCTCCCGTGAAGAAATTTTGGGCATGTTGTGACGTAAAGCTATGAACTGGGGGCAAGGGAAGAACTTGAGATACTGAAAATTTTAGAGGTTTAAAGCACTATAGGAACTTGTAAACAACATCCTTTTTCACCAATGTTTTCTGTTAGGTGTAAGTGGTGGATTTCAGCTTTAAGATACTGAAAATTTTGAAGTTTGTGAGCAACTTCGTGAAAAGGAAACTGATGTTGAATCACTCATTTTTGTCAGACTTCCACTGTTCTTATAATGAAACAGTAAACATTTTCATTTCCTGATGTTGCAGATGGTTCTGGCGGGAGTGGATCCTCAGACAATCTGGTATTTCAAGCCCCACAGGCGGTACGGGAGGATTACGTACAGAATGCTGTCAAGTTTCTCGCGCATCCAAAGGTGAAGGGCTCTCCAGTATCTTACAGGTACTCTTTCCTTGAAAAGAAAGGCCTCACCAAGGAAGAAATCGACGAGGCCTTTCGTCGGGTTCCTGTAAGTTCTTATTATCAGGCTATCTCTACATGGATGTTTTAACCTGAATGCAAAGAGAATCAAGTTTTCCTGAAGCACCTTCATGTATTGTAGGATCCACAGCCAAACAGTACAGATGCTGCAGCTGTTGGTTCGCAACAAGGTAGGTTATAATAAATTTCACATGTTAAATAGTCGAGCTAATGAACTAATGGCTTACAGTGATATCATTGTATTCTGTTAATTTGTTTGCTGTTTTGCCTATTGGATCTCTTGGTTATGATCAGTCTAGGCCTTGCACACAACATCTTGTATTTGTGTTACTTTGGCTGAACAAAAACAGCTTTAGTTAAAGCATTTAAGTGATGTTCTCTTGCAGGATTATTCATCAGATACACAATATAATATTACCGGGAGTTGAGGCTAGCTCCTGAACAAATAGAATGGGCGGATATTCATACGATATTTCTGATTGATGAAGATACTATTTAGTTTCTTTTGATTCCTTCCATGGTAATTAGGAATTGGTCTAACTCCAATATGTCTTGCTAATCTGTTTCATACAAATAATAATATGATGTTTCGTGCTAACACTGGGCTGTATATTTTCCTTGGGTGACAGTTAATACCTGCGTGTTTTTCCTGAAATCTTACCTCATAAGGAGGAAATCATCGTGTCTGTTAGCTTGTGTACTAAAAGATTGCCTTGTTTTCTTTGCTTCCAGCAAGAAACCCAAATCAATCTGCTGGGGTGCAACCTTACACATCGGTTCAATCTCCACAAGTAACAACTGGCTCTGTCACCACTAGTCATATCGTCCCACAAAGGCAGACTCACTTCAGTTGGTTCCATACGCTACTTGGTGCTGGTGTTTTTATTGGATTTGGGGCTAGTTCTGTTGTGATCATCAAGGTATAAACGTGTTTTTGGAAAATTCTCATGATTTTTTTTGGATGACAGAGGGTTAACTTTGTTTGTGCGTGTATTTTGCACAGAAATTGTTCCTTCCTAGGCTGAAATCTTGGACCCGTAGAGTCGTTTCAGAAGGATATGAAAATGCGGACAATGAACTGAAATCTAAGCTTTATGATGAAATTAAAAAATCTCTGGAAGCTTCCTCATCAGCCTTTTCTGCTATTGCCAAAACAAACCAGGAATTGCTGGCTTCAAAGGACGAAGGTTCAAGACATCCCTTAATAAGTTAGCATATTCTCACACTAGGATAACCATTACTATTCGAATTTGATCATGTTAATTTTTTTCTTTGCAACAGATAATAAGATACTTGTAAAGTTAACACAAGCACTGGATTCCCAGGCAGAGGTGTTGAAATCCTTGAGTGAGACCTTACATCGTACAAGGGAGAATCGGTTTTCGCAGTACAATCTGTTGGAAGAGCATGGTCAACCTGCATCATGGAATGGTTAGAAATCATTATTTATGCATTCTCTACTGTCACAGTATTCTGTAATCCTTATTTGATTATTCACACGTGAACCCTCATGTGAACCTCCTGCATATAAAATTACTTGATTACTAGGTTTAGAGTTTAAAACGAGGTTTTAAACCTCTACTGGCAATAATGTGAGTCTCACCACATTGCTTTTATTTTGTATGAACAGGGCCAACCACCAATTCATGGAGAGCTCAGGTATGAGTTGTAGTTATTTTTCCTTTTGACCAATACTTACAAAGCTTTCCGTCCTTGTGTCTCTCATTATTTCCTTTTTGTACCTACAAAGGTTTGCCATGCTTATGCCTTGCTCATTGTTTTTGTTTGTAGCAAACCAATATGTACACCACGATGCCAAATGGTGATTTTGACTCAGGTAAGGATTGAGGATCTATCGTGACCTGGCATCTTTATATCTTGTATTTTATACTTGTTCACTCCTGGGTTATGTTTCAACAGGAAGGCAGTCATTCATGCCATTACCTGGAGAACCTACACCAGGATCATTTCCAAGGTCTTATGTTGAGGTAGGTCATTGCATGTTCCTGTACATCGCCAAAACAGCATTGAGGTGCTAGAACTACTCTTAAATTAAATGTTGTGTCCTTGCAGCAGCGGGTGCCGAGGCCTGGGTACGGATTCCAGCCCCCGATGAGTAATGACAGATCAAACCCTGGCATGCGGGATGGTTACTACGGTTCTCCTCCATACTACTCCGGAGGCAGCAATGTCATCGATGCTCCAGCACCAGTACCAGCACCGGCACCAGTACCAGCACCGACACCAGTAGCAGAAGAAAGCCCGTTCCAGCGCCGCTGGGTTCCCCCACAGCCACCGGGCGTTGCCATGCCGGAGGCCGCTGCCGCCATTCGGCAGCCAAGGTCCCTTCCAAGACAAGAATCACAATCAGCTGCTGGTGCTACAGATGCTTCGGGGTCATCTGACTCTGCAGGGAATGAGCAGATGGATGGTGGAACATCCGGTGTTTTGGATGCCGAGTCGCCGAGTAGCAGTGCTGCTGCTGTAACCATGGATGGAGCGGCCAATGGCGTGAATGGTGAAGGGGCCGGAGCCGCTTAATCTCGATGAGAAGCGAGATGTTGGAGCTCTCTGAGTAGTGGTCCGTATGCTTGTTAATTAGGTCTTTCTAACTGTATAATCTAGTTGTTGTGAACTTGTAAGCAGCAGCACGTGTATAGGAAAATAGTGCGGTTGTGATTATGAGTTATATCTATTTATCTTTTCTTTTACTTTGTACATGTACCTAAAATTCTGCTCAAATCAATGTGTATCTGAAATTCTGAATATGGAAAACATCCCAATAAATCAGTTGTTTGTGATGTGGCTTGATGTTGAGGAAAGTGAGAAGTTGGAGTTGGAGCTCGTCTTGTTCAACTAGCGATTCATGTGCTTGTTAATTAGGTCTTCAAAACTCTATACTATTTTTGTAATCAGGAGAACGTGTACAGGAGAAAATGGTTGTGATTACGAGTTATCTGTGTCACTGTGTGCTTTACTTGAAGACACTAATATTTTCTACTTTGTACTTCTATCTGAAATTTTTCAATACTTCTGGTAAAATTGTTGTTTGTGGCAGCATTGACAAGACTATTAAAACAATGCTTCACCTGCATTGAGCCTATCTTTTGGAAAATTCAAAATTGGCATTTTGAAGTTTCAAAAAGAATCTGGAAAAATCCTAGATGTAGACAATTATGCACTCTATCACTAGCCAAAAAACTAATGCAAAATACTCTATATTCTGTGTTGTGCAAAATGGACAAAATTGTGGATCTGAAGTACGCTTGAACAACTCAAATTTTCAAACATCCAAATTTCTTAAGTTTTGTCATATTCGTGCATCCCCAAATACCTTTCATTTTACGCTAAGATTTGCAGATTCGTAGAATACATCAATACCTACGTCTGCACTATTTTCAGATTTTTTCTAAACTTAGAAATGTTGTTTTCAAATTTTGAAAATAAACTGGCTCCATGTAGTCCGGGCGCCATTTGGGGTTTCTAAGCTTTTCCACATTAGTTTGGGCTTTCAAAGCAAATTGGTTGGTGCTATAACTTATATTTAATTGACGACATACATAACTATGGTGACTCATAGTCATCAATACATATGGTAATAGGTACTTCCTCCGTTTGGGATTATAGGTCACGCACGGTTAACTAGGTTGTCAATTTGACCAATAAAATATAAGTAAAATAACACAAAAACATGCCATTAGAAACTTTAGATGCTGTATTTTCTAATGATATAATTTTTATGCTATATAACTTATATTTTATTAGTCAAATTAGCAACCTAGGTATACGCGTAGGACCTATAATCCCAAACAGAGGGAGTACATGCTCCACCAACTTTCACTTGTGTGAATAATACTCCCCCCTTACACATTGAGCACTCCACCTTCACCAAATTAGACATCAAGTTGCATCGTTTCACTTTGATTTAGCTTTTGGTAGCACTTGTCTTGGTACACAATTTATATGGGCAATGGCGTAAACAAATGGAGTATGTGCGGGAGAAGAGCCTAATACTAAAAAAACATGTGGGAATAAGAGGAATCAGGAACATGGGCAGAGCTAGAGGAACCTTTGAAGCTTGAGGATGTTGAGAGATAAGTTGTTTCTCAATCCCAAAAAGAGACATATGTTGAAGTTTCCTTGGTTCCTAGAAGTGATTAACCTTTCCTGGATCTATTTTTTTTCCAATACTGGTAGTTGTCTCGATTTGTTCTCCATGTGGATTCTGGACGTTGCGAGCCGATCAAGATTTTTGAAGGAACCCCTGATACATTTTATTAGAAAATTTTCTTTATATCTTGTCTTATACTTGTTCACTCTTGGGTAATGTTTCAACGCGGAGGAAGTTAGTCATTTATGCCATTACCTGTAGAACCTATGTCAGGATCATTTCCAAGATCCTATCTTGAGGTAGGCTATTGTATCATCTCGTACATCGCCAAAACATCGTAGAGGATCTAGAATTACGATTAAATCAAATGTTGCATCCTTGCGCTAGCGGGTGCAGAGCCCTGTATGGGCAATGACAGACTAAACCCAAGCCCTGTATGGGCAATGACAGAGCCCTGGCAGGTGGGGCAGTCACTGGGTGGGAGGGCTACTATGGTTCTCCTCCACACTACTCCGTGCGTAGAATGTTTGTGGATGCTTCAGTGTCCCTCCCTCCCCCAAGTTTAAGTTTGTATGTACCAGTTTTCTTTTGACCCGTTATACTTGTTTTACCACTCTTATCATTGTTGACTCACGTGCATCTATCAGACCGATGGCAGTAAATACATGCTCCACCAACTCAAGTAGTAACATTGGTCAACAATGATAAGAGTGATAAAACAAACATAACGGGTCAAAAGAAAACTGGTTTATACAAACTTAAGCTTGGGGGGAGAAGACACCGGAGCACACCTCAAGTATTAAATGTTTGTGATAGCATTGGTAAGACTGATAGAACAAGATATTTAGATCAATATCTTTTTTTTCTACGCTCTTTTTCTGTTGGTTGTCTGTGCACTTGTGAAATAGTGCTGCTACAGTCCCTGACAGCCTGTGCCGTCGTTGCCGCGCCCCGGGCCCTAGATCTTCCACGGCTCTTGTGTGCCCGATCAACATGTACCATGTCGGAGCCTATTATTTATACTACCGAGAGAGGTACAAGCTGCTCAACATTTAGCGTTAGCTTGAGTTTTCAAGGCAAAATGGTTGGTCCCTACAACTTATATTGCTTAACGACATACATACACACACATATCATGACTCACAGGCATCTATCAGCTCGATGGCAGTAAATACATGCTGAGCTCCACCAACTCTCACTTGTGTGCATAATGCTTCCCCCCTTATATATAGCATCCCATCTTCGCGAGATTAGATATCATGTTAGATCGTTTCACTTTTTTGGTCTTTTTGGTAGCACTTAGCTTAGTACATCATGTATATATGGCGAATCACACAAACACCTAGGAAGATGCGCGAGAGAATAACCGAAGAATTGATAAAACAAGCGGGAATAAGAGGCATTGGGAACACACTTCAGCACCAGTGCCAACAGTGACACTGGTTACAGAAGAACGCCCGTTTTAGGGTCGCTGGATTCCCTAACAACCGTTGGGCGTCGCCAGGCGGCAAAGATCCTTCCAAGAAGAGATCCATGGAACGCAGTAGGTTCTGCTGGTGTTCCGAGACCATATAACTGTGACTTGCTGAAGCAGATGGACCGTAGAGAATCCGGAGCCACGGTGGCGAGTTGCCGAGTAGCAGCGTAGTCACACCACTGGTGGCGTGATGCCGGCGGGGAGTTCGTAGCTGCAGCTTGCGAGCGGCTGCCGGCGGCGGGTGGTGGTGCTGCTGCTGTTCATGACGCTCTCGTGGAAGGAGCCGGAGATGGACGGCGGCGCTGCTTCTTCCTCCCCCTCAATAAAGCTCAGTGATGGCTCTGATCTGGCTTCTTTGGCTAGTCTTTCTCTGGTGGGTAGCTATCATGGAGGCAGGGTGGAGCTACCAGAGAAGATGATCTTTGTCCAAGTCGTCGGTCGAGGCTGTATGTTGCTGCTATTCCACGGAGTTCCTTAGCAGGGGACTCGCGATGGCAATCGCTGTCTTTGCCCTGCTCTTCATGGACGAAGGTCGGCCCTCCTCAACCTCATGACGAAGGCTGTTCTTCCTCTCCAAGTGGTACGTCCCGGTGGTGGCGGCCGTGCTTGCTCGTACATTGAGGGGATCTCGTCATCGCGGTGGAGAAGGACCAGATCTAGTTTATTAAATTTGTCTGAGGGTTCTTTCTGCAATCTTGTCTGTCCTGTTTATAAATTTGATTTTATTTTGGACCGGTCTGTAAAATGTAGCCCATCGATTATGAATATAAGCAGCTCCTGGTCCTTCGGGACCTTTCTTTGTTCAAAAATAAAATAAAATAACACGCACCATAGGCGACGCGGCCAATGGCGAGCACATGTCTTGTCCGGCTGCCAAGAGTTCCTAACAGATATTAATCGCCATGTTATATTTCTCGCGAGTGACCCCATTGGAGATACAAGTTGTTTTGTGGTGAATCCAGCTAAGTTTTGGATCAATGCAAATATTTCTTTTAGGAATATAGAAAATGGGGTTTGAAAAAGAAGAAGATGAAGTCAACACATCCAAGTATTGATGTTCATGGTGAAAAACCTCTCAAAAAAGATTGTGGTTCTATTTATGACGAAGAGAAGAAGAAGGTTGAAAACAACTTGGCTAATTCTGGCTCTCATGTTAGTTGCACAACTTGTGGACATAAGTCCAAGAACTAGGATATATTTGCTTGACCGCACATTATATCAATGTGGAATTCTATCTACAGATGCATACAATCAATTTTAAAAGTGTCATGTATCTCGACAATGCTGCTACAATTCATGGCACAATTATGAATTATCTCTATGATTGGGATCTGTCAAACAAAGCTTTTGTTTTTACTCTGGATAATTCCACGTCAAATATGTAATGAATAAGCTAAATGCCAAACTTTGGATAGACAAGCCCTTTGGAGGTGACGACTCCATGTGAGATGCGCAACACATTATCTTATACTCCCTCTGTTTCAAATTACTCCGCGCGCACTCTTATCTAGGTGGGCTAGTTCTTTCTCATTTTTTATCCAAAAAAATCCTAGAATTTTTGAACTAAATAGTATGAAATGTGTACTAGCTATTTCAAAAATCTCGGAAATTTTTTAAACGAAAAATAAGAGAATACTAGCCCACCTAGATAAGCATGCGTGCGGAGTAATTTGAAACAGAGGGAGTATTAGTAAGGTCGAGATTGAACCGGCAAGAGATGTAACTTAAGATTAACTCAACTATAGTATGTAAGCATCTTGTATTTAAGGTGTTCTCCGTTTCAAGGTTTAAGGCGTCCTTGTTTTGCGTGTTTTTCTTTGACCAAGAATTACTCTAAATACGTAAAAAGTTTTGGTACTACCTCCTTCACGGTTTGCAGGGCGCCTAATCAAATTTGGATTTTTCCAAAACTACAATGTTTCTAGGCGCATAAAAATTAATTGTTAATTAATGTACCACCTTTTCTCCCAACTTCCTATGCATGCAACAGTCTCCCACCAATGCATGCGCCTTAACCGCTCACTAATAGGTTTAATTTTTAGCCAATACGTTCACGCCTAGGTCCGTGAGATTTTTGTAGAGCGCCCTGCAAACCGTGAAGGAGGGAGTATAAAACTAGTATCACTGAAAATTATTTTTCAATACGAATCCAACGGTACTAATTATGTACAATATAACCAAGATTTTGTTGTTCAAATCTTTTGGTCAAACTTTGCTTTGAAAAGCGTGTGCGCCTTAAGCGTTGAAATGGAGGTAGTATTTCAATAAGTGCCGTTCTATTGGTGAGAATAATATGGACTATGTTATGACTGATTTCTGTGTTTACTTAAGCTATTGGTGCTGTTTTATTTACGTAAGCTACTAAGCTGTCACATGTTTTTGCCCGTATGGCTTCCCGGCCGCTGGATTTTCCACGAGTCCATTTGGTCCTGGATGTTCAATATTAAGTATTGCACTTAACTTGATGATCTATTTTAGTTTCATCAATTTAAAAAAAGTTTTAATTATTTTGACAAGTTTTATTCAAAAGCGCGAAAATTATCAAGATTTTCTATGCATGACTACAATACATACACCTGATCTTAGCTTATTTTTAAGCTCTAATGCTGAGATGTTACAGTAAACTAACCGATGCATACAACTTATATTTATTGACGACCATGACTCATAATTGCAAGTTATTAATTAATGCTCTATCTACTTTAACTTGTGTGATTAATACTTTGTAGCTTATATATGACACTCCAACAAAAGTCACCAGTTTAGCATTGATCGTATACTAATCCCTCCGTTCACAATTAGATTGCATTCTAGGTTTAATCAAAGTCAAACTTTTTAAAGTTTGACAAAATATTTAGCAAAAAATAAAAGTATCTATAATCTAAAACTTATAGTATTGGAATCTTTGTAAATTATATTTTTATAATATATGTATTTTGAATTATAAATGTTAATATATTTTCCTATATTTTTTTTCAAAGTTGACAAATTTTGACTTTGAAAAATCCTAGATCGCAAAGTAATAAAAAACAAAGGGAATATGTTATACATCATTTTACTCCGTATCATTTTTTTGGTGCCACTTAGCTTATTAGCATATCACGTGTATAGGCAACCATGTAAACAACAGTAAGATATGGGAGTAAGAATAGATTAATTTTAGAAAATACTACCTCCGTTCCAAGGCTTAAGGCATATAACTTTTTCCAAAACTCAAACTAACTAAGGTTTGATCAAGTTTTTAGAGAAAAATATTAATATTTACAATACGTAATCCATACCCTTTCATACATCATGAAACATATTTTCACATGGTATCTATATAATATAATAGTTCTTAATAAATTTTTTCAAAAGTTTGGTCAAACTTTACATGGCATGACTTTTCAAAAAAGTTATATGCCTTAAGCCTTGGGATGGAGGGAGTATGTGAAAATAGGAGGCATCATTAGGAACATGAGCAGAGCTATATATATGTACCTCCGACAGAAGTTGTGGCATCTTCTAAAAATAGACATGCGTTGAAGTTTTTTCTATTCCTAGAAATGACCAACCTATATATCCTAGATCTACTATTTCCCCTATACAGTTAGTTGTGTCGGCATTGTTTTCCAGGTGGATTCTTGAAGTTGAGAACTAATCCTAAACTTCATGGAGGAGCTGACAAAGCTTATGTAACGACCAAAACCTGGTAAGATTCGAAGTCTCTGTGTTTATAGTGCTATCCCTGGATATGAGCAATTTGAGCAACAGAAGAATTTCCTCTCTTTTCAAACTGTTTTTTCAAAACCCTGTATTCGTGGAATGAGTATAGGTGAGATTTCAAACCCCTAAGTCCGTGTAATCGTGAAGGTGACATTTTCAAACCCTATGTTTGGTGCCCGACAGAAAACTTTACCTTCAAACCCTATGTTTGGTGCCCGACAGGCAACTTTCGTGACCGACAAGCCACGAGGTAAATTTGGTCCATAGAATACGACATAGCGACCGGTTAATTGACGATCGTCAGGACATCCTGCCTAGTTCGTATTTGTATAAACAATGAGATCGGTTGATGAAGACCTATGTATTTGCAGTCCAAGGTTAACTATACCCTTAAGCGTACCAAAGTATCCTCTTCATAGCTGACCAATGAACATCTGTTGGAATGGCACGAAATTGATAGACCCGATTTACTACAAAAGAAATATCCGGTCGAGTCAGACATAAGTACTGCAGACCACCAACCGTGCTCGTGTAACTGAACGCCATGGCATCAGTGAGAATGTTGGTGTTCGACGAGGCAAGTTTGGTGCCTGATAGGCAACTTTCGTGCCCGACAGGCCACGAGGCAAATTTGGGGCCCGACGAAGCAACTTCGGTACAAGTGTAGACAACCTCACAACATAGGTATGCAACTTTGGTGAGGCGGTATAATTTGTATGCAACTCCGCTTCCGCACTAGGCAACTTCACAACACAAGTAGGCACGCAACTTATTATCATCTTCATAAAACTTGATTCAGATTTGTCTAGATTCATATATATAGCAGAGAAGGGCGACACACACATCTGTGTTATGCACAGTGCACACATCTGTGTTATGCACGGATGATCAAACAGCTTGTGAAGGTTGCGTGCATTAATTGGGCCACCGGCGTAACAGTCATGCAGAGTTTAGACGAGTAGCAGAGAAGGGCGACGCACTTGGAGCACATGAACTCAATGGGGAAACGGGTGACAGCCAGGGAATTCAGGTCTGCAAGGGGAGCTCGATGCAGCACCCGGCGGAGACAGGCTCGTATCTTGCTCCTCCCTCCAGGCTCCAGTGCGAGCTCGCACGCCAGCACACTAACTACCTGCTCAAGGGTGCAGACTCGATGTGGCTACACCTGCAAGTAGGCCAACCAGGAAAGATTTGCTACGCTGATGGCCGGCTGCCGTCGGCACAGCGCCGGCGTATGTTTTCGTCGGCACATCCCCTGGCATAGCGTCTTCCAGCGGGTCCCGCGTGTCACTAAACGGCCGTCTTCGATATATTCTAATTTTTTTTAAATCTTTGAATTGTTTAACTCCTTAATCTTTCGTTTTAATCATTTTAACACTATTTATAATTAATAATTAATTAAATTGCAGTCTTAGTCAAAGTTCCCGTTCGATCACCCATCCTAGCACTACTCCAGCTCTAGCACGCTTAACTTCCTCGTTCCTTCAGAATCTCTTTCAGCAAAGCAATTTACACATTATTATCAATACTATGATATCATTCCTATTAACTCTTATATCATCATGTCACATGGTTGTATTTTTGAAATTACAAGAAATTATTTAAGTAAACAATGAATAAGTAAAAATATTATTGAATTCAAATAAAAATATAATGGTTTTATTTTTTTTGTATTTTTTATTTAATATAGAATAATTAATATCTTTAAATCTATAAATCGGAATTCGGCAAATAATATGTCTAAATTGATTAGAAAATGAGAGGAATCCAAATATGATATCAATATCAACTTATCACAAACTATGCCGTGATTCTTATCATAATTTCATTTGCCCGTTCAAAACGGCACGCATAAAGATTCTTAGCTCGGGGCTGAGACTCGCTAAACTTGAAGTGGATCTATGATGAAACAACATATTTTGAACGTAAAAATGATTTTTAAAAAAAATCATGAGCATCCGATCATGTACTTGTAGTTCATATCTGACCCACTTCCTGCCATTCGGTAGAAATTTGTCTTTTTCATCAGGGATAGACGGAAATGTTTGAGATCCCCCTGTTATGACATTATCCATTTAAGGTGGTCTAGTATTTTTGAAAAATGTGACGGTAGTATTTTGAATTAGCCATTTGGTGGTTGCTTAACAAAACCGTCCATTTTTTGCAATCGGAAAATGGAAAACGGCGTTTTGGTGCAAAGACAAGGAAAACTTCCTTCTGAAACATTGTTCACCGTCCCATGATGCACACTTATGCACAATATGGACACATTGTCACAAACTATGCCTTCGTTCTAGCCATAACATTGGTCATTTGACCCGAAAGCCAAGAAACCTCGAACGAGATAGGTCATTTTGTGAAGGTTTTTTGAGACATAATCAATATACCAAGTTTGATATTTTTCCTTCTAACTATGTCACATAATATGACACCACGCGAAGGTTTCACGTTGTTTAGATCGTTTTTGAATTTATGATGCCCATTTTAAACTATCGTTAAACTTTGTTGAATGGCGGGCATGAAGATTCTTAGCTCGGGGCTCAGAATTGCTAAAATTGAAGTGGATTTATGATGAAACAACATATTTTGAACGTAAAAATGATTTTTTTAAAAAAATCATGAGATCATGTACCTGTAGTTCATATCTGACCCACTTCCTACCGATTCGATAGGAATTTTTCTTTTTCACCAGGGATAGAAAGAAAAGGTTTGAGATCCCCTATTATGACATTATCCATATAAGGTGATCTAGTATTTTTGAAATGTCACGGTAGTATTTTGAATTAGCCATTTGGTGGTTGCTTCACAAAACCGTCTGTTTTTTGCACTCGGAAAATGGAAAACGGCTTTTTGGTGCGACGAAAAGGAAAACTTCCTCCTGAAACATTGTTCGCCATCCCATGATGCACACTTATAATCAATATGGACATATTATCACAAACTATGCCTTCATTCTAATCATAACATTGGTCATTTGACCCGAAAGCCAAGAAACCTCGAACGAGATAGATCATTTTGTGAAGGTTTTTTTGAGACATAATCAATATACCAAGTTTGATATTTTTTCTTTCTAACTATGTCACATAATATGACACCATGTGAAGGTTTCACGTTGTTTGGATCGTTTTTAAATTTATGATGCCCGTTTTAAACCATCGTTAAACTTTGTTGAAAGACGGGCATGAAGATTCTTTGCTTGGGGCTGAGACTCGCTAAATTTGAAGTGGATCTATGATTAAACAACATATTTTGAACCTAAAAATGATTTTTGTAAAAAATCATGAGCATCCGATCATGTACCTGTAGTTCATATTTGACCCACTTCCTACCGATTCAACGGGAATTTGTCTTTTTCACCAAGGATAGACGGAAATGTTTGAGATCTCCCTGTTATGACATTATCCATGTAAGGTGGTCTAGTATTTTTGAAAAATGTGACGGTAGTATTTTGAATTAGCCATTTGGTGGTTGCTTCACAAAACCGTCCGTTTTTTGCACTCGGTAAATAGAAAACGGCTTTTTGGTGCGACGAAAAGGAAAACTTCCTCTTGAAAAATTGTTCACCATCCCATGATGCACACTTATGCACAATATGGACACATTATCACAAACTATACCTTCATTCTAGCCATAACATTGGTCATTTGACCCGAAAGCCAAGAAACCTCGAACAAGATAGGTTATTTTGTGAAGGTTTTTTTGAAACATAATCAATATACCAAATTTGATATTTTTCCTTTAAACTATGTCACATAATATGACAACACGCGAAGGATTCACATTGTTTGGATCGTTTTTAAATTTATAATGCCTGTTTTAAACTATATATAATGTTTTTTGTTTCACTTATTTTTTTTATAAATGTATAATATTTGAGTGTAGATAGATAGATCTTATTTTTATGAAAATTTTGATATATTATTTGTATTTTTATAAATTAGAATGATTTAGTTATGATTTTTCAAAAAATAATGAGATAAAAGGAAAAAATCTGGAGGCCTACGCCGACGGCCTAGCCGTCGGCACAGACTAAACAAAATTTTCCAAAGAGTTGTGCCGACAGCCTATCTGTCTAACGATGTTTCCATTGCCGTGTCTAAATTGGGGCTACACCGAGGGCTGTACCTGCGCCGAGGGCCACCGTCGGTACAACCCTCTCTACTACGTCGACGGCTACCCTCGGCACCGTCATCTACGCCGACGGCCGTCCCTACGCCGACGGTCAGACTGGTCAGCTGGCCAGAAAAGGTAGCTACGCTGATGGCCCTGACATTTGGCCGTCGGCGTCCGTATTAGTTCTTTCTTGTGGTGAACAGTGGTGGCGACCCTGGTTGAATACAAGGGAAGAGGGAGCCGCTGATGCGGGAAGCGCGGAGCCCGTGCTCCCCAAGGACGGCCAGTCGGCGCAACATCCATGCGTGCCCAGGACAGCCGGAACCGATGGGCCTTCACTAGTAGAAAACAAGCCATCCGTTCGCACCCCCTCAGAGCATTAGTCCCGGTTGCACCACGAACCGGGACTAATGATGGCACGCGTCCCGGTTCGAGCGGGCACGGAGCCCGGAGGCATGCGTTTCGGTTGGTAAGGGGGCCGAGACTAAAGGTTGGGCGTCAGCCACGTGGCATGGCACACACCTTTAGTAACCGGGACGTATGCTCTCACCCTTATAAATGCAACGCCCCAGCCCTCTGCCTTCACTCTGTTTTTTCTTGGTGGAAGGTGTGAGGGGTGTGCTAGTTTTTTTCCCCTATGCATGCATTCAAGGTGTTTGATGAAATGTTTGAGTGAATGATCCCGTTCAATTTCTCATAAAACAAAAATATAGAAGATGTCCGAGACGCACTTGAGCTTTCTCCTCTTTATTTTCCTCGATTGAGGTTAGCAATCTTATCTTTTCTCTGTCATCGATGTGAATTGGTTATTTCACTAATTATGATGTCCTGTTTTTTGATAAACTTACTTATATGATGCAGATGAACGGTCGGGAATGGATGTACGGTGACCGGCGCGTAGCCGGGTATATGAAAGGCGTGGATAAATTTATCGATGTGGCTACGACAAACAAAGAGAATGGTTTTATACGTTGTCCATGTATTCAATGTCGGAACAACAAGGAGTACTCTTCCTCGAAAATCATTCGCGGCCACCTGATTATGAAAGGTTTCATGCCCAACTATAATTGCTGGACCAAGCACGGGGAAAGAGGGGTTATGATGGAAGATGGTGAAGAATAAGATGATGATAACAAATATCATCATATGTTTTCTGAATACAGTGATACTGCAATGGAAGACAATGAAGTGGAAGGAGGTGAAGAACGGGCATCAGATGAGCCGACTGATGAACTTGGTAGGGTCATTTCTAATGCAAAGCGAGATTGTGAAACAGAAAATGAGAAGTTGAAGTTAGAGGACATGTTAGAAGATGACAAGAAATTGTTGTACCCAAATTGTGAAGATGGCAGCACAAAACTCGATACCACACTGGAATTGTTGCGATGGAAGGCAGAGTGTGGTCTAACTGACTCCTCATTTGAAAAGATACTGAAAATAATGAAGCCGAAGTTTCCAAAACATAACGAACTTCCCGAGAGTACCTACGAAGCAAAGAAGACTCTTTGTCCTCTAGGATTAGATGTGCAAAAGATACATGCATGCATTAATGACTGCATCCTCTACCGTGGTAAGGAGTATGATAATTTAGATAAATGCCCGTTATGCAATGCATTGCGGTATTAAATCAGACGAGATGACCCTGGTGATGTTGAGGGAGAGCCCCTCCGGAAGAGGGTTCCTGCTAAGGTTATATGGTATGCTCCTATAATACCAAGGTTGAAACGCATGTTCAGAAACAAAGAGCATGCCAGGTTGTTGCGATGGCACAAAGAAGACCGTAAGAAAGACGGGAAGTTGAGACACCCTGCTGATGGGTCACAATGGAGAAAAATCGAGAGAGACTTCCCAGACTTTGCAGATGACGCAAGGATCTTATGGTTTGGTCTAAGTACGGATGACATGAATCCTTTTGGGGAGCAGAGCTGCAGTCACAACACCTGGCCCGTGACTCTATGTATCTACAACCTGTCTCCTTGGTTGTGCATGAAGCGTAAGTTCATTATGATGCCAATGCTCGGAAAATAGAAAATGGCCTTTTGGTGCGACGAAAAGGAAAACTTTCTCCTGCAACATTGTTCTCCATACCATGATGCACATGTATGCACAATATGGGCACATTATCACAAACAAGCCTTGATTCTAGCCATAACATTGGTCATTTGATCCGAAAAGCAAGAAACCTCGAATGAGATAGGTCATTTTGTGAAGGTTTTTTCAGACATAATCAATATACCAAGTTTGATATTTTTCCTTATAACTATGTCACATAATATGACACCACGTGAAGGTTTCGCATTGTTTCGATCGTTTTTGAATTTTTTATGCTCGTTTTAAACAATCGTCAAACTTTGTCGAACGATGGGCATGAAGATTCTTAGCTCGGGGCCGAGCCTCGCTAAACTTGGATTGGATCTTTGATAAAATAACATATTTTGAACGTAAAAATGATTTTTGTAAAAAAACATGAGCATCGGATCATGTACCTGTAGTTCATATCTGACCCACTTCCTACCGATTCGGTAGGAATTTGTCTTTTTCACCAGGGATAGACAGAAAGGTTTAAGATCTCCCTGTTGGGACATTGTCTATATAAGGTGGTCTAGTATTATTGTAAAATGTGGTGGTAGCATTTTGAATTAGTCATTTGGTGGTTGCTTTACAGTCCGTTTTTGTGCTCGGAAAATAAAAAATGGCATTTTGGTGCGACAAAAAGGAAAACTTTCTCCTGCAACATTGTTCGTCATCTCATGATGCACATGTATATACAATATGGATACAGTATCACAAACTATGCCTTGATTCTAGTCATAACATTGGTCATTTTACCCGAAAGCCAAGAAACCTCGAATAGATAGGTCATTTTGTGAAGGTGTTTTTCAGACATAATCAATATACCAAGTTTGATATTTTTCCTTGTAACTATGTCATATAATATGACACCACGCGAAGGTTTCACATTGTTTCGATCTTTTTGAATTTTTATGTCCGTTTTAAACTATATATAATATTTTATGTTTCACTTAATTTTTATTTACAAATGTATAATATTTGAGTGTAGATAGATAGGTCTTAATTTTCTACAAATTTTGATATATTATTTATATTTTTCTAAATTATAATAATTCAGTTATGATTTTTTAAAATTTAATGAGGTAAAAAAAATAGATATGCCGAGGGCAGCCATCGGCGTAGTATATGATACGCCGACGGCTGCTTGGCGGAGCTGGTCTAGATGATGACTATGCCGACGGTCCCGACGTTTAGCCGCCGGCTTAGCTTTCTATTCCTATAGTGATGTTAAGTTTTTTTTTAAAAACAAGTCCCATGTTAAGTTAAAGTCGTGACAGGAGACGATGTAAAGAAGAAAAAAAATGATACGGATCCTCGGGGGATAACACCTCGCGATCCCCTGGTTCACTCGCGAGCCACATCTCCCTTCCGCGTGAAGGAAACCAACTCCTGGCTGGTCCCACCCATACATCCCTTCTTTACTCTTCTCGTTTCTTCCAACAAAAATCACGATTCCCCACCTCGTGTGTTCCGGCCGCCGTCGCCTGAGAGAGAGAGAGAGGTCGCCGCCACTGGCTGGCGCTGCCACACGCGCAAACGTCCCTAGCCTCGCCTCCTAATTGTAGCTTTCTTCCTCCCTTTTTATCCACTCTCGTTCATGTCCTTGATCAAGCCGGGGGTCGTCGCCATTGCAAGTACTAGCCTGATTCGCATGCTGCAAGGGCAAGGCAGCGCTGCTACCGACGACGGCAGGTGCTGCTTCCGGCGGAGGCGGGCTCTGCTAACGGCGGCTGTGAGCTCTGCTACCGACAGCGCCGACCTCTACTACCGGCGGAGGCGACCTCTGCTACCAGCGGCGACGAGTTTTTGAGTTCTTCTACCGGCGAAGACGAGCACTGCTACGGGCGGCCGTGAGCTCTGCTATCGGTGGAGACGAGCTCTGCTGCCGACGGCGACGAATTTTTGAGTTCTGCTTCCGGCGGCGGAGGCGAGCTCTGCTACCGGCCGCTGTGAGCTCTGCTACATCTGTGCGCGCCGAGGTCAGCCGGTCGGCGTGGCGGCCGTGCGTGCCTAGGACGGCTGGAATCGGCGGGCCTTGCATCTGTGCGCGTGGAGAATGGCCGGAATCGGTGGGCCTTGCATCTGAGCGCGTGGTGAACGGCCGGAATCGGTGGGCATGACGACGCTAGTACGGTGGCGGGTGGCGGCCATGGGGGATAAATGGAGACGGGAGATCGATGACGGGACGCGTGAGCTCGGGGAACCGACCGCGGGGAGGTGGCGAAGGGAAGAGCGCGCGGCCGACGGCTGGGGGAAAGTGCGCGGCCGGCAGCGGGAGCACCATGGCGGGGGCGTGACGTGGTCGGGAGGAAGTTGTGTCGGGAGGGGTAGGGGATGATCATCCAGTCTGTTTTTTTCGTGGACAAGCGTGGCTCAGATCGATCGAGGGTGCGCTCGGGATGTCCGTATTTGGGATATTTGATAGATCCATCGACTTACATAAGTGGAAGGAGGGAGTATATATACATATATATACTTTCTGGTGGCAGTGGCACACACTATTACTACGTAACACGATTCAGACCTCCTTGAGTATACTTTTACAGGTCGGATTCAGATTCCGGGTAGAATAGGAAGCTCCACGATGATGCATGTTCTATATATTTCCGTGGGTAGGGCGTGAGCTCTTAGTTTCCATATCTATCTCGGATTGCTTGACTGGGATGTCCTCCTATATATAAATAAAGGTTCCGATCGATCGATCGTTCCCAGCGCAAATCATCATCAAAGTGGTAGCTACTCGATCGTGCGCGGGGCAAGCCATGTCTACTGCTGCCAAGGGACGACGTCAAAGATGCCTGCAAAGGGATTGCATGGACGCTTTGCCGGATGACGTCCTGCACGAGGTCCTGTCCCGCGTGGGCAACGTCAAAGCCCTCTTCATGCTGGCCGTGACATGCCGGCGGTGGCTGCGCCGCTTCACCGACCCGGCCTTCCTCCGCGGACTGTGGGGCGTCGGCCACCGCGCGCGCCTCCTGGGCTTCTTCCAGCAGGCGCGCCGTGAACTGGTGCCGGCGCCTGGGTCGCCGCTTCGTGCCCTGGCCACCCCCTTCAGCTACGCCGTGCCCCTGGCAGCGCGCCGTGGCATCGTCCTCGTCCAGCTCGGCCCCCGCACCTTCGGAGTCTGCAACCCTATCACCGGCGAACGCCACCTTCTCCCGCCTCTCGACTGCTCCGGCAGGGTGTTCAGCTACGCCATCATCACAGCCGCCGACATCAGCAGCAGCAACGGGGCATCACCGTCAGGGCGGCGCGGCCTGCAGGCCTTCTCGCAGCTGCTCCTCACCGACCTAACCAGCAGTTATCCGGAGTGTCTCCGCTCGTACTCTGCCGCCGCGGGCAGCTGGAGCGCGCCCGCCTATCCCCTGAACAAGGACACCATTCCCGGCCTCTCTCTCGTGGGCGAGAGATCCGCCGTGGTTCACCAGGGCGCGGCGCACTGGCTCTGGATTGACCGGCTTGGCAACCTGCTGTACAAACTCAGCACGGCGGTGGGCAAACACCCCTGCGGCGAGGTCTCCTGCACGAAGCTCCCGGTCCGTGTCGGAGGCGCGCCGCTCCTCTGCGTCACCGGAGACGGCAAGCTCTCCGTCGCCTGCGTCCATCTCGTGCACGTCACCCTCTGGACGCAGCAGCAAAGCCGAGCAGGAGAAGGCGGCGACGAGTGGCTCCGCACGGCTGTGATCATGATTCCGGTGGCGTTGCCCGACCCAAAGTGTCCTCACCCGCCACACCAGCCCTGCGAGATGTGGTTCAGCTTCAGCAGGGGATCAATGCTTGCGCTGCACAGGAACAACGGCGCCTTCGTCCTCGACCTCGACAAGGGGATGATGGAAAAGATTGTGGACGGTTGCTTTGTGCCGCCCAGATATGATCATAGACGGAATGAGATCAAATCTGTGGCGTACCAGATGGACTTGGTGGAGTTCTTTCAGGTGCAACTTGGTGGACTACTTGCAGACTAATTTATTACACAACGTTAATAAGCAGCAGCTATACCTGGACGCGGGCTGACTCGGGCCGAGCCCGAGCCAGCTCGAAGTTGCCGGCGAGCCTCCACATGGAGCTCGGCCCGAGTTTTCCCAAACTCGGTCTAGCTCGGTCCGGCTCGCGAGCCAGGCGGCGATAGACACTGACGAGTGGGCCATCTTCCGGGGCAGTGTCGCAAGGCGGACGCAGTACGGGGCGGCGACGGCCATGCCAGTACAGGGCGGCGTGGTGGGGCGGTGTGGCGGGGCGGCGACGGCAGCGGCAATACAGAGCGGAGGAAGTACGGGGCGGAGGCAATACACGGGGCGGCGGAGGTAGTTTGGAGGGGCGGCGGCACGGGACACTGAGGAAGAAGATAGTATATGCTCTCAATGAGGAAGATCGTGCGCCAGCGGTCCTGTTAAATTGGCCCCATTTATCTAGCCCATCTCGCTCTCCCTTTTCTATTCTATTCGGTCCATGTAATATCAAAAAAAAAAAAAAATAGAGGCGAGCCGACGAGCCGGACCGGGCCGAGCCCGAGCCAGCCCGAGACACCGCCGGTCCAATTTTCCTGGCTCGGCTCGGTCCAGCACCTCCCGCGGGCCGATTCCAGCTCGCGCCGAGCCCACGAAGCTCGGGCCGAGCCAAAAAACTCGGGCCAAGGGTCCAGATATAACAGCAGCACATTGGCGGCTGTTAACTGATATTCATTTATAATTTTAAGAGTAAATTTCACTTTTTACCCTCTACTTGTGCATTTGTGACACTAATTATCCTATATAGTGAAAATTCATCTAAATTACCATGTTCGGAAACTTTAAACCCTTATTTTCTGATGCATATCTATTGGGCAAGGTGTAAGGTGACGATTGAACCTCGAAATTATCGAAATGGTAACGAACATTTGGTGCAGAGAAGGATATATATGATCGACGACGATATCCTA
Source organism: Avena atlantica (assembly GCA_910589765.1). Classification (NCBI taxonomy): domain Eukaryota; kingdom Viridiplantae; phylum Streptophyta; class Magnoliopsida; order Poales; family Poaceae; genus Avena; species Avena atlantica. The sequence continues at coordinate 35,607,132 of OU342735.1, forward strand.
CGATCTTGACATATTTTGTGGCGGCACATCGTCCTAACATGTCAGCCTTATCCAAGAACACGTGTTAAATGCTAAACCGGACCAAAATCATGCTAGAATTTTCTTAAATAGAACATTCGGGTACAACTTCTACTAAATAGGATAATTAGTGTCTCAAATACACAAATAGAGGGTAAAAAGTGGAATTCACTCTAATCTTAATGCCATAATTTCATATTTGAAACTACTTAAAATTTTGATTCTATAGTTGGCCCCTCGAAAACTATTTCTACTCTATTTGACTCTAGTGTAAATTTCTTTCCTTATATGACCCTTTTTGACCACTAACGGTTTTAACTAGGGACCTAAGAAGACATTTTGCCCATGTGCATTATGTGACCAATTCTTTTTACTGGTCATGGCTTAAATGACAAAATGATAACCCTAGACATTTAGTAATGGAACCTGTTTAATTAACAAAATCAGTCCTCGGATGTTAATAAAAAAATAAAAATTGAGCAGGGCCTCTCATGTAAATTCATGTCATATTCCTGTGACTCAAAATAAAAAACAACTTGAAGAAACGTGCCCGACCTCCCAGGTTACCTCATCACCTCGTCGATTAGTCCTCCCTCGCACAGCCGGGGATCGATTGCTGGATAGTGATTCGCTGCAGCTCCAAGTAGCCCGCAAACCTCCGCCAGGGAGCCCAAGCGCAAAGAAATCTAAATAAGAAAAGAAGCGCAAAGAAATCTAGTAGAATACAAGAAAAGTGAAAAGATATAGAGAAGGAAGTACAATAAACAAAGGATGTCTATATTGACAACCGCACACCTTCACATCAGGTTGGTTGATCATCCCTTCCATGCTATTTTCGCAGAATGATCGTCCTCTACTTGAGTGAAATAGGGTCAGCAATATTACCACAAAATCATCCGAGTTCATCTGACAATCGAAGCGATGCAACTCAGTATCATTTTGCAGCACATAGAGGAGAAGCAACCAAGAGCAAACTTGGAAAGCTGAACCTAGCGACTAGTCTTGCAGCTTACTTAGTACTAGCTTCAGCCTAGTACCTGGTGCCCGCCACCAGGATTATGATGAGGTGCAAGCTGCAGAATCAGCCTATTTATCAGCTGCACTAATAGACCAGCGCAGCACACAAGTGTACTCCGAAACCATACGCTTGATTGATCAATCTGAAAAACCAACAGGGAAATAAACAGATGATAAATAACTTTCAACAAATAGATAAATGGTAGAAATAGATAGGGCCAGAAATCAAGGAGTATCATAAATTCAGTTTGTAATTTTTTTTGCCATGTCAAACATCAATGTATTTTTATTTTTTTTGAGAATCATCAACGTATTTTCTAATTCTGTATTAAGATCCATACATAGAATTTCTATATTGTATTGTATCTAGATGTTCATATATATTTTTAATAACGTTATAATACTACTTCATCAGAATAAGAGTATGGAAATCACTACCTGAAACTAAAACAGCCAAACATTGAAAATGTATCCAGCCCAACTTCAGATTCTTCATCGTCATATATGTAGACTGAATCTCATATGATGTCACGGAAACAATAAGAAATTAACTATAAAAATTAGTGCTATGCAACACATATCTTGCTCTGTAAGTGTATTGGAATAACCGCCTTGCACTTACCAAGACAGTAGTCATACAAAAGTACGAAACAAGTCCTGCAAACATAGATGATTTCAGATGCAGTGTCTATTTTGGTAACACCAGTATATATGTATTCCCCAAATGATGTTTTAAAACACCATTATATATGTGATCAAGAACTCAGTGGTTTAGACAACTTTTGGTAAAGTATGGTCATTTTGGTAACAGTTCAGACACATGGTACATACAGTTTCAGTGCTAAATAACTGCAATACCATATTTTTGTGGCTATTATTGGTGACATGCTTGTTGTTTCTATCCAAGATTTGGTTTACAAGCAAAATAACTTTCTATCCATGGTGTTGCTTTCCTACGAAAAGAAAATATTCCTCTCAACAAAAGCAGGTACATATATTTGTTTTTGTTCTTGTAAAGAGAACGACAAGTGAAGTCAAAATTTTTCATAATTGATTCAAGGCCACACAAAACCATCCAAAAAAATACAAGACCCTGTAAATCCAAGCTACATGTACTCTAGTTCTCCACATATATTGAATTAAAAATCATCCAACTTCCCCACATCAAAAAGTAAACAGAGAATCCATTAGCCCACCATGGCCATTAACAAGTAAATAGAATTCAGTACTTGCGACTTTTCAGTAACAGATTCTAGAGCTGCCGCGCCACCATTTCAACACCATCGAGCCCTGCAATTACCTTGGGGTCCTCTAGCAACAGTAAACCCTCTGCCAAATGCCAATATTCTACAGACTAGCTGGTTATGTCAAGTTTGAATGTTTTGATAAATTTTATTACTTTTAATATGCCTAGACATTCGCAACAAAAAGATAGGCCAAGATATTATGTTCTGTTGCTATCTAGTGACGATATTTCGGACATGCAAACCTGGTTATTTAGAAATAAGAAAACATAAATATATATGACAGAGCTTCACCCAGATGTTGGTTGATCGCCTACTTTCCTGTCAAACACATATCACCCATCTATCCGCTAGCCCGCCCCAATAAAGTAGATTTTGCGAAATTCCCGCTCGATCCCTGCCTCCAGAAGCTCGATTTTCGCCATCACCAACTAGTTCCTTGTCATTCTCTACAAGTTCCTCATAGTTACCGACCAGACCTCAGATACAAGAGCTCGAGCGCCTTGAGGATCTCATCCGGAAGCTTGAGGCTGCCTTTAATAGGGTAGGTGATTGACATGCAAGAGGAGCCATATACATGTTTTAGATGCTAATTTTTGTAGGTTGCACCAATTAATAACCGACCAATTAAATTAGTTAATCGTCCAAATTTCGATTAGTCGTTAGTGACAAGCTAACCGAGCAGTTAACGATTATCAATTTCCTTACCATTGGTTTTAATAACTCTAATTCCATAAGTGCCATATTTGTGAGCAATTAAAATGGATGGTCGAAGACTTGCTATTTTTTTCCTATTTTTTCCAAATTGATACAATTATTTTTCTAAGATTAGTAGGCAAATACTCAAGTTTTAGTCGAGTGAATTGTCTATCCTTCCAACCTCAGTCGGCTCCTGGCACCCTAACCTTCGCCAATGACCAGGTAAAGGGAGGCAAGAGAAATATTAATCAATATTTTGTGTGTAGTAAGAAACATTATTTCCGTTCAAAAAAAGAAACATTATTTTGTTTGTGTGTTTACTCAAATATCATGTGGGTTGTGGCTATGCTGGCTCCCTACAAAATGAACGTCTCCTAGGTTCATCCCCAAGTTGGCGTGGCACTCCTAGTCTATACAGCTAGTGATTTTTATTTGTAGTTTTTGTCCTCTTCCTCAACAATATGGGGATGTATATATGCTTGGCAGTTTGTCCTACGTGAAATGATATCATGGGCCCATAATTTTATATTGGTCTCCTTGCATGTGCATGGCTCTATAAAACCACAAGATTAGTCTAGATTTTGCATGTTTTGCCTCATCTCACCGTTGTAGACATGGGCGAAAATCCAATTGTGAAGGACGAATCTTGCAAATTGACTTCAGGAGACATTAATGTTACTTGACTGTATTATACATCTTAGTTATTTGTGTTCACTCCACTTGTCTCAATCAATATTCAATAAGAAAATTTTCTTCCAGTGTTTGCCATTAACAATAAGATGAAAGTATTTAGTGTTATTATCGCCCTCCTGAACATGTTTAACCTTTGCACACCGAGCCCACTTAGACTCTTCATCACGTCTTAGCTTACTCACTTGTTCATTTGCGCCTCGCAAATCCTCTCTCTCTTGTTGAGTGAAAGGAGACGTTTCAGCCATTATATCCAAATCATCGATGATGGATAAAAGTCTCTTTTTTTTTGTACTTACCACTTTGGTTTTTTGCCCACCCACGCTAAGTACCTATGTAAACGTCACAACAAGATATACTAGCTTGTAATCTTTCTCCGACCTTGGATGGTCACTAGTCGTCTTACACTAATTCACTTTTCGTTGTCAATGCTCTCGGTGGATCGTATTAGTTTGTTCTTGTGTGTCACATGAGCCCGCTTAATCCCATCTCCTGCTTCTATTATACTACCAAGTAAAGTAGAAACTTCTCAACGTTGTCATCCAACTTCTCTGCGTTAGAACGAGCTTTCAAGACAAACTAGCTAGTGCATACAAAACTTACATTGATTATCGTCATTCACACGTTTCATGACTCATAAGAATCGTGAGTAAATACATGCCACCACCAACTTGCACTTGGGTGAACAATACTTTCCCCTTATATATAGCACTCAAACTTCACTAGATTGGACATCATGTTGTATCTTTTCACTCTGTTTTAGCTTTGTTGTAGCACTTAGCTTAGTACACCATGTGTAGGGGTAGTTACAGAAACAAGGATTTTTTTTTTGCAAGAGTTGAATTGAAAAATTGAATAAAACATGTGGGAACAGGAAGCACCCGGAACATGGGCAGAGCTAGGAAGGAATTTGTGTCTGAGGAACCTGATTCTAAAGTTGTGTCTCCAGCTCAAGAAGTGACATATGATGATTATGTTCCTAGGAGTGGTAGACCCATCCTAGATTTGTTTTTCATTTTACCGATAGTTTAATCTACCTTGGTGTCCATATGGATCCTTGAAGCTACCTCTTGTTTCAGTTCGACGGAGTGGATAGCCAAGACAAGAACCAGAGAACAGAAAAACATGCGTGACAACTATGTGAAGCAAGATAGTGATAGGGATTTTTCTGGCGCTGAATTAAGCTGAGCTGGAGTTGTGTGTTCATGGTCGTAACAAGAGACAAATGATGAAACTGCATAAATAAGTTTTTGGTGCTGAAGTAATTAGGAATGCAAGGTTGGCTGTGAAGAAACACATAAAATTCAAACTTACGTGAGTGACAAATCAAAATGGTTGAAACCCGCCGGTCCGACATGAATCCTTGCATTGGCGCAGGTCCTAAGCGATACTGGGGCCTAGGCCTGGTTAAGAGTTCCCGACCCACACTACAGGAAAACGATTTTTTACTGGGTATTAAAAATACACAGCAAAAGCCAAAATACACTCGGCAAACATGTGCCGTGTATTTACACTCGGTAAAGAGTTCACAGCGTACACCCCGCCGGTAAACACGACTTTGCCGAGTGTTTAACTCCCGAATACTCGGCAAACATTTGCCGAGTGTCTATCAGCCGCACACTCAGTAAAATAATGCGTTCACGGCGCGGCTGCTGAAGACGCCGTCAAGCCTTTGCCGAGTGTTTCTGACAAACACACAGCATAGTGTTTGCCGAGTGTCTTCTAGGGTAATACACGGCACAGTGTTTGCCTAGTGTACTGCCTGACATACACGGCAAATTACTTACTCTTTGCCGAGTGTTTTTTCTGGGATACACGATAAATACTTACTCTTTGCCGAGTGTATTGCCTGACATACACGGCAAATTATGCTAGGGGAGACACATGCAAGCACCCGGAGACTAGTAGGTTTTGTACGTTTCAACATAGCACCACACTTTCATGCATGTGTTAGGACCACATGCAGGTCCTTGAGGTATTCTGGTGCTCTAAAGCGCGGTTTGCTACGGAACCTTGATTTGCGGGCCTCGGATCGTCTACCCCCTAGACATTCTTCTCATGGGGGTAGCCCGACATAGCTCTCTCTTGTTTTGTGTTTGTTTAGGTCATAGGATGATGTGAAACCATGTTGGTTCACAAGGTGGGACAGTATCCTACTCGGTTTCACCGGAGCAGGGAGTTTCCCCTTTATACAAGTCCAGAACCTTTGCTTCTAGGTTAGAACGCATGCATGCTTGGGGGACACATGCAAGCACCCGAAGACTAGTAGGTTTTGTATGTTTCAAGATAAACACCATACTTTCATGCATGTACTAGGGCCACATGCAGGTCCTTGAGGTGTTTCGATGCCCCGGAGCGCGGTTTGCTGCGGAACCCTCATATGCTGACCTAGTTTGAAACGGGCATAAAAAATTCTAAAACGGTCCAAACAATATGAAAAGTTGTGTGGAGTCATTTTATGTGACATAGTTATAAAGGAAAAATATCAAACCACGTGAAACCTTCAAGTTTAGTGGGGCTTGAGCCTAGCTAATTTCAACATAGACCCACCTCGGCCCTAATCCTATTTTACCGTGTATCTGATGTAAACACTCGGTAAAAACTAAGGCACACAGCAAATTACTTGTTTACCGAGTGTTTTAGACTAACACACAACAAAGTTTTAACATACACAGCATAGGGGCGTTTCAAACACTAAGTTTTTTGGCGCGCGCGGGAGAAGAAATTTGGTGTGAACTATTACTGTGTGTACTTTTGAGGACACTCGGTAAACCCTAACGCCGTAAGCTGTGCCGTCAACTACGGGCGGGTAGGACGCGTGGCAGGATGGTTTGCCGTGTATCCATCTTTTGCCGAGTGTTTTGAAGGTTATTACCGTGTATATGTGTGTTTACCGAGTGTTTTCCCGGTGCATACACGGCAAAGAGGTAACTTTACTGTGAGTTACCTGTTTGTCGGGTGTCATGCGAGCGATACACGGCAAATAGCTGTTTGCCGAGTGTCCGGGATTTAAACACTCGGCAAAGTAAAAAATACCCAACAAAATCTCGATTTCCGGTAGTGCCATATGGGCAATGGCAGCTTAAAACATTGCTTGCTGACTGCTACAACTACAGTTCTGCTCACAGGCCTGCAACACAATTGATGCTTCAAACTAGTAACCAGACTGTATAAGCATGGTAACACCCACACTAGTTGAATAGGAAAGCATGTTACAGCTTCGATGGGTTCCCCGCAATCACCGGGTGTCGCCATATCACATGTTGCGGCTTCCATTAGGTCATGATGTCCACGGCAGCAAATGGAAATGTCCAGAGCCGGTTGATCTTTTCGAGAGTGAGATACTCCTTTGGTTTTGAGTACCCCTTCCAAAGCGAAATACCTGTGTCAGTCCACATAACTATGTTGTTAAATTAGGTATTCAAATTGTATAATCTGGTTATAATTAGCAGCACCTGTATTAATCAACAAGGACTAGGTATATCTGATTTTTTTTGGCTGTACTTGTATCGAAATTCCGAATACATTTTTTTACAAGGAATACAATTGTTTGTTGTAGCAATGGTGAAAGATGATAAAACAGGCATAGCTTTCTCATGATCCTGAAAGCTTGCCTACTGAATGCATGTTGAAGCCTCGAGTAAGCAGAGCAGATGAAACAAGGGATTGATCTAGAGTGGAACAAAATCAATCAGGATCGTGTTAGATAAACAGACATGGGTGGATCATATTATTTTTTTGAACGAAAGATCACTTGTTAGTGCTCTGCTCTCGGTCCACTATAACTAGCTTACTGCTGCGCGCACTTGACACTAGTGGAAAAAGGGGCTCTAGTCCCGGGCCGCAACGGTCTCTAGTCCCGGTTTTGGGCCCGGGACTGCGAAAACGGGACTAGAGGCCCCCCCTCTAGTTCCGGCTCGCAAAGGCCCGCGACTGATAACAGCCACGTGGTTGTTTTAGCGCCGCGGGGGGCGGAACCCTCTAGTCCCGGGCTGTAACACCACCCGGGACTAAAAGGTTTCCTGCCGCGGCAGAGAAACACCACATTTCTCTGCCGCGACAGAGATTGTGTATTTCCTTTTTTTTTTGCCATTTTGTTCCTTTTTCGTTTTTTGTTTCACTATAACTTAACAAACATATAAACATATTATACGCTACTACATACACACTACACGTCGATGCATTTATATAAAATCGATCCCTTGCAAGCATACATATAATCAATCATATCAAAAGGAAGAAATGTTTTGAAAATTACATGGTCATTGATGAATATATATATCATATGAGCTACATGGAGATGACTAAGGCAAATCGAGTTCCACGTCATCCGCATAATACTCTCCATGTACATCAAGGACTTCCTTCATCATAAATCCCGTCAGCTCCTCTTGAATTGCTCTTATGCGCTGGTCTGGCTCTAGTGTCTCCCGCAAATCATAAATATAATGCGAGTCAACTTTATGCTCACTGGTCAACTCGTGGATGTACTCGCAGACGTAGTATCCACATAAATGAGTTTCCGGTGGCTGCTGTAAACTCTTCGCTATTTTATAAGTTAGCTCCTCTTTGAATGGACCTGGTATTTTCTGTCTGAACCGTGTCCAACACCTGCTCGGCAAAAAAAATGAACAAAGGAGTTATTAGTTACTTGATATCAGGAAATGAATGAAAGAGGACGATATAATGCGATAATGATTGAAATTACTTATGGAGCATTGGTTTCATGTCGCTCCACTTCTCTTGGTCCCAACTTAATGAGTCGTGGACTTCGACTAGGGACTTGTCAACTTGAATATTTAGCAAGATCCAGTGGAATCTGCGGATATTTACATAAGCATACATGCATAGCTCATCCAGTAAGCAAAAATAAAATGTGTACAAGATATAAACACTCACTTGAAGTTGTAAGGAAATAGTATTTCCTTAACAAAATTATGCTCGGTTAAGAACCTGGACAGGTCTTCCTCCACGTCTTTGGGGTGATTCTTTAACGTATATTTATTAATGATATATGGGTCAATGAACCCAACGTCGTATCTTCTTGCTCTTTTGCATTCAAGCATCTTCATTCTGCGGAATATAATATCATCATATAAAAGGATATATAGTTAGGATAATATATTAAATGCAATGAACGAGCTAAAGCTACAAACTTAATTATAGAAATAAATAACTTACAGACAGTAGCAACCAATGATAGATTTGTCGAGGACGCGCTGGTTGTATAACTGAAACAGTTCGGTCATTTGAACCTGTATCGAGTATGGTTTGAAGTGATGCTTCTTTCTAACGTCCACCGGAAACCAATCTTTATGATGCCTTTTTTCTGCTTGGGACATGTACCATTCATGCAGATTTCGCATATGTGTGGATAGATGCGCGAGCTCCTCATTACTGACTAGAGGCTGCCCTTGGACATACCGCCGTACTATCTGACCCACTGGCATATCTTCATAGCCTAAATATTGACCAAGAGATATATTTGCTTCGTTAGCAAGTGCTTTGGCCTGCGATACAGTGATTCCCATAAGTGCAGCACTATTACGGGCTCTATGGTCCATTATTTGCATGTCCATAGCCATTTTAGCTCTGAAGGCCTTGTCGAGGTCTAAAATGACTTTGAGCGGGGCGATCGATTGATTCTTCTGTGCTCCGAGATGGGCAACTTGCTTCCCGCTTTTTGCAGTTGTGATTTTTTCTTCTGTGCTTGCTTAATAATCTCCCGGTCATAGTCTGATTCCAGATTCACCGATATCTGGGATGGTTGCTCAAGAAAGGACTTAGCCCACTTTTTTGTTTTTTCGTTATATACCGGCTTTGGCTCAGGCTTTTTGGGTGCAAAATGCGCCTTAACTTGGGCAGCCACATCCGCGTTAGTTTCCTCGTCGGTCTTGTCATAAGGTCTCTTTGGAAGAGCCGGCGGGATATCGACTATCTTCGGCGTTTGACCTTTCTTTGATGTGGGGACCGTCGAACTTCCGTTTCTTCGACGAGGTAGTAGTATTGCACGGAGGCGGAGGCGGAGATTGAGTTGATGTACTCCTGCTGCGGCGATCGTCAGCGGGGCGGGGTGGACTTGGACGTTGGCGATAATCGGGTTGGGGTGGACTTGGAGGTTGGCGATAATCGGGTTGGGGTGGACTTGGAGGTTGACGATATTCGATGCGGGGTGGATTTGGATTCCTTGGAGTCGGTGGCCTTGGTGCCGAGTCTAGAAACTTGATGTACTTCTTATTCCATAGAATGATGTTGCGCTTGACATCTCCTAGTTTCGTAAGGCCTTCAGGCGTAGCGATTTCAATCTCTAGGTTCGCAAAATCCTCCACTATGTCATCCACCATGACACGAGCATAGCCTGGTGGAATCGGAAGTGAATGGTGGAGTGCTCCAGGTAGACAAGGTAAAGCAGTGCCGATCGCCACCTTGAAGGACAGGTTGTTCATTGGCTGATGTAGCTCACATTGTGCCATCTCTCTGACATCATCCACGGGGTAGTGAGGAGCCGGTGCATCATCCAGCAGTGCTTGATCATCAGCACGGACCTCCGTGGAAGCCACGCTGCTTCTCCGTTGGCTAAGATCCAATGCAGGATCATCAGACCGTGGGTGAGTTGACGACAGCGGCCTTTGGCTAATTTCATGCATGAGGTTCTTCAGATCAGCTAGGTCCTGCTCTACCCTGGAGATCCGGTCTGCCTCCCGGTCCTTCTTTCACTGACGGCTTCTGTAACTAGCATCGTACAGAGGAAACCCTTTCTTCCACGAGACACCGGCGCCTTTGCCTCGTGTTCGTCCTTCCTTTTCAGGATTCCCTAGGGCGCGTGTCAGCTGGTCGTTCTCTCTCTCGGGACGAAACAATCCCAATTGAGCATCGTTCATTGCTTGAATAAGGTCTTTGGAGGGTTTTAGAATTTCATCATGAAATAATGTCTTCCCTGTTTCTGGGTCCAAGGATCCCCCGTGCCCGTACCACCAGTGCTTTGACCTCTCGGGCCATCCATCTGTACCAGGAGTAACGCCTCTAGCCCTCATATCCTTCTCCATAGTTTCCCACTTAGGGATGACACTCTTGTAGCCACCTGTCCCCATTTTATGATGGTATTTCTTGTTGGCAGCATTTAACGCGTTCTTTGCCGACTTCGACTTTTCTTTATCAGATTGCTTGTACTGTACAAAATCGGGCCACTGTTCTCTCAACTTCTCGTTTACTCCTGTGAAGTCTGGAGTTTTCTTTTTCATGACATATTTCGCGTATAAATTTTTCTTGTGGTTCTCGTACAGTTCAGCCATCTTGCTTAGTGCCCACTCCTTGACTTTTTCTCTATTATCAAGCCCACCCGGCCTTGGGGTAATACCATCTACCTCAAATTCCTCATACTCTGGAGGTAGTATGAAATGCGCTATGAGCTTCTGCCAAAGGTCATCTTTGGCATCATCGGTGACATAGCTGTTGGATTCTTCACCGGGTTTCTTTGACTTATTCCATTCTTGGATGGTGATCGGTAGGTTGTCCCTAACAAGCACCCCGCCTTGATTTATAAACATCCTCCGGTGCTTCTCTGGAGCAATCGGTTCACCATCATCATCTATTTCTTCGATGGTGAACCTCTGATTACCATCCAACTTTTTGTTCGGCCCTCGTTTCGTTCGAGCTGTCGATTGCTTCGATCCGGTGGGCTAAAAGAAGAAGAGAGAGTGATTAATATATATCTAGATCAGTTAATGAATAGAGGTAACACAAGACTTTATATATATATATATATATATATATATATATATATATATGTACCTCGCCGGATCCTGTCGAGGGGCCATCATTATTGTTGGCATTTGTTTGCCCTTCGTCCATCTGGTCTTCCCCTTGGTTTTCCTCTAGTCCATCACCGGATGGATTCAGATATGAGGATATCTCTTCCTCGAGCAAAATATCTTCGGCCGTGCCCGTAATAAGAGGAATTTCACCTCTTATCATGCCCTGAAGAAAACCTTCACCGATGCGACCAAGATCTTCGGATGGATCCATGACTTAATTATCTATAACAAAAAGAGAGTTAAACAGGTTAGAAAAAACAATAATCCTAATAACTAAAACAATATAATCCTAATTATAATAACTTAAACAAAAAAATAACCCTAATCCTAATCCTAATTCTAATCTTAATAAATAAAACAAAAAAATAACCCTAGCTAATTATAATTAAAATAACCCTAGCTAACAATATAATTCTAATCCTAGCTAATTATAATTAAAACAATAATTAAAAAATAACCCTAGCTATTTATAATTAAAACAATAACCCTAGCTAATTATAATTAAAACAATAATTAAAAAAATAACCCTAGCTATTTATAATTAAAACAATAACCCTAGTTAATTATAATTAAAACAATAATTAAAAAAATAACCCTAGCTAACAATTAAAACAATAACCCTAGCTAATTATAATTTAAAAAATAATTAAAAAATAACCCTAGCTATTTATAATTAAAACAATAACCCTAGCTAATTATAATTAAAACAATAATTAAAAAAATAACCCTAGCTAACAATTAAAACAATAACCCTAGCTAATTATAATTAATACTACAATTTAAAATATATATATTACACTAAATATAAAAACCTAAATATACTACTAATTAAAAAACCTAAATATACTACTAATTAGAAAAATATAATTAATACTGCACTAACTATACTAACTACACTAACTACTAACTAATTAATACTAGACTAAATATATAACCACCTCCGGCGAGGTGGGCGGCCGGAGGAACAACGGCGGCGTGGCGAGGCGGTGCGAACCGACGGGGCGACGACACGGCGGGGCGGCGCGGCACGACGCGCGGAGGCTCGGGCGAGGCGGTGCGACACGACGGGGCGGCGACACGCGGTGGGGTGGCGCGGCAAGACGCACGACGGGGCGGCGCGGCTCGGCGATGCGGTGCGGCACGGCGGGGTGGCGCGGTACGGCGGGCCGGCCGGAGACAAGCAGGGCGCCGACGGCTCGGGAATCGGGAAGCACTTCTTCCCCTGTTCTCTACGTCGGCGTCTCCCTTCGTCTTCGTCGTTTGCCAAGTGCGGGTGGGCACAACCAGGGGCGCGGGCAAGAGTATATAAAGGGACTCCTTTAGTCCCGGGCTGAGCCACCGCCCGCGACTAAAGGACACCCCCCTTTAGTCGTGGGCTAAGCCTCGGCCCGCGACTAAAGACCATTTTTCGGCAGCTTCGTTTTCGCGCGCGCACTGACCCTTTAGTTCCGGGTCCAGCCACGACCCGCGACTGTTTATTTTTTAAATTTCCTTTTTTAATTCAAAACTAATATAAACACTTTGAAAAATCATATCTTTTATTGTAATAATCCAAATAAAACAAATAATATGTCTATTATTATCAGAAAAATATAAAGAATTTTAATATAATATCCATTTATCTGTTTGCATAATTTATAAATTATTTCATTTGTAAATTTTCTTTTTAATTCAAAACTAATATAAAAACTTTGAAAAATCATATCTTTTATTGTAATAATCCAAATAAAACAAATAATATGTCTATTATTATCAGAAAAATATAAAGAATTTTAATATAATATCCATTTATCTGTTTGCATAATTTATAAAATATTTCAGTTGTAAATTTTCTTTTTTAAATTCAAAACTAATATAAAAACTATGAAAAATCATATCTTATATTGTAATAATCCAAATAAAACAAATAATATGTCTATTATTATCTGAAAAATATAAAGAATATTAATACAATATCCATTTATCTGTTTGCATCATTTATAAATTATTTCATTTGTAAATTTTCTTTTTTAATTCAAAACTAATATAAAAACTTTGGAAAATCATATCTTTTATTGTAATAATCCAAAAAAACAAATAATATGTCTATTATTATTAGAAAAATATAATGAATCTTAATATAATATCCATTTATCTGTTTGCATCATTTAGAAATTATTTCATTTGTAAATTTTCTTTTTTAATTCAAAACTAATATTAAAACTTTGAAAAATCATATCTTTTATTGTAATAATCCAAATAAAACAAATAATATGTCTATTATTATCATAAAAATATAAATAATCTTAATATAATATCCATTTATCTGTTTGCATCATTTATAAATTATTTCATTTGTAAATTTTCTTTTTTAATTCAAAACTAATATAAAAAACTTTGGAAAATCATATCTTTTATTGTAATAATCCAAATAAAACAAATAATATGTCTATTATTATCAGAAAAACAAAGATATTTTCCGCCATTTCCCACATCTTCCCGCCAAGTTTTCCCGCCCTTTCCTTTCTACGAGAGCTTTTAGTCCGGGATGTAGTCACTAACCGGGACTAAAGATATCTCTCGCCATTTCCCGAAGCTCCACGCCAAGTTTTCCCGCCCTTTACCTCTACATTTAGGGTGATCGTGCCATGACTATCCACACATCCACACCTTCCTCTCTTAGAACAATGGACAATGCCTACTGGGCCATTCTGACCCTCGAGGAGACCGAGGCGCTGTGCGCCTCCAACTACCCTTGTCCTCCGGGCTACCGGCCGCCCGCCGGCTGTATGCTGAGCGCTGGAGGGGTTCCTGTCCCTCCTGTCCCTCAAGGTTCTGCATGCCAGACATCCATCACAAACCACTTCTACCACAAGCTCACACCGGAGCAGCGGATGGATCCCCAGTGGGATCCCGACAACTACGACACCTGGAATGCCTTCTTCGCTAATAGGCGGGAAAGGGAGCTCGCCAGGTACGAGGGTGATGGCCCGCCACCGGTGAACCACAACGAAGCCGGCCGTCGTCTGTGGTGGGCGAACTGTACTATCATCGGAGAGATGTGCTACATCGTCGGGGGAGACCATCCTCGCCTACGGTTCCCACGAGTCCACCTGCCACAGGCCCCACACCGTCCCGGCGGTAGCGGCATCGTCTTCCAGGAGACCCCTCTCCCGCCCGCCGTGAATCCGAGGCTGGACCTGGTATATGCCATGGATGGGCTGAGGATCCCCGGAGTGGCAGGTGACGATGACGATGATGATGACGATGACGATGAAGACCCTGCAGCTGCGTATTATAGGACTAGGCATGATTATGACTAAAGGGGGCGGCTTTAGTCCTGAGTGTTAGCTAGTCCTGGTTTGTCTCGGTTTTTAATATTAATAAATGTCTTGACTGTTACCTAATAAATAGAGGGAAATGCCTATATAAAGAGAGGGTTCATCTTTAGTCCCGGTTGGAGAAACCAACCGCGACTAAAGGGATTGCGGCAGACTGGGCCAGGCAACACTAATAATAGGGGTGAGTGTCGACATTATGTCGTGCGGCTTGTACCTTGTCCCGGATGGTGTCACCAACCGGGACTAAAGATGAACCTTTAGTCCCGGTTGGAGACACCAACCGGGACTAAAGATGAGTCAGCACTAATAATAGGGGTGAGTGTCGACATTATGTCGTGAGTGTTGACATTATGCCGAGTTGCTTGTACTATAAATAGGCATCCTTGTGAGTCCAGTCCTCCAGCCAGTTTGAGGCATCTCCAAGATGGTTTTAGAGAGCAGGGACACCACTACAGCCAGTTTCGGGGAGATGCCGACGGAGCCCAATCCTCCGGCATCTCCGAGAAACTGGTCATAGAGGCACTCCCTAATATGTGAAATTAGTTAGCTCCCAGGCGTATTTGATCTAGTTAGAGAAGTTACAAGCTGCAAGATGGTTTTCGAGAGCAGGGACACCACTACGGCCAGTTTCAGGGAGATGCCGACGGAGCCCAGTCCTCCGGCATCTCCGAGAAACTGGTCATAGAGGCATGCACTCCCTAATATATGACATCACGCGTTTGGAGATCAGATCTTAATGGTAAGTATGAATCGGTACTAAAGGCCCTCCTTTTGTCCCGGTCCAGCCACAAAACGGGACTAACACACTCAAGATTGTTTGCAGACAACACTATAAAAATGGACACATGCATGGAACATCTTAACTCATAAAATGTTACAATTATTACATATCATTTCTTTGCTTGTGTTCCTTTCTGATCCCGTCGTATCCATGGAGCATCTTCATTCATTAACATGATGGTTGGGTCATCCTTCACCGCGAAGGGCGGAATTTCATGGAACTTATCACAATCTTTGACATGTCTGTCTTGTCCTCCACTCCCACGATGTTCCTTTTTCCTGAAAGAACTATGTGGCGCTTTAGCTCATCGTCTGATGTATTCTTTTTCTTATTTTTTCGTTTTCTAGGTTTGGTAGACGTGTCCTTCACATAGAAAACCTGGGCCACATCATTGGCTAGGACGAATGGTTCGTCTAAGTACCCAAGATTGTTGAGATCCAACGATGTCATTCCGTATTTCTTGTCTACCTCAACCCCTCCTCCCGTCAGCTTGACCCATTTGCACCGAAACAAGGGGACCTTAAAAGTAGGTCCATAGTCAAGTTCGCATATCTCCTCTATGTAACCATAATATGTGGTCTTTGACTCTTTGTTGTCTGTTGCATCAAAGCGGACACCACTGTTTTGGTTGGTGCTCTTTTTATCTTGGGCTATCGTGTAAAATGTATACCCATTTATCTCGTACCCTTGGAAAGTCGATATAGTCGAAGATGGTGACCTAGACAACAAGTATAGCTGATCTCCAAGAGTGTTGTTTTTTATGAGATGTTGCAACCAACCGCCGAAACTCTTCATGTGTTCATCTCTAATCCAAGAGTCATGCTTTCCAGGGTTGTTGGAGCGTAAGATTTTCTTGTGTTCCTCGATATATGGGGCTGCCAAGATAGAATTCTGTAGAGCGGTGTAATGTGCTTCGGTGTAAGAATGTCCGTCTCTACATATTATTGATTTCCTTCCTAGAGTACCCTTTCCACTCAGTCTCCCCTCATACCGCGATTGAGGAAGACCAATCGGCTTAAGGTCAGGAACGAAGTCAACACAAAATTCAATGACATCCTCTGTTCCATAGCCCTTGGAGATGCTTCCTTCTGGCCTAGCACGGTTACGAACATATTTCTTTAAGATTCCCATGAACCTCTCAAAGGGAAACATATTGTGTAGAAATACAGGACCGAGAATGGAAATCTCTTCGACTAGGTGAACCAGCAGGTGCGTCATAATATTGAAGAAGGATGGTGGGAACACCAACTCAAAACTGACAAGACATTGGACCACATCATTTTGTAACCGTGGTAGATCTTCAGGATTGATTATCTTCTGAGAGATTGCATTGAGAAATGCACATATCTTCACAATGGGTACTCGAACATTATCTGGTAGAAGCCCCCTCAATGCAATCGGAAGCATTTGCGTCATAATCACGTGGCAGTCATGAGACTTTAGGTTTTGGAACTTTTTTTCTGCCATATTTATTATCCCCTTTATATTCGACGAGAAGCCAGAAGGGACCTTAATACTGATTAGGCATTCAAAAAATATTTCCTTCTCTTGTTTGGTAAGAGCGTAGCTGGCATGACCTTGAAACCATTCTGGATGCAGGCCATCTGGGTCTTCCATACGTTGATGGTCCTTTCGTGCTTCCGGTGTATCTTTTGTCTGCCCATACACGCCCAAGAAGCCTAGCACGTTCACGCAAAGATTCTTCGTCACATGCATCACATCGATTGCAGAGCGGACCTCTAAGAATTTCCAAGATGGTAGCTCCCAAAATATAGATTTCTTCTTCCACATGGGTGCGTGTCCTTCAGCATCTTTCGGAACAGATTTTCCTCCAGGACCCTTTCCAAAGGTTACCAGTTGATCCAAATCTTTGACCATATCAAATATATCAGCACCAGTACGCTCCTTAGGCTTCGTCTGGTGACATGCCAGACCGTTGAAATGCTTGCCTTTCTTTCTTAAGGGATGCTTGGCCAAAAGAAATCGACGATGCTCATTGTATACATTCTTCTTACAATGTTCCAAATATATACTTGCAGTCTCATCTAAACAGTGTGTGCATGCATTGTATCCCTTGTTTGACTGTCCTAAAAGGTTACTAAGAGCAGGCCAATCATTGATTGTTACGAAAAGCAATGCTCGGAGGTTAAATTCTTCCTGCTTGTGCTCATCCCACATGCGTATTCCGGGTTCGTGCCACAACTGTAAAAGTTCTTCCACTAATGGCCTTAGGTACACATCAATGTCGTTGCCGGGTTGCTTCGGACCTTGGATCAAGACTGGCATCATAATGAACTTCCGCTTCATGAACAACCAAGGAGGAAGGTTATAGATGCATAGAGTCACGGGCCAGGTGCTGTGAATGGAGCTCTGCTCCCCAAAGGGATTCATGCCATCTGTACTTAGACCAAACCTTAAACTCCTTGCGTCATCTGCAAAGTCCGGGTACTTTCTATCGATTTTTCTCCATTGCGACCCATCAGCGGGGTGTCTCAACATCCCGTCTGACTTACGTTCCTCTTTATGCCATCGCAACAACTTGGCGTGCTCTTTGTTTCTGAATAAGCGTTTCAACCGTGGTATTATAGGAGCATACCACATCACCTTCGCAGGAACCCTCTTCCGGGGGGGCTCGCCCTCAACGTCACCAGGGTCATCTCGTCTAATCTTATACCGAAGTGAAGTGCATACCGGGCATGCATCTAAATTCTCATACTCCTCACCGCGGTAGAGGATGCAGTCATTAGGGCATGCATGTATCTTCTGAACCTCTAAACCTAGAGGGCAGACAACCTTTTTTGCTTCGTATGTACTGGCGGGCAATACATTATCTTTTGGAAGCATATTCTTCATCATTTTCAGCAACTTTTCAAATGAGGAGTCAGGTATAGCACACTCAGCCTTCCATCGCAGCAATTCCAGTGTGCTGCCCAGCTTTTTCAGACCATTTTCGCAATTTGGGTACAACAACTTTTTGTGATCCTCTAGCATGTGATTGAACTTCTCCCTATCCTTTTCAGTTTCACAATCTCTTCGTGCATCGGCAATGGTCCGACCAAGATCATCAGCGGGTTCATCATGTGTCTCTTCTTCATCCTCCCCTTCAGCATCCCCCATGGAAGTATCTCCGTACTCAGGGAAACCATGGTAGTTGTCATCCTCCTCCTCTTCTTCATTGTCTTCCATTATAACCCCTCTCTCTCCGTGCTTGCTCCAACAATTATAACTGGGCATGAAGCCGGAGTTCAACAGGTGGCCATGAAGGGTTTTTGAGTCAGAGTAATCCTTCTGATTCCTACATCCATTACATGGACAGAATACAAAACCATTGTGCTTGTTTGCATCAGCAACACAGATGAATTCATGCACGCCATTAATGAACTCGCCAGAGCGTCGGTCAGTACCGTACATCCATTCCCGGACCATCTGCATTATAGTAAAAGTATATCAAAAACCATTAAACAACATGATAAAATTATTACAAGTTATATTGAGAGCTTCTAGAGCACTAGTTTTGAATTTTGAAAAATTTACATGCACCAATTTGTGAATTGGAGAAAACAATCAACATGATAAATGTGGAGTTTTTTATTATTGTTCCATCAGTGAAAACCTCATTCCATTCTAAACTCTGAAAATCTAAAATTACACATTTCAATTTTCAGTAACTATGTGCCTAATCAAAATTTGTTACACATATATATCAAAATCCTTCTAGCTACTTCTAGAGCATGCATGCATTTGATCCATATCTCTATACTTCTAGAGCATTATATAGAGCTAAAGTAGCAATAAGAGATGAAAGAATGAAGTTCTAACCTTTTAAAGCTTTGGATTTAGGTGTTGCAAACTAAATCTTGACAAATCTTGAGAAAAAAATGGCATAAACTCTCTTGCTTTCTTTGAGAAAAATGGCCACCATATGCTTTAGGGCAGCTGACCAGGGAGCTGTATATATAGTAATGGACAATTAGTCCCAGGCCGTGATACGAACCGGGACTAATAGTCCACGAAAAATGGCCACCATATGCTCCAGGTTATTACTCCCGGGCCGTATTACGGCCGGGACTAATACTCTGGTCCGGCCCGGGACTAATGAGTATGTCTATTTCTAGCCGTTGTGGGCCTCACGGACCGAGACTAGTGCTAGCACTAGTCGTGGTTCTTGACGGGCCGGGACTGCTGGGCTTCCAGTGATCGAACGGAAGATGGTTTTTCCAGTAGTGTGAGCAATCCGGATTAATCACAATATCCTGCGCCCAGTGGAGTGAAGTAGAAACTGTTTGGCGTTGCGAAACGTTCCATGGTAGTTCGAGCTTTCAAAACCACATGTCTGGTGGGTACTAACTACATTGACTAACAATGTACCTGTCGTGACTCACGTGCATGTGCATCGATCATATTGAATAAATGAATGCATGCTCGATCAAGTTGCTACACCAAGTTTCACTTATGTGAATTGTTGAATACGATCCAAATCCTATGCACCTGTTGTATTACCATGCTAGACTTAGCACATCTAAAACTCTGTTTCGTATCCGTCAAGAAATAAGTTATTCGTCCCTATATATAATTTTATGTAGTCATAGAATAGATTAACAAAGTCATAATAGAATGGAATAGACAATCGATTTGTTGATCTGCTGCTGTTCCCGTGAAGGCAATCTCAATTAGTCCAGTTTTCTTTTCTCTCGCATGTTGTTACGTTCACTACCAGGTGCAATCTATTCTCGTTAGTTGCTATTTAATTCTACGAAGCTATCATGAAGTACGATCTTCCGTTGTTGGGTCGTGGCACATGATTTATCCTATGGCAAGTCAAGATGCGGGTGTTGTTGGCGCACACCGATTATGAGGATGCACTAGATAGTTTTTAGTTCAAGGTGGAGTTTGTTGGATTATAGACTGTCGGTAGATATTATGGATGTGCAAGAAGGAGATTTGATTTGGCTAGATACTACAACATTTAGTACTGTTATTTCTAGTGCAACTCAGTTGTCTTTGCTCTTTCAAGAGGGGTCTATTGCAGAGTTGAAGCTTCCTTGCATGTTGAGAAAGTTCGTTCATCTGTCAGTTGTTCTACATGAACATATTTTTACGATGTCACGCGGATTTTTATTAACAATTACAAGTCGGCAGTGTACGTGATGTCCTCTGTACCAGATGCGCTTGCATGTGTATTGTTTTGCCAAGGTCTGTGCTATGTGGTTTGTAGCACATTCAG
Organism: Avena atlantica; assembly: GCA_910589765.1. Lineage (NCBI taxonomy): Eukaryota > Viridiplantae > Streptophyta > Magnoliopsida > Poales > Poaceae > Avena > Avena atlantica. The sequence goes on from OU342735.1 coordinate 35,627,939, forward strand.
ATTTCATGAGATGAGTTCTTCATAATACTATGTGCACCAAGATGTTCCACTATGAGCTATGTGTTCACTCACGGCACCACGGGAGATATAATGATTTTTGTTATTTATGATTGAGAGGTTTCAATCTTTGAGGTCAGTGGCAGAAACTAAGAATTTTATCAGGTCTTATGGAAGACCCAAATTTGTGTGTTTGCTTTGTTGATAGCTGTTACGTTCACTATACAGCTGTGTTGTTTTTCTTTTCTCAATGTGACTTCATGAGAAGTTTTTTTTTGAAAGAATGAGAAGTTTATTAGTCCTACGGATCTTTCAAGGCACAAGGTTTACTTGTGATGACTTCTGTTCATGAGTTGAATGCTATCTATGACTATTATAAAGGATTTTGGTTCAAGGTAAAGATTGTTGAATATGATCCGAATGCTATGCACCTGTTCTGCTACTGATAGAGTCCTGACAAATTAGGGCATGCCAACCGTGCTAGACGTTGCACTTCTACAACTCTGTTATATGTCCGCCAAGAAAGAGTGTTGTTCGTCCCTATATATAGTTCTAGGTAGTAAAAGAATAGATTGAGAAAGATCCATCATATTAATAGCACATAGAGGCTAGGTTTGTCCTCTCGTGTATTGTAATACTCCTCCCAATTGTAGTGATAATGCCGTTGAGCGTTCCGTGGTTTTTTCGGTTGCGGTTTCCACGTAAAAACCTATGTTCTTTGTTTTTTGTTTGATTTACTTTTTCTGCATACTTATTGAACTTCAATATATGGTTGTTGAACTTCATCAGACTAAATATCATGGTACCCTTTCATCAGTTCTAAATTGTTGCTATCTTAGCATTATTTATTTAGAGAAAACACTACACCACATTTTTATAGTCTTGGAAGTTTGGTTATCATTTTATTGACATATTGATATCAGTGCCAGGATTTATATTGTAATGTTACCTCTGTTTTAAAGCTTAAGTCTTATATTTGTTTTTTGAAAAGTCAAGCTATGAAAAGTTTGATCAAACTTTTAGAAAAAAGTATCAAGATACCATGTGAAAATATGTTTTATGATGTATCAATCGGTATGGATTTCGTATTGTAAATGTTAATATTTTTTTCTAAAAATTTGGACAAACTTTACATAGTTTGACTATTAGAAAAATATAAGCCTTAAGCTTTGAAACAGAGTTAGTACTATACTAATGAATATGTTAAGAGAATATTTTTTTACATATAGTAACACAAAAACACACAAAATAACACATGTGAGAAGAAGAAACATATGTGGTAACCATAATAAAATGGGAGGTGTCGGGACTAAGGATGACCTGGGCATTGGTCTTGGAAGAATTCGAGTCGGAGGATATGGTTTGATCACAACGAGAGCAAGCTATCGAATGGAGGAAAAAGCGGCAACTTGGTATATACATGTAAATATTCGACTATAAACTCCTACAAAAATGTACAATAAAATGAGTTTCACTTTAAATGTACAGAACAAGTTAATGCTATTACTTTTTGGACCACAAAAGGGTATCTTTGTCCACATTGCATGTTTCGTCCAAAAACCCTTAGAAACTCGAACACATAAAATGTATAGCTTGTTTTGTTTTGGTGATGTTAAACACGCTTAATACAAAATTTCCCGTTCAATTAAAAAGCATGTGTCCCAGGAGCCAATGTGCTTCTATTCTGATATGTGAAACTACATTGGTTCTGAGTAGTAATAAATCTGTCGAGTGTCTTCTTCTCCACACGTATCGTGTGCAAAACGACCAAAAAATCAATGGACTTTAGAGTGTAACCACAAAATGTTTCATTTGAATAATTGCTAAAGTCTATACTTTCAAACTGTATCCTCACATATGACCACATGTTGAGAAATGTACTTTCTTTTGTAATCTCGAAAATATATATTCCTTTGTTTTGTTTGTTCATAGCAACGTACCCAAATCAATCTTCTTGGGTGCAACCTTGCACATCATTTCAGTTAATGAGGTTTCGTTGAACTCACCTACTCTCCAGGGCATAATCAGGCCTTGGGTGTCCCACCCCTTGATAGCACCACTACAAAACCGCATGGAATAATGCAAATGTAACTCCAAAAGTTGATTATGCATCCTTCTCAAGTCCATCCTAGAACTATGGTAGGTGGCGCATATATAGCTCACAAACTTCACTAGAATACATATAATCTTACACTATGTTACTTTATTTTACTCCCTCCGTTTCAAAATATAAAATGTTTTAGGTTTGTGAAGGTATTGTATCTAGACATGTTTTAGTGAGTAGATTCGGAGTGAACCTCTTCAAACTTACACACTAAAAGACATCTAGATACATTACCTTCACAAAGCTGAAACATCTTATATTATGAAACGGAGGAAGTAGCATTTTGGTATCACTTTGCTTAGTACATCATGTATACATGCAATGACATGACAACAAGCAGGAAGATGCACCAGAGAAAAACCAAAGAGTTGAAAAACAAGTGGGAATAAGAGGTATTAGGAACATAGTAGTTGTGGATTTTTCTGGTGCTTGCCCAAATTGGGGCAGAAGTAGTCTCTCTATGTCCCAAAGAGAAATATGTTGAAATTTCTGGAGCACAAATATATATGGCATGGAGTCGCAACTACTGAATCGTGTTGGTCTGACTCTAGTGCTTGCGAAGGGGTGGGAACTAGCTGGTGCGGATGTCTAAGAAATAGCATGCGTTCCAGACCCAAACCCCCTCCGGCATGCCGAGGGCTACTGCAGCTCCCCTCCCAGTGGGTAGCAACGCCGCTGATGCTTCAACACCAACACTAGCACCGACGCTAGTTGCAGAGAAAAGAATGATCTAGCTACCTAGACAGCTAGACTCTTCTGTCGTAGAGAAAATTGCAAAAAACTACAACAATTGAGGCCAGGGCTTTAAAAAACTACGACAATTCAGGTTTACTTAAAAAACTACCAACTTTGTGCCTAATTATTGCAAAAAACTACCAGTTCGTTATAAGACTTGTTTAACATCAGTTGATCATCTTTCTGACAGTGCTGGCTCACCTGTCAAGCTGACGTGTCGTGTGCATTTTGCCAAATAGTTCTCCCAATCATTATAATTCCAAACTTAGAGCCACTTTTTTTACTTATTCTTTTTCTTTCTTTTTTATCCTTTCTTTTCCGTTAAAAAATCTTTTTTCTAACTGACCGCCATGGCTCGCCAACGGCTGTGCTCGCGCCGGCCCAGCGCGTGAGCAGCTACGGGCAGCAGCTCGCCGGCGGCAGCGCTCGCCGGCCCGCGCGTGAGGCTGCCCGCACCTTGCTGGCCCTGTGCTCGTCGGCCGCCATGCTCGCCGGCCCGTGCGTGACGCCGCCGTACTCGCTGGCCCAGCGCATGAGCAGTTGCAGGCAGCAGGTTGCCGCCCCGTCCTCGTCGGCCGCCATGCCCACCGGCTAATCGCGCTCGCCACCCCGCGCGTGAGGCCGCCCGCACCTCGCCGGCCAGCCGCCGCTCCCCGCCGCCGGCCACGGCTGCTCCGGCCCCTCCATCCGCCACCACTCCCTACAGAGAAGATCGGCGAACGTGCGGGGCCAGCAAGAGCGCGAGACGGCCGGCGAGGGCGCGGCAAGCTCGGTTGCCGGCGAGCGCGCACGTGGCCGGCGAGGGCGCGTCGAGCTCGGTTGCCGGCGAGCGCGCGCGTGGCCGGCAAGGGCGCGGAGCGGCGAGCTCGGTTGCCGGCGAGCGCGCGCGCGGCGAGCTCGGTTGCCGGCGAGGGCGCGGCGAGCCCCTCCCCTCCCTGCGTGTGAGCTTGCTCGGATGGATGGTTGTAGGTTAGGGATGACGGGTGGGGTCCAGTTGACAGGGAGAGAAAAGTGTAGAGAGTGGACTGAGATGTGGGGCACTCAAAGTTTTACAAAAAGATCCAGAAAATATTACAACTTATACATTTCTTCCCTGGAGTGTTTATCGTATGCCACGTCAGTATCCAGGTGGGCCAATATTGTCAGAAAGATGATCAACTGGTGTTAAACGAGTCTTACAGCGAACTGGTAGTTTTTTTTAACAATTAGGCACAAAGTTGGTAGTTTTTTTTGCAGCAAACCTGAATTGTCTAAGTTTTTTGAAGTCCTAGCCTCAATTGTCGTAACTTTATGCAATTTACTCTCTGTCGTACAATATCTGGAGTCACAAGAGGCGACTTGCCGAGTGGTGGCGCAATCACAGGCACCATGGCTGACGTGGCCAATGGCGAGCACAAGGAAGAGGCTCCAGAAGCTTGATCTTGACGATACTGGGATGTTGTCATCTTATTTTGAGTATCAGTTCCTATCATTTGTTCTGATATGACCATGCGCGGCACACATGCAATCCTTGTTAATTAGGACATTGAAATTGCATACACGTGTTGGAATTAGCAGCACCTGTATAGAAACAAAAATTATGGTTATGAACAATCTATAGTGCTTCACTTAACAATACTGGTTACTTTTCACTTTGTTTCATCTATATGATGTTCTGAATACTAAATAGAGCTCGGCTGTTTGTGAATGCAATTGTAAGAGTGGCTGGAACAAGTGGTTTCTTTTCTATATAGATTTGACGTATCTTAAAATCTATTGATATTATAACTTCAAGTGAAAATCCAAAGACTCTGTGTATAATGTATACAAAATTTACTACTAGTCAAAGTAGAAAAGTTGAATTAAACACTTCGTAGAAACATGGGTGAGCCTAGATGTCTACAATGATCTACCATGCCCGCTTCCCAATGACAACGATGATGCATGTTTGGTTCTCTTTGTTCATGATGGTTGCTATCCGTATTGTGTTATGTTTGTTTCCTTACAGAGTGTTTGTGCTCCTACCATTTTTAATGCCTTATTCGGTTTGCTCTTGTTCATCGAACCATGTGCTAATAATATTTTTCAAATATAAAAAAATATACATGTATAGCATAGTATATAACCTTATTTAAAAACAACTGCATAACAAAGCAATAGGATTATAATTCATAATTATATATGCAAGATATATCTGCCAATTTCTCATATGAAATATAGCATAAGAGCTATTTATTGAATTATCTAACTATTAATCGGGTACGATGTGGACATAAAACTAATTTGATACCTTGGCATTTGGGAGGGCCACAATGCTAGTTAACTATAAAATGGTTGGTACATACAACTCGATATTAATTACTACCAGCTGTTGCTTTCTCTTTATATAACACTCAGTTGATATTCAACAGAGTAGACAGAAAGCAATATTGTACATTTTTGGACTTCATGTTTGGATCGGCAGCACTAGCTTAGTACTTGAATATATAGCATCCACCCGATGAGAGGAGAAGAACTAAAGAGAGATGAAAAAACAAGAAAAACATGTACGTATAGGTGGGAATATGAGACATCATGAAGAGAGGCAAATGATCCAGGTAGAAATCTGGTAGACGTCATAGGTGAACTCGACGAAATGATTGTTGCGAAATTAATTAGGCGGTTGAAGCAACAACTTCTCAAGAAGGAATCACTGGATACCATGTGGCAACTTTATCTCTGGGATGAGATCCACCTACAGGCAGAGGCGCAGACTTTTTTCCGGAGGAATTTTCATGGTGCGTGTCTGCGTTCCTTGGCAACCACTAGGGAAAAAGAGGCCTTTGGTTGAGGTCGGAAATGAGCTTTAACACCGGTTCTTCTACGAACCGGTGTTAAAGAGGACGCCCGTACCAGCGTGGTCCAGAAAGCAAAAAGGCGCACCCCTTTAACACATGTTCGAGCCACAAACCGGTGTTAAAGGCCCTGCACCACCGTCCCACGCAGCCTCCCCCCTTTAACACCGGTTCGTGGCTTGAACCGGTGTTAAAGGGTGTGTCCTATATAACGCACCGCAGCCCACACCCCTCTCTCTCATTTTTCACTCTCTCATTTTGGAGCTTAGCAAGAGGGTGAGAGGTGTGCTAGTTTGTGTTTTTTTCCTATGCACAAGAGGTGTTTGGTGAAATGCCCAAGAGCTCGAATTAAGTTTTCTCATTGCTCTTTCCTTCTCGGTCGAGGTCGGCAACTTTATCCTTTCTTGTGTCATTGATGTACTGTATAAGTGGTCATCTCCCTATTAATTTTTGATATATTATATAATACAGATGAACCGTCAATGTATGTACGGTGACAGACGCACTTCCGAGTACATTACGGGCCTCCAAAATTTCATCGTTGTGGCTAAGGAAAACCATGGTCACAATGGTTTTATGTGTTGTCCATGTGTTCACTCAAATACCAAAACCATTCACGCCCACCTGCTTCCGTCCGGTTTCATGCCCAGCTATAATTGTTAGACCAAGCACGGAGAAAGAGGGGTTATGATGGAAGACAACTAAAAAGAAGAGGATGATGAGAACTATCATAACATGTATCCTGAATACGATGATACTGCAACGGGGGTAGATGAAGATCAAGAGGAAGTAGATGGGCCCGCTGATGACAATCTTGGTCGGGGCATTACTGATGCAAAGGAAGAATGTGAAACTGAAAAGGAGAAGGAGAAGCTGGAGCAGATGTTAAAGGATCACAAAACATTGTTGTACCCAACTTGCGAAGATGGCCACAAAAAGCTAGGTACCACACTGGATTTTCTGCAATGGAAGGCAAAGAACGGTGTGACTGACAGCGCATTTTCAAAGTTGTTGGTAAAAATGAAGAATCTGCTTCCAAGAAATAATGAATTGCCCGACAGTACATTCCAAACAAAGAAGGTTATCTGCCCTCTAGAATTAGACGTGCAGAAGATACATGCCTGCATTAATGACTGCATCCTCTACCGAGGTGAGAAGTACGAGAATTTGGATGCATGCCCGGTATGCACTGCACTGCGGTATAAGATCAGACGAGACGACCCTGGCGAAGTTGAGGGAGAGGCCCCTAGGAAGAAGGTTCCTGCCAAGGTTATGTGGTATGCTCCTATAATACCACGGTTAAAACGTCTTTTCAGAAACAAAGAGCATGCCAAGTTATTGCGATGGCACATGGAAGACCGTAAGAAAGATGCGATGTTGAGACACCCCGCTGATGGGTCACAGTGGAGAAAAGTCGAGCGAGAGTACTCGTACTTCGCACGTGACGCAAGGAACTTAAGATTTGGTCTAAGTACAGATGGCATGAATCCTTTTGGGGAGCAGAGCTGCAGTCATAGCACCTGACCTGTGACTCTATGTATCTATAACCTTCCTCCTTGGTTGTGAATGAAGCGGAAGTTCATTATGATTCCAGTGCTCATCCAAGGCCCGAGGCAACCCAACAACGATATTGATGTGTACCTAAGGCCATTAGTTGAAGAACTTTTACAGCTGTGCGCCAAACTAGGTGTACGTATGTGGGATGAGCACAAAGGGGAGCCATTTGACCTACGAGCGTTGCTTTTCATAACCATCAATGATTGGCCTGCTCTTAGTAACATTTCAGGGTAGACAAACAAGAGATTCAAAGCATGCACGCACTGTTTAGATTAGACTGAAAGTGTATATTTGGATAAATGTAAGAAGATTGTGTACCTAGGGTATCGTCGATTTCTTCCGAACCTGCATCCCATAAGAAAGAAAGGCAAGCATTTCAAACGTCTGGAAGAACCCCGGAGGAAGCCTGTCCTCCGTACTGGTGAGGAGGTATTTGGTATGGTCAAGAACTTAGAAGTAATCTTTGGAAAAAGTCCTGGAAGTCTATTTGTTCCGAATGACGATGCCGGACATGCGCCCATGTGGAAGAAGCAATCTATATTTTAGGACCTACCCTATTGGAAAGTCCTAGAGGTCCGCTCTTCAATCTAATGCACGTGACGAAGAATGTTTGCGTGAACCTGCTAGGCTTTCTGGGAGTGTATGAGAAGACAAAAGATACACCGGAAGCACGGCAGGACCAACAACGTATGAAAGACACTGAAGAGTCTATGCATCCTGAGAACGAGAAGGGTAAAGGACGCCACTTAACTCCTGCCAGCTACGTTCTTACCAAAGCAGAGAAGGAAATCTTTTTTGAATGCCTGAGCAGTATCAAGATCCCGTCTGGCTTCTCGTCGAATATAAAGGGAATAATAAATATGGCAGAGAAAAATTCCAAAACCTGAAGTCTCATGACTTCCACGTGATTATGACGCAATTTCTTCCGATTGCATTGAGGGGGCTTCTACCTGAAAATGTTCGAGTACCCATTGTGAAGCTTTGTGCATTCCTCAATGCAATATCTCAGAAGGTAATCGATCCAGAAAGCCTACCAGGGTTACAAACAGATGCGGTCCAATGTCTTGTCAGCTTCGAGTTGGTGTTCCCACCATCCTTCTTCAATATTATGACGCATCTCCTGGTTCACCTAGTAGAAGAGATTTCCATTCTCGGTCCTGTATTTATACACAATATGTTCCTCTTTGAGAGGTACATGGGAGATTAAAAAAATATGTTCATAACCGTGCTAGGACAGAAGGAAGCATCTTCAAGGGCTACGTAACAGAGGAGGTCATTGATTTCTGTGTTGACTTTATTCCTGACCTTAAGGCGATTGGTGTTCCAAAATCACGATATGAAGGGAGACTGCGTGGAAAAGGCACCCTAGGATGTAAAGCAATGATATGTAGGGACGAACATTCTCTCAATCAAGCACACTACACGGTTTTACAAAGATCTATCTTGGTTGCCCCGTATATCAATGAACACAAGAATTTTATATGCCTCAAACACCCGGGACAGTCTGATGAATGAATTATAAGTAAACAAATGGCGAGTTTTGGCGGCTGGCTGCAAAGACTTCTCACGAATAACACCACTGTTGGAGATCAGCTGTACTTGTTGGCCAGGACACCATCTTCGACTGTATGTACTTTCCAAGGGTACGAGATAAATGGGAATACATTTTACACGATAGGCCAAGATAAAAAGTGCACCAACCAAAATAGTGGTGTCCGTTTCGATGCAGCAGAAGACAATGGGCAAAAGACCATGTATTATGGGTTCATAGAGGAGATATGGAAACTTGACTATGGACCTAATTTTAAGGTCCCCTTGTTTCGGTACAAATGGGTCAAGCTGACAGGAGGAGGGATTGAGGTAGACAAGAAGTACAGAATGACAACAGTGGATCTCAACAATCTTATGAAGGTAGACAAGAACTTAGACGAACCATTCGTCTTAGCCAATGATGTGGCTCATGTTTTCTATGTAAAGGACATGTCTAGCACACTACTAGGAAAACGGCCTTTAGTGGCGCACCTGAAACCATCATCTGCGGCGCACCTGCAGTGCGCCACGGGCCTTGCGCTACGGCTATCTCTCAGCCGTGGCGCACTGCCTAGTGCGCCACGGTTGTGTAGAGATAGGCGTAGCACACCTCCTAGTGCGCCACAGAAGTTTTGCATGGTGCGCTACCCCTTGGATCTTCTGTGGCGCACTACCTAGTGCGCCACTAAACTTCCATGGTGCGCTTTAGGTGTAGTGCGCCACAGAAGGTAGACCATGTGCGCCACAGATGTATTTTTTGTTTTTTTTAATTTCCAAGCCAGATTATATGCAATACAGATTATATACAATATTACAGCAGATATACACACACAGATACAAGATATACAATTATATATATAAATACTCAATATGAAAAACAAGATTGAAACAAATACATATAGATAAGTCTCATACATGAATCATAGTCTAAGTTACATTGTTTTGATCATGTTACAAAGTAGTAGTTGGTGACATGCGAATACATGTGTCGATCGAACAAGTTAGAGCTTGGAAGCTCGCCTAGACATCTAAACTAGCTAGCTAGACACAAACGCGGGATAAATAACCAAAGAAGATAAGCATGATCACCGCCGCGACGAAGGTGTAGGTCTTCATCCGGTTCCTTGTCCTAACTACCGCTAGATAGCGCGTGTATCTAGCTTCCGCCTCCGCCATAGTGTTGTACCCTTTGTAGCTATTGCCGCTGAAACGGTGCACCTGTCTCCGGCAGTCTTCCCAATCATCGTAGACTTCGGGAACCCGTCCCTTGTACACGACGTACCACGTCATCTACAAGTTGACAATAATAACTAACCGGTGATTGAAAAAACATGTATAATTAAAGTCGCATATGAAGATACACTTATAGAAAGTACTCTTAAATCAAAAAGATCAAACTCAAAAAGCATGCACATATATAACTAGGTTGTTGGACACAGGAATATGCTACGATGGAACCGTACGCCAAGTAGGATGCACAACATCTGGACTTGTGCATAGCACAAGGCGTACAATCCCATCGTACGTAGCACATTCACATATATAGTGTGCCACGGCATTTCAATCATCGGCATTATTCTCGAAAAAGACCAAAGTAGCTCGAAAAGAATGCCTCATATATAACTAGCTAGGTCGTTGGACACAGGAATATGCTATGACGGGACTGTTAGCCAAGTAGGATGCACAATTCCTGGACTTGTGCATATCACAAGGCTAACAATCCCGTCATAGCACATTCACATATATATTGTGCCACGACATTTCAATCATCGGCATATTCTCGAAAAAGACAAAAATAACTCGAAAAGAATGCCTCATATATAACTAGCTAGGTCGTTGGACACAGGAATATGCTACGACGGAACAGTCAGCCAAGTAGGATGCACAATTCCTGGACTTGTGCATATCACAAGGCTAACTATCCCGTCGTAGCACATTCACATATATAGTGTGCCACGACATTTCAATCATCGGCATATTCTCGAAAAAGACAAAAATAACTCGAAAAGAATGCCTCATATATAACTAGCTAGGTCGTTGGACACATGAATATGCTACGACGTAACAGTCAGCCAAGTAGGATGCACAATTCCTGGACTTGTGCATATCACAAGGCTAACTATCCCGTCGTAGCACATTCACATATATAGTGTGCCACGACATTTCAATCATCGGCATTATTCTCGAAAAAAGAGTAAGGAAAAAAAGAAGGACCAAATTGAGCAAAGGACCAAAGAGTAAGAAAAAAACCAAGCATTGATTGATATATAATAATAATAAGCAAAATAAGTAAGCGGTGATTCATAAACCTAATAAGATAAGTACACTTGTCGTCCACACACACACACACAAAGGTCATCTATAGTTTGCAACTACAACTAGGCCAACATCAAGCCTTCTGGCTCGGCTTAGGGAACGGGAGGACGCCCTGTCTCGTCATGAACTACCTATAGTCACCCTGCATCTCTAGGCGATCTTCTATGTCACGGTTATTCGGGATATTTCCTCCGTAGAAGATCCCCCCCGAAGTCATGACATCACGAAAGATGATTGCCCCAAACTGCTGCTGGATGCGATACATCTCTTGTCTAATATCCGAATCACTGATCTTGGCCTTTGCTTCGGCCTACTGTTTGAGATGATCTGGCAGCGTAGAATTCTGCTGGTCAAGTAGGAACGCCCTCATGTGATGGAGTGCGTAGTAGGATTCCTTCTTACTTTTTTCCGGCTGCTTCACGCAGGGGAACTCTGTTACGTGGTTGAAGACGTGCCTGCCGAACTTGACCTTCTTACGCACGAAGCTGGTGCCTTCCGTCGAGGCAAAGCCAGTGAGAGCATCATCCAGAACTTCCTTGATCTTGTCGTAGTTTTTCTTCTTTTCTAGACTCCCCGAGTCGAAATACGTGGCGTGGGAATGCTTCGGCGATAAGGAGATGAGCGTGCAGTGTTCATCTCTGCGCAAAAAATTCAAATGGAATGTGTTGAAAAAAGAATGATGATGATCTAATAAAGCCAATCGACGGTGGCGACTGAATAACGACTTACTCGGGAAAGTAAGGCACGAGAATGTATTCCTTTGTCTTGTTCGCCACGAGGATTCTTTTTAGGTACGAGGCCACGATACGTCGTTCGGCGGGGGAACCCAAGCAGCCGTCACGCGTGTAGTAGGGGTCCACTATAGCGATGCCCGGTGTGTTCTCTCTAATGATCTGCGTGGCCAGGCTGAGAGAAAAGAGACGGACCATGGTATAGTTCAGCGGGTATAGGTGGAACATATTGAAGATGTCCTCGAACCACAGGAAGAACAGATCCCCGGGGGCAGTGTCGACGAAGCCCAAGCCTGGTGGCACCTTAACCACGAATACCGGGTGCGAGGGATCTTTCTCCGATAGAAGGCGTCTCTCTATCGTCAGCACGCCATCATGCACACTCTGCAGTTCCAAACTGGCGAGCTTCCGCAAATTCTTAGGTAGCATGGGCTCACCCGCCACATGAATCCTCCACATAATACCCTCGGGTCTTGGTGGCCCGTCCCGAAACCTGATCGGATTCGCAGTTGTTGACGCCACCGGCTGGCTCGAGCTGCTAGATTTTCTTTTCCTGCCCTTTTTTCCTTTTGGAGAGCGGGCAGGCACCGCAATCTGAGCACCGGCCGCCCTATGTAGTGTGTCAGGGCTTAGAATAAAGGGCCGGTTGGTTGTATCAGCTGGCTCTGTAAAGGCGCAAGCTGGAGGCGTCTCCTGAGAACCAAACAGACGCTTGGTGATAGTGGATTTCTCTGTGGGGCCACCAGCTAGGTCTTCTTCGTTGCCAAACTGAGTGCTGAAGAAGTGATCATTCCAGTCTTCGTCGTCCTCGGCCGGATCCTGCGCCATGTGCATATCATCAACATGATCATCCGACCCACCACGTGGAGGTGACGGCGAGGGCAGTAAGGGGGCCTTGCCACCGCTTGTCGCTGGCACGACAGGCGGTGCTGTTGTCTGTGGCGTGATGGCCCCCGCCGTCCCCAAACGGATCATGCTCTTTGGCCATAGCAAGAATAAGCCGAAGCAACTTCTGAGGACATACGGCTCTTCTTCATCCGCTCCTGGGGGTTGAATGGGAGGTTCCAGGTCGTCGCAGCCCCTTAGCACCCGACTAATTTTAACCCTATGCACGCTATCCGGCATCGGCTTTGAGTGGAACGTGCGCTGCAAGGGTTGAACGATGGTACCCTTGGCAACATCCCTCAGCTCGTTGTTCACGTATCATAAGAGAGTGCAAGGAACATCCGTCTGCGGAAAACATGTACGGCGTCGTCAGAGCGAGATGCCATAAGAGTAATATATATATATAGATGGCATGAAATAAGGCGGTAATTAAAGCAATTTGTTTACCATGATGACGTCGAGATCGGCTAATGTCGACGCACCGCATACGGCGACGGGCGTGCAAGAGACGGAAGGGCTGCTTGATGGCGCGGTGCTGGCCGCCGGTGTATTCTCCCTACCGACGGGTGCTTGGAGCTCCGGTGCCGCCGCGACAATGGCAGGGGGGCACCAACATGTACTCCGGCGCCGCGGTGATGGCAGGGGGAGTCACCAACACTTGCGGCACCGCGGTGCTAGCGGGCGGAGTCACGAACACGTAGTTCGCCTGATTCGTCGGCGCCGCGTTGTTCGAGTGGCTGCTGACCATGCTTGGAATCGGGCACGGCCCTACTCGACCACCCGCACTCCAGTTCGCTATTGACTCCACCAATGTAGGCAGGAAGGACGTGAGGGTGATTGCCAGGTTGTCTTGGACGATCTGCGGGATCCGCGCCACTTGTGCCTTAAGTTCTTGAACCTCTCGGTTTTCCTCCTCGCTCCTTCCCGACGGCGCCACATGCGCCCTCGGCGGTGGACCAAAATGATCCACCCAATTCTTACCCCCGAGGCCGGCCAGACGGCCAACCGACGACGGCTTCTTCGTAACCGGCTTTATTTTCTTGGCCCGGTTCATCGCCCTGTTAAAAGGGTTATCCCACCGGGTGGCCGCCGTCGACCCCTGGGATGAGGAACCCTGGGATCCATGACTAGCAACAATTTCCTCCTCCTGCAGAAGAAGTAACAGTGAATCATTTAGATCATCGATTAGATTGCAATCGTGTTGATCCGCGGTAATTAGATTATACTTACCACAATTTCCTCGAATTCCTTCACCGCAGGATCCGCGGTGAGTTGTTTGGTTTTTGGGTCCACATGGTAACGGGTCCTGATGAAGTTTCGAACCTGCCCGGGTTCGAATTTAGCAAAGGGGTTTTCTATCCCCTTGGATCTATACTCTTCGTCCTCCTTATTCCATTTGGCCTCCGCGGTTCTGTATCCACCAGATCCGAGATGGTGATGACCTATATTCATCGCCTGCAGCACCTTTCCCTGATTACTATTGGCCAGGGCTCTTTCGGATTCACACCTCTCCTTGAACTCCCAGAACTGATCTTCGGTGATCTGCGGGTCAATCTTCTGGATCTCCTCGAGACTTTTGCCTTCTTTATAGATCTTCTTCTTTATCCGGGTTCTCCAGCTGGCCAGGGCGGTGCTCATCTTTGTGAGGGCGGATTTGTTTACTTCGTTCCCATGATAATTTGTGTTCTGATACTTAGCGGGGAACTTGTATCTGGCGTGCAGCTTCTCGAAGAGGAGTGTGCGCAAGTGGCCATTATCTTTATGCCGGAGATTCTCGGTGTTGATCGAGATGGTTGTCCGGGTGATCGCCGCCACTTGCCCACCGTACCCTTTGACGACAAGGGCGGGCTCCAAAGGAACCCCTGATGGGCTCACTTCGGTAATTTCCTCCCGGACCGTGCCGACCGTGTTCGGGCGCCGGTCCTTCGGCTTCTTCTTCTTCTTAGGAGGGTTGCTACCACTCCCTGTGCCCTCGCCGCCATCAGTGGTTTCATCGTCCGCCGTTCCTTCGGCTTCTTCCTCCACGTCTTCCATCTCATCATCCTCGCTCTCCGAAGGATGGTATTCTTCATCGTCTTCTAGCCGCTGGGCCGCCTCCCAGAATGTCAATTGTTTATTTGGAGGTCTGAGTTCTCCTTCAGCGCTGATGCGCTTAGAACATCCAGCCTCGTCGTTGTCACACATCTTTGCACTAATAAAAAACAAATAATTGGTTAAATGCACGGAAAAATCCGGCATGACCTTTGCTAATTTTCTTAAACTAGGAGTGCCCGATTTCTGCCGAAACGGAAGTTAATCAACATTCCGGCAAGAATCGGGACTCATTTCATACAAGAACCTGCATACACACATAATAAAGTGCTTCATATACAAGCACAAGCACAATGCCATCAAAGTTCCATTTTACTACAAATAAATAATTGATAGCAGCAAATAAAACCCAAGAAATTGACAGCAGCAACTAAAACCCAAGCATACATGTTTCTGTCAACTGACAGCAGCAATTGATAGCCAGGTTTTCTTTTACTACTTAATTTTGTCATGACAGCAGCAATTGACAGCAATTGACAGCAACTAAAAACCAAGCATAAATATTTTGCATTACCCAGAGGCGATTCCTCTCTGTTAGATGGGTATGTGTACAGCGAGGGATACACCGGTAACAAACAATAATGTAATGCCACACGCAAAGGACACGGTAGATTAAAATTCACCAATCTCTCCTTACATTGACATGTATCAGGATTAAGTCCTAGTATTATTATTACCATGGCTTCACAGTCAGGCTTTTACTAGTCTACACTCACGGTTTACTGTTAGTAGTACAAATTCACCATTTTCTGATCTCACATTGTGTAACATTAATCAATAGATTTTGGATCAAGCTGAGAAGGATTAATGGCTGTGCTCTAACCAAGGATGAGGCTATGAGCACCCAGCAGCCATACAAATCCTATCCCTGCACACCCCCTCTTATTTCCCCCCTCTCTTCCTGAGCCAAACAATTCCCATTTCCCTATCCTCCCACCACTACTACCACTGAGCTACTATCCCCTTCAAGGAGAGGGCAAAGAAGAACGCATATACACTTTGTTGCTTGGGTTGCAAGGTTGCAACAACTAATCCAGCTGCAATGGCTCTGAGGCTGTGGGCAAGCTCAGCTGCCAATGCCCTCAAGATTTCAAGCAATGGAGCTAGGGCTGCTGCCCCTGCCTACTCTATCTCCAGATACTTCTCCACTGGTATAGTCTTTCTATGCGTAGCTAAAGTAGAATTCTGCAGTATAGGTTGCTATATCACTTTTTGGGTAGAGAGCACATGCTGTGTGCAATGTTCTTGCTCTTTTACATTATTTGTAGACCAACTCTTTCCACTCAATACATTGTTGTGGCTTTTTATTTGTATTTTATTTCCTTCTGGATAGGATACCGGAAAAAGGAAAGGTATAGACAAAAAAATCTTCACTACGAATAGAAAGAGGAATTTTGTCAACAGCAAGCTTCTGTAAAAATCTTCTGGATAGCAAGCTTTTGTCAACAGCAAGCTTTTGTCAACAGCAAGCTACAGTCATGTTTAAACTGTTATGATGCGTGTTGCAGTTCTAAATTTTGTCAACAGCAAGCTTTTGTCAACAAGTCATGTTTGTCAACAGCAAGCTTTTGTAAATCAAGCTACAGTCATGTTTGACCATGCCCAGGTGAACCAACAACAAGCTTTTGTCAACAATATAAGAGCAAGCTTCACGATTGATAGACTAATAGACACTTGGCTGCATAATACTAGAGCTGAGTATCGCATAGAGAGTTCTTTTTCAGACCATGAAGCAGAACCCTAACCATGGCCTGCAGAGAGAGGGGAGAGAGGGAGAGAGAGGGAGAGAGGGAGAGAGAGGGAGAGATGGAGAGAGGGCGAGAGGGGAGAGGCGACGCTCACCTCTGACGGGCGGACGACGGGCGGACGACGACGGGCGGACGACGGCGGCCTCCACCTCCTGAGACGTGGCGAGTGCTCCTCCTCGGACACGGGCCTCCTCCTGAGATGCGGGCGGACCTCCTCCTCGGACACGGGCGGACCTCTTCCTCCTCGGGCGCGGGCAGGCCTCCTCCTCCTCAGACGCAGCGGCGGCGGATCGAGAGCGGCGGCGGCGGCGGATCGTACTCGGGCTGAGAGATGTAGAGATGGGGATGAGAGAGGGGGTCGGGCGCCACGTGTGGATAAAGCCACTTAGGCGTAGCGCACTGAGCCATAGTGCGCTACGGATATCTGTAGCACACTATGGGCTAGTACGCTACGCCTATCGGCTTCTAACTACTGCATAAGAGAACTACAGCCCCACTAGATAACAACTATACTAGCCTATCCCACTGGTTCCGCCCACTACTCTATTCTAAACCTGAGAGCACCCAGGTTCGAATCCTGGTGCCCCAATTTTTTGTTTTGATTTTAAAAATACTTTTAAATATTCCAAAAAATGCCCAAAAGTGGTGATATATGCCATAGAAGTTTTATTTTAATTTTAAAATACTTTTAAATATTCCAAAAATGCCCAAAAGTAATAATATTCCAAAAATGCCCCAAAATATGATTCAAAGTATAACTAAATTTCATAATACTTTGTCCATGAATATTACAATCTTTTTCGACCACGCGTTTTACAATATTTTTTGAGCTAGCGTTTTACAATCTTTTTTCCCTTCTTTGTCGCGGTTGAATAATTTAGCCCCGGCACTTTAATGTTTCTTCTTTCAAACGGGCTACCTTTTTTGGGTAGGGTTGTCCTTTTTCTTCTTGTGATGTATGTTGCTACATCGTAGTCGTCGTCATCTTCAATCTTTGGATCGCCGTACTGGTCGAAGTCTTGCTCGTTGGCGACTCCATCCATTCCGATGACGTTTCTTTTTCCTCTCCTCACGACAACACGGCTAGGCTTTGTCGGGTCGGTAATGAAAAAACATTGGTCCACTTTGGTAGCCAGTACCCACGGTTCATTTTTCGCGGCCACGTTTGCACCTGCGGCCTTGGATTTGGCTGCTTCGGGTATAACCATGGTTGTGAAATACCGGTCTTCTCTTTCGACGCTCTTTGCCCATCTGACACGGAACATCGGCACCTTTTCTCCACAGTAGTCGAGCTCCCAGATCTCCTCGATTCTTCCATAGAATCTTTCCTTCACGTTGTCATCGGTGTAGAATTCCGACGTTACGCCTGAGTTCTGATAATCACACTTGTTGTCCTTTTCCTCCGTGTAGAATGTGTAGCCGTTGATATCATATGCCTGATAGGTCACCAGGTTTTGCATCGTTCCCTGCGACAAGGTGAATATGATCTTTTCCGTGTCAGAAGAATGTGAGCGCGGGGGATTATCAAGGAGCGTCTGCCTAAACCAACGCGTGAAATCTGAGTTGTGCTCTTTGATTATTTCTCCCTGCGTCCTCTGTATGCCCCGGTCACTGTACTTCTTCTCGATTAACCTTTTGTGCTTCTGTAACCAAGGATCGACCAGTTCTAAATGCTGTAGCGCGACGAGGTTTGCTCGATCAAAGTCTGCGCGTCGAAAATCGAAGTCTGCATGCAGTATGCGACGACCCTCTCGGTGACCAGATCCGTCGAGCTTGCCAAGGTGTCTGTTGACGGGAAGACCGACAGGGTTCTCGATGTCTAGATAATTCATGCAGAAAGAGATGCACTCTTCGGCCAGAAAGCCCTTGGCTATGCTTCCATCTGGACGGGACCTGTTGCGAACGTATCCTTTGATGTGTCCTTTCATCCTTTCGAACGCCATCATGCTGCGGAGGAACATCGGCCCGAGTTGTACGATGTCCTCCACGACATGGACCAGCAGATGCACCATAATGTCGAAGAATGCGGGTGGGAAGTAGACCTCAAGCTCACATAGTATCACCACGATCTCCTCCTGTAGCCTTCCGAGCTGATTCAAGCCAATCGACTTCCTAGAGATGACGTCGAAAAACTTGCATAGGCCAAATAACGTTTCACAGACGTGCTCATCCATTATCCCTCTTAGTGCGACCGGAAGTACCTGCGTCATTAGCACGGCACAGTCGTGAGACTTCATGCCACTGAACCTCTGCTTCGCCTCGTCTAGGTATCTGCTTATCTTGCCCGCGTAGCCGTAAGGAAATTTGACTCCTAGAAGGCACTTGAAAAACTGTTTGATCTCATCCTGGCTTAGAGTGAAGCAAGAAGGAGGGCAGTAATATTCGTTCTTCTTTAACTTTTTACCCTTCCGACGAACTTGTGTCGTCTCCGACTCATGATCATCGTCATCTTCCTGATCATCAGCGGTAGTGCGTCCTCCGTGAAGCTCCTTCCGGATACCCAAGCATATCAGGTCGTGCCTTGCTTTCGGACCATCTTTCGTCCTATCTGGCATGTTGATTATGGTGGCGACCAGACTCTCGCACACGTTTTTCGTGATATGCATGATGTCGAGGCTATGAGGCGTGCGGAGAAACTTCTAGTATGGCAACTCCCAGAAAACAGACCTTGTTTTCCATACCTTCATCAGCGGCTTGTCTTGTTGCTGCCTCTTTCGCTTCTTTCCAGGCTTAGGACAATCTTTCCAGTTTTTCAGCAACTCTTCCACTTCTTCGCTGCTCCTACGCTCTGGGATTCCCCGGGTCTCTGATTTGCCATCGAACAGGTCTCCACGTTTTCTCCATGGATCATTCTTGCCGAGCCACCTCCGGTGCGCCATGAACACGGTTTTCGATGACCCTGGATCTTTCTCTAGTTGGAGATAGCTTGTGTTATCCATGCACCTAACGCATGCGCAGAATCCTTGGATAACCTGCCCCGAGATATACCCGCAACCTGGATAGTCTTGCACCGTAGTGATCAACGCGGCTCTCATAGTGAAATAATCTTGTGCGACGGCGTCGTAAGTATTGGCTCCAGATTCCCATAACGTGGCTAGCTCCTCTTTCAACAGCCCGAGATACAGATTGATGTCGGTACCAGGTTGTTTCGTCCCTTGAATTAGCATACTCATTTGTATGTACTTCTTCATGCACAACCATGGAGGGAGGTTGTACATCCATACAAACACGGGCCAAGTGCTGTGCGTGCTGCTCTGGCTACCGAACGGATTGAGTCCATCGGTGCTCGCACCAATCCTGATGTTCCTCGAATCTCCACCGAATTCTGGGAATTCGAGGTCCAATGCTTTCCACTGGCTAGCATCTGAAGGGTGCGTTAGCAGCTCATCCTTTTCGGGGTCATCATCATCTCCTGGCTTCTTCCTTTCCGCATGCCATCGCATGAGCTTCGCTTCCTTAGGGTCCGCGAAATAGCGCTGCAGACGAGGAGTGATAGGAAAGTACCATACCACTTTTCGAGGTGCTTTCTTCCCTTTCTTGTATCGACTCACGCCGCACACCGGACATGTGGTTTTCTCCGCGTCCTCGTTGATGCAATCGTTGATGCATACGTGATATCTAACGTGCGGTAGATCGAGAGGACAGACGATTTTCTTGGCATCCTCGATACTAGTTGGACATGTGTTCCCCTCCGGCAGACGATCGTGCCAGAATGCCATCATATCGTCGAAGCTTGCGTCGCTCAACTTGTGCTTTGCCTTCATCTCCATAGCCTTGAGCGTTACATTCAACCGGGTATCATCGGGCCTGCATCCTTCATACAATGGAGTAACCGCGTCTTTCTCAAGTTGCGCAAGCTTGGCTTTCTCTCTAGCGGCAGCCCTAGCGTTACTCGTCTGCTTGAGAAGCAGCTCTTGCACATAAGGGTACCGCACCCAGCCTGACGTTGTTCCATCGTCGTCTGCTCCTCCGGCATCTAGATCATCATCATCCCGGTCTGCTTCCGCACCTTCACCATCTCCAGGAGACTCTTCATCATCTCGCCCGTTCTCGCCGTGATGATGATCATCGTCATGTTGGCCACCTTCTTCACCGTCTCCATCATCTACATCATCGCTTATCCAACGAGTGTATCCATCCATGAAACCATGGCGGAGCAGGTGCGCCTGCAGATTCCCGGAATCTGGGTCGATCACCTAGTTGAGTTTGCATCTTCTGCACGGACATCTTATATCTGTCTTGTTATTTCGTATCATGTCGGCCGTCGCACATTTCAAAAATCTAGCCACAATGCCTTCGCTCATTATGCGGACCATTTTTGCCTGCACGATGTACACGGTACAATTTTGAAGTCTATTAGAACCACATAATGAGTGCATGCATGCAATGGTCGATAGAAAATTTCGGCATGACCTATCCTAAAATTAGGACCTTTGCGAAATGCCAAAGTCTTGCCAAAATGGAAATGAATCAACATTTTGGCAAAACAAATGGCAACTTGTTCACATACAAACACAAGAGAGAGAGAGACCGATCCATACACACATGAACATATCATTATCCTCTCCATACACACATGCATGAGCATCATCGATACTCTCCATATACACACACATATGACCATCGATCCTCTCCACATACACACATCATGAGCATCGATCATCTACATACATATGAGCACATCATCCATATAAACATGAACACATCCTTACATGGACAACTTACCGAGATGAGAGACCGATCGCGAGAAAGATGGAAAGGAGAGGTGCGCGCGTCGACCGGAGAAGGATAGATGAGAGACCGGAGACCTCCTCTATTACTTATGTAACATCCAAAGCAAGTTTTACATGCTAAAAATGGTGAATGTGTGGAGAAATTGAGGTGGGAAGGAGAAGATCCCGACTAGATCTAAGGAGGAAGAAGAAGGGGAAAGTGAAGTGTGGGGTGGTGGATGTGGTCACACATGTGCACATAAAGTGCTGCCCTAAAGAAATCGACACATCCGTGGTGCACACGGCCCTAGTGCGCCACAGGGAGTACAAACATCTGTGGCGCACTACACCAAGTGCGCCACAGATGCGCCTACTCCCTGTGGCGCACTAGGCCGAGTGCGCCACAGAAGTTTGTGGCCGTTTCAGAGCAGAGTGGGGCATGCGCTTAAGCGTAGCGCACCAGGCACACATGCGCCACAGATGACCCTAACAACCGTGGCGCACATGACTATAGTGCGCTACAGATGTTTGGCGTGTGGCCAACAGGGCCCTGGCCCACACACATCTGTGGCACACTATAGTCATGTGTGCCACGGTTGTTCTAGTTATTAGTAGGGCACTGCCCACATGTGAGCCACGCATGTTTTAGCCGTGGGGCACTTCAACCATGTGAGCCACGGATGTGCTGATTACCTATAGCCGTTTTCCTAGTAGTGGCAAACCGAAAAAAATAAAAAATAAGCAAACATATACATCACACGATGAGCCAAAACTTCATATAGTTCTTTCAGGGAAAAGAAACATCGTAGGAGTGGAGGAGAAGACAGACATGTGAGAAGATTATAATAAGTTTGATGAAATTCCGCCCTTCAAAGTGAAGGCTGACCCAACCATCCTGCTAAACGGTGTTGATACTCCATGGTTATGGCCGACACGATCATAAGATTGACTATATGTATTAAATGAGCCATTTTTGGCACACATATGTATGTCAACATGTAAATCAATGTCATATTTCTTCCGTTAACACTATATATGTATTAAATGAGCCATTTTTGGCACACATATGTATATCAACATGGAAATCAATGTCATATTTCTTCCGTTAACACTATATGTAATAAATGAGCCATTTTCTTCCCGCCAGTTTTCTTCCCGCCATTTCTCACTATATATATATATGTAGGATTGGCACACATATGTATGTCAACATGTAAATCAATGTCATATTTCTTCCGTTAACACTATATATGTATTAAATGAGCCATTTTTGGCACACATATGTATATCAACATGGAAATCAATGTCATATTTCTTCCGTTAACACTATATGTAATAAATGAGCCATTTTCTTCCCGCCAGTTTTCTTCCCGCCATTTCAACCTCATCACTCTTTCCCATGGCTTGCACCGTACCACTAACCCCTAGGGAGGCGGAGGCGCTTGGCGCCTCGAACTACCCTTGCCCGCCAGGCTACTGCGTCCCCGTCGGCTGGATGCTGAGTGCCGGAGGCGTGCCGGTTCTTCCTGTCCCTCTAGGTGTGGCGCGCCGGATGGCCATCACAAACCACTACTACTTCGAGCTCACGCCGGAGCAGCGGAGGAATCCCAACTGGCATCCCAACTATTTCCCGACTTGGGAAGCCTTCTTCAAGGATCGGCGTGAGAGGGTGCTCGCCAGGCACGAGGAGGACGACCCACCTCCTCCGAACTTCAACGAGACCGGAAGTCGCCTGTGGTGGCGGGGCCAGACTCTCCAGAGCGTCATGGCCTATGACACGACTGCTGACTCTAACCCCCGCCTGCGCTACCCTCAAGTCCATCCCACGCGCACTCAGCCTTCAAGGTTCAACTACGGCGACCCCGACGACGACAACGATGACGGCCACGGCGAGTACGATGACTACAGTGGCGAGTATTACACGTGTAGGTAGGAGCATGACTGAATCACTCCAACATTCCAAAACAAGTCCGGCCAATTGTGACTTGATCTGGCCATGTATCTTAATTTTCAGTTCTTTTATGTATCTTAATTTTCAGTCGTGCTTTATGTAACTTACTGTTAGTTGTCTTATGTACTTTAATTCCAGTTCTATCGTAATAAAAATTTATTCCCGCCCTTTTCCTCCAACGCATTCTTCCCGCCCTTTCCCATTTGCTACTAGTTTGAATAGTTAGAATTTTATTTTTTAAAAACAATTTTTTAGGATTAATTATTCAAATGCAAACAATTTTCATGTTGAAAGTTTTGTCAGATTCCAAAGTATACAAAAGATGCTAAATTTAAATATCCAAACAATTCAAAAATGTTAATACAAAATAAAATATGATTTCCTCTAATAAAATAGGGTTAGATTCATTTTCAGATACTTAATATTTCTTAAGTTCAAAGTTTTAGGGTTTGACTAATTTATTTTGGTCTTAATTGAATAATCAAAATTTATATGTAAGTGTTTTAATCATTTTGAAAATTTTCATCTACAGTAACTAAAAAATGTTTTTATATGAATGGATAGATCTTATTTTTCTGAAAATTATGATATATTAGTCATATTTTTCTGAGTTGAAATGAAAAAAAATATAAATTTTCTAAATTCTATCCTATTTTTAGAATTATAAATGCCCCACCCCTTTAATGTACGAAATAAATGTCCCTCCTTTAACACCGGTTCCAGCCACGAACCGGTGTTAAAGGGGGCAGGGTGGGTGCGTGCGAAACGAAATCCCCACCCCCTTTAACACCGGTTCTAGTCATGAACCGGTGTTTAAGGGGGGAATTTATAACGCGTGCGCCTCTTCCTTCTTCCCCCAGCCAGATCGATCAAGCGCGCGTGCAGATGAAGAAGCAGAGGAGCCGTCGCCGTCCACGCCCTCGACGTACGTCGCCACCGTCGCCGTCCACGCCCTCGCCGTCGCCAAAGGAAGCCGTCCACGCCCTCGCGGTCGCCGCCCTCGCCGTCGCCGTCCCGCGGGAGCGCGTCGCTGCCCTCGCCGTCGCCGTCCTGCGGGAGCGCGTCGCCGGGCCATGACGTTCCACGCCCTCGCCGTCCCGCGGGAGCGCCATCGCCGTCGCCCCGGCCCGTGCATCCTGCTCTTCCCCCCGTCGCCATGTCCACGTACGGCCGCCGGCGGTGAGCTCCTTTTTTTGCATAGACATGTATATTGTATCTTTTTTTTCATAGATATGTATATTGTATCTATATATATGTATATATTTGTATGTGTATGTGTATGGCGAATGTTTTAGTATATGTATATATAGGTATACCTATGTGTATGTATATATAGGTGTACCTATTGTATCTATAGGTGTATATGTTTTAGTATTGGATCGATTTATTTGTGTATGTATGTATGTATATATTTATTATGTTGTATGTGTATTGTATATGTGTATATTTTGTGCCACGCCGACGACCACCGTACCATTATGCCGTCGACCCTGACCTCCTCTGCCCTTGCTGAGCCTACACACGCGTCGAGGGTGAGTCGCCCATTTTAGGTAGCCCACGTCGTGCTGGTTCGAACGCACACCCCCACGCATCCCGGCCTCGCTCTCGCCCTAGCGTCGCCAGCCACCGCCCTAGCACACCTCTCGTTGTTAATATAGCATTATAATAACCATGCATTGTTGATCAACTTTCATGACAAGTTAATTAGAAGAAGTAAATGTATTCTCTCATATGAATCCGCGGTTTCTCCGAATTAGGGTTTGGAATGAACAAGCATGTATTAGGGTTACATTTCAATACTTTTAACCTGTCATATCATCATCCTTACTTGAGCATTTCAATAGATGTATTACTGATATTTTTGTGATAATATTATTGTTTTAGAAACTATGGATCCACTCATTAGAAACCTTGAAGAGGAAGAATTAATGGAGAACATGATCCACGAGGACACCTCACAATATCTGAACTTGGAGGGACATGATGACAACTCAAGTAGTCATGAAGAAGATGACGACTCCGGTGAACGCACTTTAGTGATTACAAAGTCCGTCGAGGTATATGAATGGATTAAGCCTTTTTTGACTTGCACCGATTGATTTGTATATATGTACATGTATTAATTAACGCTTATTTCTTCTTTTAGCCCTCCGGATCGACCAGCCAGCAACAATCTTCTTCTACGAAAAAGAGCAAGCGAGGCGCGAGCCATCGGTTGAAAGATCGTGCAAAGTTCACGATCGAAGCCGTCCGTGTTGATGGCAGGCCGATGGATCCCAAGAAGGCTGCAGACAAATTTATACATCAGACTAGAGTTCTTGTTAGGGACCAAATCCCAATCACAATTGAATATTGGAATAAGCCAAAGAAGGGAAATGGTACCTTTGTCGATGAAAGATCCAAAAAATGCTTTGGACTTCGTTGTTGGTAAATTTCACCCTACCGCCAGAGGAGGATGAAAATAAACTGGTTATAAAGGAAAAGGTCAAAGATTGGACTATAAAGAAGATGGCTGAATCTTTCCGCAACTTGAGGACAAAATTGAACAAATTTGTCAAAGCTCGCGAGACTCCAGATTTCGAAGACGCATATTATACGAAGATAAGACCTCACTGGCCCAAATTTGTGGCATACAAGGAAGGTGCTATAGCTACAAAGAGGTCATAAACCAATATGCTAAATGCCCAGAAGAAGGAATATCACCAGAGGACGGGGTAAGGTGGTACATATCTCAGAGGCCTAAGTGAGAGGAAGCTGAGAAGGCCCTGCGCGCTAGAGGGATCACACCCCAGACAGAGGGGTGGGACCTATGTGCAAAGACTTGGTTCTACGGAATCGGGGCAAGGTTGGACCCAGAAACGGGATTGTGTATCTTCCCAACAATTCTTGCCAAACCCGTCACTGAACTCATCACGACATACGAGGAAACAGCCGCGAGGACCTTCCATACCGATAGAGAGAATGACCAGCTGACATGCGCCATTGGTAAAAAAGAACACCCTGTACTTGCACGAGGCACAGGGGTATGACGTGGAAGGATGAGTTTGCCGAGTGGGGAGACTCTTACAGATGGCGCGGCAGAAAAAAAGAGAGCGTACGGACTGGATGACACAAATAGAACATGCACTTGTGGCGCTGCAGGCGCACGTGAATACACAAAATAGCCAGCAAGCTACCGGCCCATCTCAGGCACGAAGAGTCTGCATTGGAAGCTGCCGGGGGCCCAGACTCTGCGCGGAAAAGCAGCGTGGCATCCATGGAGAACGCGCAGCCCAAACTTGAAATGGCGGGTCCTCGATACTCCGTGGATGAGATCACAGAGAGCGAACACACTGAGCTGCATGTGAGATTAATGGGCTTATCCATTAAGGTGGCGGTCGGCTATGCCTTACCTCCTGTAGCTGGTGGAACTTACCACTACCAACCGATTCCAGATTGCTATGCTATTATTGGGGTGGATGTGGTTGTGAAGGAATATGAGGAAGAACAACTTGACCATGCTACAAGTAAAGGGAAATTCAACTCAAATTTGCAGTGAAAACAACCATTATTTGGAAGAAGGAACACATCGTGCTTCCAAATTGGAGGCCACTGGCACCCCCACCGTCTCCGCAGCGTCAGTAGTCTGAGCCGCCTCAGCCGTCTCCAAGTCATCAGAATGCTCCCCTGTCATCTCCGCCGCGTCAGCCGTCTTCGGCGCTTCAGCCATCTCCTACGCGTCAGCCATCTCCGACGCGCCAGCCATCTCCTGCGCGTTATCCATCTTCGGCGCGCCAGCCATCTCCTGCACGTCAGCCATCTCGGACGCGCCAGCCATCTCCTGCACGTCAGCGTAAGCGGAAGAGCACTGCCACGAAGAGCACTAGCACTGCCACGAAGAAATCCACAGGAAACCGTACGCCGAAGAGTTCAAGAAACTACGTCCCGCAGCCTTCCGCCAAGCCATTGCCGGTATTACCGTGGAATCACAGCGACGAGGAGAACAAGAGGATCTCGGAAGAAGAGGTCAAGAAATTCTTTGCACCTAGACGGGCCGAGCCAAAGGAGAAACTAGATCCGGCGGTGGTGGAGAAGTTTTACAATAATCTTTTGAAACCTGAAATCCCACTTGTGCCGGACTACGAGCGCCAGATTATGAAGGGGATGCAAGGCGGAGGGAATCTGAAAGTAGTAGTCATGCGGCACCCCAGAAAATAGTCCCCATGCTCGGAGAGCAGGAAAACCAATCGTGCGCCCCGCTCCAAGTGTTCGACACACGGATAGCTCCTCCTGTAAATGATTACGAGGGAGAGCTACAAAGAAAGGCCAATGAGATGGAGATGAACTACATTGCATACTTGAACATCATGGGAGACCACTTGCCCAAAGGCGATGTCAACCCCATACAGCCATGAAAGTACGAGAAGAATCTTGTCAATAAAGAGGAGCTCAAGAATCTACAAAAAAAATGCGAAGATTGCATAAGTGGTACCTTGATTTCTGCAAGACGGGAAAGGAAGAATGGATCACGACGCATATAAGAGATCATATTTTCTTGTGCGGAGACGACGAGATCACCTTCAACATTCAAGACTTGCATTTTTTATTCAATCAGAAGGAACTCGACAAAGCTGCCATCAGCCTTTATTGTGTGTAAGTACTATTTCTGTAATTTTTATCTTAGCTCATTCAATTCATTAATTGCATGTATATATATGCTCACCATATATGTATATACTATTATGCAGGAAAAAAGGTTATGGAATGCATGAAAGGAGGCCCTTTTGATATTGGTTTCGTTGACCCAAATAGAGTTCATGAACAAGTGGTAAAGCACAAACCCAGGCAAATAGAAGATTTCTTGCTAACGTATTTACTGAGACAACAAACCAAAAGGGAAATACTATTGCCTTACAACTTCTCGTGAGTGTTACCCTCTCTTGTACACATTCTTTTTCGGCTTACTCGATGTTAAGTGTAACTGATGATGAGTTAGGCGTGCGTAGGTTCCACTTTATTCTGCTAGTCATTCAAGTTGACTCAAGAAAAGTCCTTTTCATGGACTCGTTACGAAAATACCAAGAGCTATGGGCAGACTTTAAAGATATGCTCCAGAGTTAATTTCAAACATATTATCGCACTAGATCGACAACTTTCATGACAATACGTAATTAATTACTTCTTTATCCATTTTCTTTGCCGGACAGGGTTTGGAAAAGGTTCACGGACAGGACCGTGGGTGAATGGTCAGAAGAACTAAAATTTATAGATCAAAATGTAAGTAATACTAACCAGCTAGGTCTGCGTATCTCTTTGATTCTGCTTCCAATTCCATTATATCATGCTTTATTGAATATTATTTTGATTGAACTCTCTATTCTCGTAAAGTGCGCGCATCAGGGACCCGACAATAACTTACGTGGATACTACGTTTGCGAGTTCATTCGCAACACAATATGTGCGACGAGCCAAGCCGCACTAGAACAACTTAGAGTAAGTAAACGAAGCATACACAACATTATTTTCTTATACATATATATATACATATATATTTATATATATATTGGCCCCATTCTTCATATATATTTAGATCGAACGGATGCGGGACAAACTCCTACCATTTGACCGCATACGAGACATTCAAGAGGAATTGGCGGGGTTCATACTTGATGAGGTCGTCACGCCTGGCGGAGAACTCTTTAGATATCCAAAATGAACTTGTTATTTTGTATATATGCTTGAACGTGTTTGTCTTGTACTTAATGCTTCAACGTGTACGGAGAATACCACAATGACGATGTTTATGTATAATAATAGTTGCTTAATTATTCATGTACTCGTATGTACCGATGATGTATGTATATACCTGTCCCGATCGATACCAACTCCCTCCCCCGTCACCGTCTCCCCCCCCTCCCCCCGTCCGCCGCGCCGGCCCAAAACGGGGCAGCGACAGAGATATAGGTCGTTTTCCTGCCGCGACAGAGAACCTCGAACCGGTGTTAAAGGGGGGGGGGGGGGGGGCTAAGCGCTGCGACAGCTCCACGTGCGCCACCCTTTAACAACGGTTCGTATAAGAACCGCTGTTAAAGGGGGGCCTCTAACACCGAACCCTCAACAACGGTTCTATAACCGCTGTTAGAGAGCCTTATGAACCGGTGTTAGAGGCCACCGTCTGCACTAGCGAACAAGGTCTGCCTCTCTACTAGAATCTTTGAGTTTCATAGTTCTACTATATGAGCTTCACGTCATGTCCGAGCGACCTGTTTATAAGTCAGTGGAACATAGATATATATCATTTTCCATCAGGGCATGCAAAATGCCAAGTCGCCGGCTTCTTGTAAGCTTTTAATACTTACAAGCTTCAATTTAGGACTGGAGCGTCGCAGCCTCCTGGGCCAATGGTGAAGGACGAGAAAAAATTAAAGTCGGGCAAGAAATGATGCAAAAAATCAAAATTGTATCGATACAATGGTAATAGCATAATCAGTTGACCACAAATTCAAACTTGCTTTAATAGTTTAATTGACCACAAAATCACAAATTATACCTGTCCCCTTTGAAGCTGCGGGTTTCTTCCCCTTCTTGTCTATCTCTACCACAAATTTGCGGAGCCTAGAGGCCACTAATAGGAAGGAGCATAACCCTATATTTTGAAGTAGGGTCAGAAATTATAATAGAGATGAGAAGGAGCCCTAACCGGGTGAACCGTGCCACCGTGAGAATTGAAAATTTAAGAAAATGAGAAGGTTGGAGGATGATTATGGGGAGGGCGGACTGATCGGCGGGCAGTTTTTCCGGCATGGAGTAGATTAGTAGAAGACGGCAACACTCCTCTTGCTCGTCGCTGAGTCCTGGGCTCGTCGGCTTCGATCGCTCCAGGGCGAAGACAGGAAGGGGTTCTGGCCACATAAGCACACACGATCAGGGGGCCTACTGCTCCCTTGTGCGCGCGCCCAACAAGCGACAAGTACGGCCGAATCCGCTCCAACGTGGCCCATTTTTTATTTTTGGTAGTAGTTTTTCTTCAGAACTCATGTACTTTGCAGAGAACTGTATGTATGTCGAATAGAAGCTTATATATATGCATTTTTTTTTGCAAAAAATCAATGTAGGACAGCTGCCATACCTTGCCCAAAGGGGTCCTTCGCCCCTGGCCAAGTCTATGTGACATGGGATTTCGCCTCGTATGTCGGACCGACACGCCTTCACATGGATTAGCCTGGTAAACAACAACTCTATTGTTCTTCCCCACATGTGAGTCAAAGATGGTTTTCTTCCTATTCTAGGTAGTCGAACAAATGAAATGCCGGTTACTGACCGTTCTTCATACAGATTGAAACAGCCAACAGAAAGATAATAAAATCCAAGCAAAGAGAATTGTGAGCTCATGATTGCGACACGATCCAAGAAAGCTGAGCGTTCTTATATTCAGATATTATCTTTGCTTCTGCTCGCAGGCCAACTCCCAAACAACCAGGGGTCTGCAAACAACATTAGCATTACTATTATAGAAGTTATGTGAACATCGATGTCAATTTCCTAGTGGAGCATAAGGGGTGGAATCGTGGTAGTGCTCAATGCTCAATAGATGTCTGAAAAAAAACTCAATAGCTAGAACTTTCTACTAGTCCCCACTGTGTTACGTTTGTCTGTCATGTATAACAGATCAAGGTGAGCAAAAGGGCATGGCCTGAAAACAAACAAGATCCAAGAAAGGAAATAGTTCCGCACACGGTGTATAATACGACACAGCCACATGAAAACATTCATGTCACAAAATAATTCATGTCACAAAATAATTTCTCCAATTGTCATTCATACCATGAAAAGGAAAATTCATGTCACAAAATAATTTCTCCACCAGCCTTCTCTTGTCAGAAGGCATTATATACACCGCTCTACTTTAACTTGTGTGAGGAGACAAGAAGCTCAACTCTCTCACTTTGAAAAAGAATTTTCCGCACAAAAATGACATACACAATCGAGGAGAGAGGGAAACAGGAGAGCGCAAAATACGTGTCAGAAATTGTGGGAATAGGGGACCTCGGAAATTTTGGCAAAGCCAATTTTTAGAGATACCTAGGATTCATTTGAGACGATAGATCTTGGTGACAGCGAGATATTGCCATGAAGACAGGTGCAACGTTAACATTTCTATAGATCTCAGATGTTTTAGTGGCAGATGAGATGATCGGCTAAACACACTTGAGGAGTGGTGCTAGCGGTATTGATCATCCTAGGTGGGGGGCGGATAAAGAGAAAGCATGCTAATAAATAAAATCTTTGGTTCAGACAAGTGATGTTGTTTGTCGAGGGCTCGATCAGTTGTCATGTTTTGAACCAACCATCCGAGCTCAAAACATTGGCCTAGTTTGGTAGGATTCGTCCACGGATCAATCACATGAATCTAAACGAAGAAATATGCATGAAAAACTATGGTCTAGACATGTGTCGCACCCTCTAGTTTTTATCTTTATTTCTTTTCTCAGGGTCCTAATTAAAATCTCCACATTGTTTATGCACGCACGAGCCAAGCAAAAGCAAAACCCACTCCTTACCTGACAAGGAAACTAATCCTAGCTGGACTCCATTAGGATGCAGACCGGACAAACATACACTAGATGCAGAGGAAAGCATGTTACGACGTCGATGGGTTCCCCTCAATCACCGGGCATCGCCATACTAGAAATGGCTGCTTCCATTAGGCAGCCAAGGTCCCTTCCAAGAAAAAAAAGGTACATATAGTAGAACGCTCTGAAGATGCTTTTGACACCGTGGGACTCTACTGTCAAGGAGCAGACTGACGTTGAAACATCCGGCACCACTAACTTCTACTCCCTCAGTTTCAAATATAAGATGTTTTGGGTTTGTGAAGAAAATGTATCTAGACTGTTTTTAGTATGTAGATTCACTCTAAATCTGAGTGAACCTATATACTAAAAGTAGTCCAGATTCATTTGCTTTACAAAGCTAAAACATCTTATATTTTAAAACAGAGGGAGTAGTCGTTTTGTAGCGGAAAATGGAAGTGCCACTTGATCTCTACCTACGAGAGTGAGATGCTCCTTTCGTGCTGGCTAAGAAAAACCGCTCCTCGTGTGGCCTCCTCCGGGGCGAACGGGGGGGAGGGGGGGGGGGGGGGGGGGTGGTGAAACCCTAACCCGCCATCGCCGCCGCTCCCCACCCCCTCCTCCCTTCCGTCATCGCCCCCTAAGGCCGCCGTCACCTAAGCTGGCCCCCGTCGGTGAAGGGACGGCGGGGATTTAGTGTGTCTCGGGCTCCCGCGTTGTGTTATCCGAAGAAGGATGCCCTGTTGGGATCCGGAGGCTACCGTCGGTGGTGCTTGGTGCTTCTCTCTGTCCTCCGATGGTGCTTCCTGCTTCCCCTCCACACTTCCTTGGCTCGTCCACCGCCGGCAACCCCTCCCCCTTGCCCTGCTGCTCTCATGTGGTGGCGGCGGTGCAGCGGCATACGAGGTCGCGTCCCCTGGGCTCAATCCTGCCAGTGACTGGTCCGCATCGGATCTGGCCCTGGTGTGTCTGTTGGTCTGGACCTGGGCCTCCAGGCTGTCCTTTGACCTAGGGTTGGCAATCTGTAGTTCGCCCGTCCCTCTTTTCGGTGGCCCGAGTCCACCCTCTACGCCGACGTGGTTCTGCATAGGTGGGGTGGCTGGCCTGCTCTGGTCTAGTGGTGGTGGAGTGCTTTGTCGGGTGAAAACCTCGTCGACAGCGACACCCGATGGGGGCTGTGATCCTCCCCTGGAGGCGTCATCTTTAGGCATCATGCTCCGTTCCCTTAGTCCATACTCAGGGAGCCGTCTCGAGGACTGATCTGCGTCGGAAAGTTTCTGCCTCTCGTCTTGTTGGCTTTCCTAGGCTCGAATTCTCCCGGACCTTGTAGTGGTCATGATGGCCGATACCGGGCTGCCTAGACACTCCGGGATGGCCTTG
The DNA here is from genome assembly GCA_910589765.1 of Avena atlantica. Lineage (NCBI taxonomy): Eukaryota > Viridiplantae > Streptophyta > Magnoliopsida > Poales > Poaceae > Avena > Avena atlantica. Next base: position 35,661,041 of record OU342735.1, read on the forward strand.
GCTTGTATTGCCCTTCGATCACGAGGGCGGAACACCGGTGTCCTCGCCCTAGTCTAAGCTATTCGACGCCCTTCGACGATGCTTGATCTGGGCGGCGCAATGCCCTTGGGCTTCTCTAATGACAAATTGGTGTCGTCGCACGGTCTTGGTGATCCTACGCCCTTCGACCGTGCTAGTGACACTTCCTGGTGTTCTCCTATCTAGTCTCCATGTATTCTGCTACCTGTTCCACTGGGATGCTTGCATTTGGTGTTGAGGTTCTCACCGAAGATCCTCCCTGGTGGATGGCTCGAGGTCCTCGAGGTGGCGCCCTGGTTTGTGGCTTTGCTTCGATTCATGTCGTGGCATGACCTGTTTCTGCATTGCCCTTCGACCATAGGGTCCACACACCAGGGTCATCACCCCAGTCTCGGCTATCCTACGCCCTTCGACTGTGCTTGGTCTTGGTTATGCAGGTCATTCGTCGTTGTCATATCTTGCCTTGCCAAGTCATGGTGGTCGTCCTTTGAGATGCTAGTGTAACATCCCAAAAATACTAAACTTGGATCATCAAATTCTAATCCTCACATTTAGGGTTAACAAAAACTTTTCTAAATAAAATTATGAATGCATGCATATGTGTATGCATTGATTTTGAATTCTTTTAAACCCACCTTTTTTGTTTGTTTCATAGCTTGTAAAATGTTTCTTAGGTGAAATAAACATCATCTAAAACATTTCCCACACTTTTCCTAAAGACAAGTAAATCAAAACACATATATTAAATGAATGGTCACTTTGACCAATTTAACTCTCATGCCTACTTTGGCTGTCTCAAACTTTCAAAACCTAATAGAAACTTTTCTGGATCTTTGCACCCCTTGAATGTACTCATAACAAGGTATCAAGGCCCACCTTGTGATCATCCAGAAACTTTCAAATTCAAAATTCATTTCCCCATAGTTTAAATGACAATTCAAAATTGAATCTTTATCATATGGGAAGATCCCACTTATTCAAAAACCACTCAAACAAGCTCAACTTTCAAAACCCAAGCATCTGCAGACTCACCAGCACCAATCTAGCAAACCCACCAAAATTCATTTAAAAATTCAAAACTTGATTTCATGCGGCCATTTCATCAAACAGGTTGCAGACACAAATCAAAAAAAATCAAACACTATTGTGAGCAGTGATTCTTGCCTAACTGGTTCCCCATTTAGCTCACACACAACTCAGTAGATCATCTAGGAAGATTAGCCAGGCACTAGCACCACTGTGAGCTTGCCATTGTCATCAATGGTGAATAGCCGAGCACCCTCTTGCCACCCCATAGTCGACAGCAAGCTAGGAGCAGCAGCAAGCCTAGCCAGCATGTCTGGGAGGCAGCCCACCGTCCACTGCCACTCCCTGTCCCAGCCGCGAGCGTTGCCAAGCCCTGGACCATGCGCACAAGCCGCGCCCAGACCGCCAGAGAGCATGCCGAGCGCGCGCCGGAGCACCACCCTCGACCAGCGCCCACAGACCGCGCGCCGCCCTCACTGCGTGCACACACGATCACATCCGACCCAGGAGACCGCCAGACATCCCCGTTTGCCGCCCCGTGCCGTACAGCCACCGCCCGCCGTCGAAGACGCCGCCTCTGCCGCGCAGAGCACCACCCGTTCCAGACCAAGCCGCACCGCCCCATGCCTCAAGACCATGTCGTTGAGCATCGCCGGAAGACACCGCACCGTCCCCTACCTTTTCCCATGCCTTTAGCCGCCTGTAACCTCGCCCCCGACGAGCTCACCGTGCGCCCAGACGGTCCCCTCGCTCGACTATAAATAGAGGCCACCCCCGCACGATTTCTTCACACCATCTCACTCCCCTCTCCTCACTGATCGTGCCACACCGTTCTCAGAGCAAGGTGAGCACCACCCCGCTGGAATTTCACCGGAGCCCGCCGCCTCTGGAGAAGAAGGGAGCCAGCGATTGGAGCCGCCCCAGGAGAAGCCACCAGTACCAGGAGATTCGCCGTCGTTGACTTCGTCGTTCGCCCGCCTCGCCGACCCTCGCCCGTACCCCGGTGAGTCCCCAGCACCCCTCACTGGCCGCGCTAGGTTTCGTTCTCGCCGGAGTTGTCTCGCGTCGACGATGACGCCCAACCGTTGGATTAGAACTAGATCGAACGATCCACGTTGCCCCATACCGCTTCGCCCAGCCCCGTGTCACTGACGAGTGGGGACACCCACTTAAGCAGCCCGCGGGAGCACTGCGCTTAGCAGGCCGGCCCAGTAATTTTTCCCGCGCAGTCCACCTATTCAAATTAAACCTTTTTCTTTTTAAATTCAAACACACTTCTGTACCCAACTTCAAAAATCAACCCAGATCGATTCAGTGCACCGAATTGAATGAAACCAATTTTGTTGGAAAGGACTGTGAATGCTGAATCCAAGCCCGTTGGATTCAAGTCATTTGGATCTGTAGATCACCCATAGTAAAAATAACAAGGCAGAAGCTTTTCTGTATTCAAACATTTTTCAAATTTAAACCATAAAAGCTTTTGAGTTGATTCCAACTCTCAAAAATCACATTTAACCATACCTTTCAGAATATATAAAAATATATAGGTTTACTTGCAGAAATAATGTTCAAGTAATAAAAGAATGCTACATAAGCATTTCTAGCCACTTTTATTAATTAAAATAAAAGGGTAAAACCTTATTAAATTGTGACACCACTTTAAATCACATTCCCATAGACTACAATATGTGGTGATGACATGTGTCAACATGATCCCATGTTTGGTTTGGAGAATATTAAATCTTAAGTAGTTTTTCAATGAGTAGAAATTAATTTTCTAAAAATAAAAAGATTCAAATCAAGCCTTAACCTTGTAAGGTTAGAGATGATGTTAGATCATCTATAAGACCCTTGTGTGTGATGATTGCAAGTAGTTAAGTATTTTTTGGTGATTGTGTACCTCATATTGATTCATAGACGCTAGTACCGACCAAGGCTACGAGGAGGAATGAGGATACTACGAAGAAGAGCCTATGAGATCATACCCACTTGATAAACCAATCCTAGTTTTAATTGAAAGCTCCTTACTTTATTTCTTTAGCAAAGCCTCAACTTAGATTTGACTTAAGTAACTTTTAGATACTGGAAAGGTTCTGAAGGTTGCATAAAGAGCATTAACTTTGGCCTAAGCTAGAAACCTTGATATCAGCCTAAGATATAAGGTTGGACTTAGTTGAAACTCCACTAGTTACTACCCCATCATCAGTACTACCCCCCTACCTTAGATGCTAGTGCTAAGCATAAAATTTGATCAACTTTAGATGGGAATACTTGGTGGAAAAATGGTTATGAAAACCTTGGAATGATGGATCATTCTACTGAAATGTTTTGGACATGTGTTTCCGAACCCTTGAGGATTCTGGTGATAAAAATGTTGAGACATGAGCCTTAGCCCTTTATAAAACTGATGGTTGTATGGATGCGATACCATTCCAATTTTAGCGTACAACCACAATACCCGAATATTGGGTAGGGCTTGATTGGAAACTTATATTCCTTAGTATTAGTTCCCTCATGGCCAAGGTTTGAGCTGAGGCTACCTTGTGAAGATTGTCCACTTATGCAGTACCCAAGATGACAGCTAGTCATGGTTGGGAGGCCAAACTCACAGGAGAGGTGCTTATACTAGGGCGTGTAATGGAAAGGTTAGGATTGATTATCCGCATACTGAGTATGGTGAGTTCAGGATTTGTTCCTGGCGGATGTATCAAATGTTGTGGTGAAAGTGTACAATCTCTGCAGAGTGTCAAACTATTCGAATAGCCGCGTCCACGGTTATGGACAGTTGGAGTGGCCATATTGTTCCCCCGTCAGACTTTTCAAAATGACTTATGAAATGAATTGAGACTTTGACTTGACCACAACAAAGTTGTGACCTGAGTTACAAGATCCCACGTAGGAGTTATAAAATTATGACTAGCTTCAGAACTTAGTAGAGATAAATCTGGCTTTTGCAAAACAACCCTAGAGCCTAGTGTCCTATTATCCACAAAAACCCCTTTACCTGCTAGTATTAGTTTGCGAGTACTTAAAGAGTACTCATGGCTTTGTCCCTGGCTATTCCCATGGCCAGACTATGAAGAGGAGTACCTGGAAGATGGACCCCAGGAAGGTTACGACAACTAGGATCATCTCCCATCGTCAGCATTGCCTGTGATCCCGAAGATGGAGCTTCGCCTACGCTACCGTTATTACTACGTATTCCGTTGCTTGATGTTGTATTAAGAACTGGATCATGAGATCCCTATTTGTGTAAGCACTTATGTATCGTCTGTAATGGATGAAGTACTAAGGTATCCAATTCTGTTATGTCTTGCAAAAATGGTAATCCTGGGATTGCGATGTATGGCATAACAGGCATCTAGGATTGAAAAATTCGGGTGTTGCCAAGTTGGTATCAGAGCCATCCTGACCATAGGAGACCCTAGTTAGATTGGACGTTGAACCAAAAACTTAGTTTCAAAACCAAAGGATACAAATATTTACGAAAACTTATTCTCATTCTTACCTCTTTAATTCTTTCATAAAAATTCATGTTCCTAAAAAACTCTTGCAAAATACATAAAATTTTGACACACTTGATCACCCTGCTAACCTCCTCATCCTCTATTTTTATAGATGGACGTGAAGTACAGCAAGTTTTACCCACTGGGGAATGGTGGAGACCTTATCTTTGAGAGGGATTTGGACCAGCTCTCGGAACTTCTGGAGCGTCCGCACCCCGAGTTCTTCGGAGCTCAGCTCAATGATCAAGGAGGAGAAGATCTGCAGTGGCTAATTGTTGCAAGTCTCCAAGGAAAGATTGAACCTCCCACTACGGAGGGAATTCAGTTTACCTTGAGGGAAAACAACTGGCTCGATGGACTTGCCAGAGCAATGCAGGAAGCTCTTTCCCGTCTGTGTGGGCAGAGCATCAATCAGATCAAGGGTACTCGCTTTGAGTTTTGCCCAAGACGTGATGCAAATGGACAACCACTGGAAGCCCCATACCACCCCGAGCTGAAGACTCAATTGGACCACCTTAGCTTCATGATGTATGATCGTCAGCAGGAGTTGGACAACTGCCGTGACTATTGCAACCACAAGTCTGCCATCATCAAGACGAAGGACCAGACCATCGCCATGCTAGCAAAGGATCGCAAGTCTCACCGCCGTCAGCTCGACAAAAAGGAACGCATTATTGCCCGTCTTCGCCACCGCATCTCATCTCTGGAGGAGACCATCCACGAGAGAGACATGCAGTTAGAGGAAAGGGAGAATGCCGGAGAGGATCTTCGTGGAGACCCTTATTCCTATCTCAGCGATGACGATGATTTTCTGGAGGATCAGGCCATGGACTTCTTCACCGATGAGGATGATTTCGCCTTCATCGATGATGATGAAGGTGATGAAGCCACAGATTTCGAGGATTAGTAGCACTTGAGCACTAGCGTAGTAAGTAGTATTTGGTCCCACTGTATCGTAGATTCCAGAATGGTTCTTAAAACCATCTGTTTTTCCTTGCTGTGGTGTGCGTTGTATCGTGTGAATGAATGAATGAAAAAGCAAGTTGCTAGAAAAACCTGAGTCAAACCTTTAAAAACTTTTCAAAGACCCAAGACCTTAGAAATTTCCCTCTTTTCTCATGATCTATATCAATCCTCAGATGCCACGTGGAGGAAGTGGTTCAGCCCCGGACCCGATGTTGCAGATCCTGCAAATGTTGACTTCTGACTGCGAAGCTGAAAGAGCGGAACATCAAGCCAACCTAGCCACTCTACAACAGATAGCCCAGCTAGCCCACAACAAACAAGGCCACGGAAATCAGAACAACCATGGATCTAAGCTCAAGAATTTCCAGAATACTAACCCACCCGTTTTCACCAAATCAGAAGAACCCCTAGATGCCGATGATTGGCTGCAAACCATGGAAAACAACCTAGAAGTCGCCGGAGTGGAAGCCAACGAGAAAGTCCTGTTCGCCACCCATTATCTAGCCGGAGATGCCAGGGCATGGTGGAACAATGTTCGCGCCATGACCGGAGGCCAAATGATGACCTGGGAGGAATTCAAGGTCAAGTTCAGCAGAACCCATGTGCCACCGGGTTTGATCAAGAGAATGAGAGACGAGTTCAGAGAGTTGAAGCAAGGAAGGATGACTATAGTGGAATACCGTGACAAAATTTTGTCATTAGCTAGGTATGCCCCGGACGAGATAGACACCAAAGCCAAGAAGAAAGAGAGGTTCCTGAATGGTCTGCATGACGAGATGCAGACAGTGTTAGTCAATATTCCCTTTATTGATATTGAAGCCCTTGTAGACTCTGCTATCCAGATGGAAGGAAAGATCAACCAAGCCAATGAGAACCGCAAGCGTCGTATGATGCATCAACCAGGAACCCATCAGACCCCAAAGTATCGCCCCAACCCATCTCCCGGATTTGCCCCAAGAACCAACAGACCCCCGATGAGCCGTCCAACCTATTCCAACCGTGGAAACCCTAGACCAGGAGGAAATCACAACCACCCCGGCAACTCTAGCAATTTCACCCGTGCCCCACCCAAGTTCAACACCAACAATGCTACCGCCAACCCCAACACTGCCCCGAGGACTGGAAGCAATGTTGTGCCTGTCGCAGCCAAGGACAAGTCGCAAGTGACCTGTTATGACTGTGGAAATAAAGGCCACTATTCCAACGAGTGCCCCAACAAGAAGAATGCTACAGCCCCCAATGCCAATGTCCCAGCTCAGCAGCAGCGTCGTGTCCAGCCAGGGAGAAGATTTGCCCCAGGGAATTCACTCAACCGCAATGGCCGTCTTTTTCTCATGCATGCTGAAGAAGCTCAGGAAGCGCCAGACGTCGTGCTGGGTATGTTTTCTGTTAATTCAGTACTTGCAAGAGTGTTGTTTGACTCTGGTGCATCGCATTCATTTGTCACCGAAGAATTTGCCTGCACTAGTAAAATTCAACCAACCAAATTGAAGCATGTGATGATTGTAAAAATTCCCGGATCAACCACTAAGGCTAGGAAAATTTGCAAGGCCGTCCCTTTCGTAATCCATGGCATAGATTTTTATGCTAACCTAATAGTACTCGGAACTAAAGGTTTGGAAGTAGTACTAGGAATGGATTGGATGTCCAAACATAAAGGATTGATTGACTGTGCTAAGAAGGCCATCACCATGACCAATACAGCCGGAATATCAGTCGAACATATATCTGAAACCTTACCTCGCCAATTCAAATGCAACAAGAGTATAGCCCAACCTACCATTGACCAAGTCCGGATAGTCTGCGAATACCCCGATGTATTTCCAAATGTTTTGCCCGGTATGCCCCCGGATCGCGATATCGAGTTTATCATCGAACTAATCCCCGGAACCGGACCCATAGCCCAGAGACCCTATAGTATGAACCCGTCAGAGCTCGCAGAACTGAAGAAGCAACTGGATTCCATGTTGGAAATCGGATTGATTCAACCAAGTGCGTCCCCATGGAGATCACCTGTCTTATTTGTGGACAAGAAGGATGGAGGTAACCGTTTGTGTATGGATTATCGGAAGTTGAATGATGTCACCATCAAGAACAAGTACCCCTTGCCTAAGATAGAAGATTTGTTTGATCAGTTGAACGGTGCCAAAGTGTTTTCTAAGATTGATCTTAGGACTGGCTATCATCAACTCAAAATTCGTGCAGAGGATATTCCAAAGACTGCCTTTACCACCATATATGGATTGTACGAGTATACAGTCATGTCTTTTGGATTAACCAATGCCCCCGCTTATTTCATGAACCTCATGAATAAGATTTTTATGGACTTCCTGGATAAGTTTGTCGTTGTTTTCATCAATGACATTCTGATTTATTCTAAATCAGAAGAAGAACATGAGCTACACCTAAGGACCGTTCTTGGAACCCTTAGAGAGCATCAGTTGTATGCCAAGTTCAGCAAATGTGAATTCTGGTTACAGGAGGTAGGATTGCTCGGTCACATTGTATCCGCCGGAGGAATTGCCGTTGACCCTGCCAAAGTGAAAGATGTAGAAGATTGGCAAGCCCCAACCACTCAAACCCAAGTTCGTGCTTTTCTCGGACTGGCGGGATATTACCGCAAATTCGTAGAAGGATTCTCTAGTATCGCCAGACCCATGACCCAACTGCTGAAGAAGGACAAGAAGTTTGAATGGACCGACAAATGTGAAGCGAGTTTTCAAGAACTCAAAAGGAGATTGATTTCAGCCCCAATCTTGATCATGCCGGATATCACGAAGCCCTTCGATGTGTATTGTGACGCATCCAAGATTGGTCTCGGATGTGTGCTAATGCAAGAAGGCAAAGTTATATCTTATCTATCGTGACAATTGAAGCAACATGAACAAAATTACCCAACCCATGACCTCAAACTCGCAGCCGTAGTTCTAGCCCTGAAGACATGGATACATTACCTGATGGGAAACCGTTGTAAGATTTATTCGGATCACAAGAGCCTAAAGTATATATTCACTCAGAAGGAGCTGAATATGAGGCAGAGAAGATGGATTGAGCTAATCAAGGATTACGACCTGGACATTCACTATCACCCTGGTAAAGCCAACGTGATAGCCGATGCCCGTAGCAGATTGCCGTGCCGCTTGAACTCCATGATTTTGAAGGAGCAACCAAGTTTGCACAAAGAGATGGAAGATTTTCGAATGGAGTTAGTAAGTGAAGTATTTTTGGCTAGCATAAAACTTCAGCCCACTTTGATCAGTCAGATTAAAGAGGCGTAGAAGGGAAATGCTAGTATCGACAGAATCAAGAGTCGCATCGGTACAGGCAAAGTACCCGGATTCACCGAGGACGAAGAAGGAGTTTTGTGGTACAAAGGACGCCTTTGTGTACCATCAGATTCTGAGTTAAAAGAAGTTATCCTGAAGGAGGCTCATGATACTCTTTATTCTATCCATCCCGGAGGAACTAAGATGTATCAAGATTTGAAAGAGCAATTTTGGTGGCATAAGATGAAGAGAGAAATCGGAAGCTATATCGCCAAGTGTGATATATGTCAGCAAGTCAAGGCAGGACATCAAAGACCCGCTGGATTGTTGCAACCATTGCAGATTCCGGAATGGAAATGGGATTCTGTAGGAATGGACTTTATCACTGGACTACCTACTTCTAGTAGGGTAAATGACTCTATTTGGGTCATAGTGGACAGATTGTCCAAAGTCCCCCATTTCTTGCCCGTCAAAACCACCTATCATAGTTCGAAGCTAGCAGAGTTGTACATCGCTAGAATCGTCAGTTTGCATGGAGTCCCCAAGAACATCGTATCGGATCGAGGAACTTAGTTTACCTCGAGATTCTGGAAGAAAGTCCAAGAAGGTTTAGGAACCCGCTTAGATTTCAGTACCGCGTATCACCCTCAGACTGATGGACAAACGGAGCGAGTAAATCAAATACTCGAAGATATGCTGAGAGCATGTGTGTTAGAATATGGATCCAAATGGGAAGACTGTCTGCCATTTGCAGAATTTTCATACAACAACAGTTATCAAGCCAGTTTGCAAATGGCCCCATTCGAATTTATGTACGGAAGGAAGTGTCGCACCCCCTTGAACTGGTCAGAAGTAGGAGAGAGTCAGATTTTCGGACCCGACATCCTACGGGAAGCAGAAGAGAAGGTTCAAAAGATTCGTGAGCACCTCAAGACCGCCCAATACCGACAGAAGAGTTACGCCGACAAGAGACGTAGAGACTTATCCTTCAACATAGGAGATTTTGTTTATCTGAAAGTGTCGCCATTGAAGGGAATGCAGCGTTTCCAACTTAAAGGAAAGTTAGCCCCCAGATATATCAGACCTTCCAAAATTCTGAACCGTCGAGGAGAAGTATCGTATCAATTGGAACTACCTGAAGAGATGTCAGCTGTGCATAATGTGTTCCATATCTCGTTACTTCGCAAGTGTCTCGAAGTCCCCGAGAAGACCGAAGTGTTCAAAAATATCGATCATCGGACCATAGTGATCAACGATGACCTGACCTATCCCGAAGTACCCATCCGCATTTTGGAAGAAGCTTTTCGGACCACCCGAACCCGAAGTATCAAGTTTCTCAAGATTCAGTGGAGCAACCACACAGAAGAGGAAGCTACCTGGGAACGCGAAGATCACATCAGGACGGAGTTTCCAGTTCTCTTCAAATCCTCGGTAATCTTTTCGTCCTTTTTCAAATCTCGGGACGAGATTTTGTTTAAGGGGGGGGGGGGGAAGGTTTGTAACATCCCAAAAATACTAAACTTGGATCATCAAATTCTAATCCTCACATTTAGGGTTAACAAAAACTTTTCTAAATAAAATTATGAATGCATGCATATATGTATGCATTGATTTTGAATTCTTTTAAACCCACCTTGTTTGTTTGTTTCATTGCTTGTAAAATGTTTCTTAGGTGAAATAAACATCATCTAAAACATTTCCCACACACTTCCTAAAGACAAGTAAATCAAAACACATATATTAAATGAATGGTCACTTTGACCAATTTAACTCTCATGCCTACTTTGGCTGTCTCAAACTTTCAAAAACTAACAGAAACTTTTCTGGATCTTTGCACCCCTTGAATGTACTCATAAAAAGGTATCAAGGCCCACCTTGTGATCATCCAGAAACTTTCAAATGCATAGTTTAAATGACAATTCAAAATTGAATCTTTATCATATGGGAAGATCCCACTTATTCAAAAACCACTCAAACAAGCTCAACTTTCAAAACCCAAGCATCTGCAGACTCACCAGCACCAATCTAGCAAACCCACCAAAATTCAAAACTTGATTCCATGCGGCCATTTCATTAAATAGGTTGCAGACGCAAATCAAACAAACATCAAACACTATTGTGAGCAGTGATTCTTGATTAACTGGTTCCCCATTTAGCTCACACACAACTCAGTAGATCATCTAGGAAGATTAGCCAGGCACTAGCACCACTGTGAGCTTGCCATTGTCATCAATGGTGAATAGCCGAGCACCCTCTTGCCACCCCATAGTCGACAGCAAGCTAGGAGCAGCAGCAAGCCTAGCCAGCATGTCTGGGAGGCAGCCCACCGTCCACTGCCCCTCCCTGTCCCAGCCGCGAGCGTTGCCAAGCCCTGGACCACGCGCACAAGCCGCGCCCAGACTGCCAGAGAGCATGCCGAGCGCGCGCCGGAGCACCACCCTCGACCAGTGCACACAGACCGCGCGCCGCCCTCACCGCATGCACACACGATCACCACCGACCCAGGAGACCGCCAGACATCCCCGTTTTCCGCCCCGTGCCGTACAGCCACCGCCCGCCGTCGAAGACGCCGCCTCTGCCGCGCAGAGCACCGCCCGTTCCAGACCAAGCCGCACCGCCCCATGCCTCAAGACCATGTCGTTGAGCATCGCCAGGAGAAACCGCACCGTCCCCTACCTTTGCCCATGCCTTTAGCCGCCTGTAACCTCGCCCCCTACGAGCTCACCGTGCGCCCCGATGGTCCCCTCGCTCGACTATAAATAGAGGCCACCCCCGCACGATTTCTTCACACCCTCTCACTCCCCTCTCCTCACTGATCGTGCCACACAGTTCTCAGAGCAAGGAGAGCACCACCCCGCTGGAATTTCACCGGAGCCCGCCTCCTCTAGAGAAGAAGGGAGCCAGCGATTGGAGCCGCCCTAGGAGAAGCCACCAGTACCAGGAGATTCGTCGTCGTCGACTTCGTCATTCGCCCGCCTCGCCGACCCTCGCCCGTACCCCGGTGAGCCCCCAGCACCCCTCACTGGCCGCGCTAGGTTTCGTTCTCGCCGGAGTTGTCTCGCGTCGACGATGACCCCCAGCTGTTGGATTAGAACTAGATCGAACGATCCACGTTGCCCCATACCGCTTCGCCCAGCACCGTGTCACTGACGAGTGGGGACACCCACTTAAGCAGCCCGCGGGAGCACTGCGCTTAGCAGGCCGGCCCAGTAATTTTTCCCGCGCAGCCCAGCTATTCAAATTAAACCTTTTTCTTTTTAAATTCAAACACACTTCTGTACCCAACTTCAAAAATCAACCCAGATCGATTCAGTGCACCAAATTGAATGAAACCAATTTTGTTGGAAAGGTATGTGAATGCTGAATCCAAGCCCGTTGGATTCAAGTCATTTGGATCTGTAGATCACCCATAGTAAAAATAACAAGGCAGAAGCTTTTCTGCATTCAAACATTTTTCAAATTTAAACCATAAAAGCTTTTGAGTTGATTCCAACTCTCAAAAATCACATTTAACTATACCTTTCAAAATATATAAAAATATATAGGTTTACTTGCAGAAATAATGTTCAAGTAGTAAAAGAATGCTACATAAGCATTTCTAGCCACTTTTATTAATTAAAATAAAAGGGTAAAACCTTATTAAATTGTGACACCACTTTAAATCACATTCCCATAGACTACAATATGTGGTGATGACATGTGTCAACATGATCCCATGTTTGGTTTGGAGAATATTAAATCTTAAGTAGTTTTTCAATGAGTAGAAATTACTTTTCTAAAAATAAAAAGAATCAAATCAAGCCTTAACCTTGTAAGGTTAGAGATGATGTTAGATCATCTGTAAGAACCTTGTGTGTGATGATTGCAAGTAGTTAAGTATTGTTTGGTGATTGTGTACCTCGTATTTATTCATAGACGCTAGTACCGACCAAGGCTACGAGGAGGAAGGAGGATACTACGAAGAAGAAGCCGAGGAGAACTTCAACCACTGCTCTGCACAAGGAAAGCTAGTAACTATGCAAGCCTAATACTACTAGTGAATGAGCAAGCTATTAACCTTGCAAGCTAACACTTGCAATTTAGCAAGCTTATATTGACATTGATGCAAGCTAACCCTTGCAAGATTACCCTACTGATGCAACAAACCACTACTTGTTACTATGCCTATCATATGCTTTAAGCCTATGAGATCATACCCACTTGATAAACCAATCCTAGTTTTACTTGCAAGCTCCTTATTTTATTTCTTTAGCAAAGCCTCAACTTAGATTTGACTTAAGTAACTTTTAGATACTAGAAAGGTTCTGAAGGTTGCATAAAGAGCATTAACTTTGGCATAAGCTAGAAACCTTGATATCAGCCTAAGATATAAGGTTGGACTTAGTTGAAACTCCACTAGTTACTACCCCATCATCAGTACTACCCCCTACCTTAGATGCTAGTGCTAAGCATAAAATTTGATCAACTTTAGATGGGAATACTTGGTGGAAAAATGGTTATGAAAACCTTGGAATGATGGATCATTCTACTGAAATGTTTTGGACATGTGTTTCCGAACCCTTGAGGATTCTGGTGATAAAAATGTTGAGACATGAGCCTTAGCCCTTTATAAAACTGATGGTTGTCTGGATGCGATACCATTCCAATTTTAGCGTACAACCACAATACCTGAATATTGGGTAGGGCTTGACTGGAAACTTATATTCCTTAGTATTAGTTCCCTCATGGCCAAGGTTTGAGCTGAGGCTACCTTGTGAAGATTGTCCACCTGTGCAGTACCCAAGATGACAGCTGGTCATGGTTGGGAGGCCAAACTCACAGGAGAGGTGCTTATACTAGGGCGTGTAATGGAAAGGTTAGGATTGATTATCCGCATACTGAGTATGGTGAGTTCAGGATTTGTTCCTGACGGATGTATCAAATGTTGTGGTGAAAGTGTACAATCTCTGCAGAGTGTCAAACTATTCGAATAGCCGCGTCCGCGGTTATGGACAGTTGGAGTGGCCATACTGTTCCCCCGTCAGACTTTTCAAAATGACTTGTGAAATGAATTGAGACTTTGACTTGACCTCAACAGAGTTGTGACCTGAGTTACAAGATCCCACGTAGGAGTTATAAAATTATGACTAGCTTCAGAACTTAGTAGAGATAAATATGGCTTTTGGAAAACAACCCTAGAGCCTAGTGTCCTATTATCCACAAAAACCGCTTTACCTGTTAGTATTAGTTTGCGAGTACTTAAAGAGTACTCATGGCTTTGTCCCTGGCTATTCCCATGGCCAGACTATGAAGAGGAGTACCTGGAAGATGGACCCCAGGAAGGTTACGACAACTGGGATCATCTCCCATCGTCAGCATTGCCTGTGATCCCAAAGATGGAGCTTCGCCTATGCTACCGTTATTACTACGTATTCCGCTGCTTGATGTTGTATTAAGAACTGGATCATGAGATCCCTATTTGTGTAAGAACTTATGTATCGTTTGTAATGGATGAAGTACTATGGTATCCAATTCTTTTATGTCTCGCAAAAATGGTAATCCTGGGATTGCGATGTATGGCATAACAGGCATCTAGGATTGAAAAATCCGGGTGTTGACAACTAGCCTCCCAGGGGCTATGGTTGGCGTGGATGCCAACCTCCCACTTCATTTCTTTGTGTTCATTTTCTAGTATGTTTTTTCTGTATTGTTAGAGTATACGTATCTGTTAGGGATAAACTAGGTTACTTGTCTTGTACTCCAAGTAGGTTACTTGTCTTGTACTCCAAGTCGGTCCCTGTACGCCTATATATACTCGCCCGAGAGGCTCAATAATACAACCAACATATTACGCCAATCTCATACTCTTACATGGTATCAGCCTAAACCGATCCTAAACCCTAGCCGCTGCCAGCACGCTTCCGACGCGCCGCCCCCGGGGAGGTCGATCTCCATGATCTTCGCTGGGGGCCGCGCAACCCGTACGCAGGGCTCGTCCGCCGATCCGTGATCGGCTATCCTGCAAGTCTTTTTTCCGATATCTTGATCGGTTTTATTTTTTGGTTTATCGATGTTAGATCGGATTGCGTCGCCCATCGCTGTCGTCATCACCGCGCCTCTACTCCGACCATCGGCATCGATGATCTACACCGCGCCCGTGCGCCTGTCACCTGCGTCGTTGTGCCTTCCTCAGTAGGCCGTCGCGGCCTCATGACAGGCTGCCGCGCACCACGGCCGGCTGCTGCGGCTTCCTCGGAAGGCTGCCGCGGCCGACCCCCCTCGGATTGTCTTCGCTGTCATCTCCCGGGATTGCACCGACAACGACGCCGCGGATTTCAATCTGCCGTCGTCACGGACTTGGCGCGTACAGAGCCGCCATCGGTCTGATCAACCAATCTGGCGCTCGTCTCCACCGAGTACGTCCCCGAGCACGCGCCTACCACCGATCGAGCATCGGGCTCCAGATGCGTCGCCCCTTCAGGCCGTAGCGTCGCCGCCTTTGGTCCCCGCCGCCGGCTACCAACGCGCCTTCTCAGGCGTGTCCGTCGCTGGTGGTTATCACACTGCTGCACCGACTCACGCCCTGCAGCTACGCCGCCCCATCGGGTAGTAGCTTCGCTGCACACGGTCATCACCGTCACCCCGCAAGGACGTCGCAGGCTTCCACCGCGCCACCTCCCTCGGCGCGGGTCGCCGCCGTTCGCGCATGGTCTTCGTCACGTCGCCGGGTTCTTCCTCGCCTACTTCGAGGACCGCCGCCGCATCTCCACAGGTAGCCTGCATGGCCACTCCTGGTTGTCGTAGGTCCCTCCGACTACCCCTCCGTCTAGGCATCCAGTATGACCACTCTTGGTCGTCGCTGGTTTGCCACCTTCTACGTCTTCGTCCAGCACGACTTCTTCGCCATCGTCCTCGACCACACCTACCCGTCTACTCCGACAACCGCGGCCTGTATCGGCACTTCGCCGATCTGCGCAACGCAACCGTCGTAGAGTCCTCCTCTGCTAGTATCCTCTCCGACATGGCGTGAAGTTCTTTCTACTGGTCCCGTTCTTCGCATGCCTAGTATTGGCAACACCGGTGCGTGCCTTCGTCCCCGACGCGTTCCCTAGTCTGGCAAACTCGGCGCCAGCGCCTTGTCTTCATCGGTGACATGGTTATACCCTATAGGTACATGACTTCAGCATACCTGGTCCAGCCCAAGGAAGGCCCACAGCGGACATACGCTGGCCCATGAAGATTTTCGGGTGACCAAGGCCCATGACGCCTTCGGATCCTTGGAGAGCAAGACTAGCCTAGATAGGAAATTTAAAGGGGTAAAACCCTAGAACCTGTAACCGACTAGGACTATGCCCGGGACCTGCCTAAGTCTATATAAAGGCCAGGAGGGCACCTCCTAGATCTCTCGACTCATACTCTCGCATACGCACCTCACGCCAGATCAAATCTGCGCACCCTGTAACCTTCGCTTCCGCCGTAATCAAGAGCAGACAAGCAGGAGTAGGGTTTTCCCTCCGGGGGCCTGAAACTGGGTAAATATCGTGTCCCCTGGTGGCTTGTCTGTTAACCGTTCCACGATCTCCAGCATCCCCATCTTCTCCAAAACCCAAGTCCATAACAATGGGCATTGACGAGAATAAACCTCGTCAATTGGCGCCGTCTGTGGGAATCGGGGCTGCTGATTGTGTGATCGTGACGGTCTCGACCCGATCGATCTACAACTCCGCGGCGATGGAGAATCACCTCCTCTTCGGCGCTTTCGACTTCACCGCCCACTCGCCGGCCACCATGAAGGATTTCGAGCCCGTAGGCGATGGGTTCGGGAGCTTCTGCTTCCAGGTGGGACAAACTGGCACCCTCCGCCTTCCTGAGCGGGTGCCCGTGCCATCAATCAAGCCCGCCTCGTGGGCTCCACACCCCGTGCTGCGCACATTGCCATCGACAGATGAGTTCTACGACAGCAACAACTGCAACTCCGATCTGTGCGATCCACCCTCGGATGAAGGGACCTACGGTTCCAGATCCGAAACCTGCGGCAGCAGCGGACCGATCTACGAGCGCTAACAGTGCGCCACAGTCATCCAGGAGCAGCAAACGCCTATCCCGCCGCCCAACACGAACCCCAACCCGCAGGACAGAAACGGCGGAAACGGCGGGAACAGAAGAAGCCAGTCCCCCCACCCGAAGGGGAAAACAATGGCCACGTCATCCAACTTAGCAAAGAATTATGGGTCCAGGCACGCCGTGCTGTCGCAGGCGACATAGTCCTGCCTGTGGACTCACCACGTGACCTACTGATGGCATACCACTACCTCCTCATCGAGGAGCACAAGAAGCAAGTCAAGATGCAGGAGACGCTCGACAAACGCAAGCAAGCAGCCTCTGAGTCCAGCGCGCAACGGGCCGCGCTCTCCGCCATGGCACCCGGCTCTAGCACGAACGGAAACCAGGGAAACAAGCACCGCTCGCGGGTGGAGAACATGGATCCCAAGGAGCGCCGTGATGTGACCCGAACCCTCCACACATCGTTCATGGATATGGATGCCGACGGCAACATTATTCTGAAGACACCGCAAGCTGCGATCATGGAAGCCATTCCGTATCTCGCGGCCCACCAACCTCTGGAAGGGGACCCGAAAAGAGCCATGCATAACTCCGCACTCACCGGACTCGGACTCGTCGGAGCTGCGCTCCACGAGGACGCTCCTGCGGAGCCGAAGAAGAAAGCTCCGGCCAGGCACGACCGGAGCGCCACCCCTTCATCCGAAGAGGAAGAGGAGCACGACCTTCCTCGAAGGAAGAAGAGCTCGCATCGCCATAAACGCGACTACGATGCCAGAGACGTGCTTACACAGCGCAAAATCGACAAAGCACGAGCCAAGCGCGCTTGCTCGTCCGATTCTGAGATGGATGAAGATGAAGGAGAACTCTGCGGAGCTCGATGCTTCAGCAGATCTGTTCGGCGAACATAGATGCCACGCAATTTCAAGCTTCCTTCGGATACTCCGAAGTTCAACGGCACGCAAGATCCAAAATCCTGGCTCAGCGACCACCTGTCATCCGTCAAGTTGCACGGCGGTAACAAAGAAACCACCATGCAATGCCTTCAGCTGCAGCTGACAGGCGCAGCACGGGTTTGGCTCAGCAGCTTATCATCAGGGTCCATCCGAAGTTGGGAGGAGCTAGCTTACAGCTTCATCCGAAATTTCAAGGGCACTAGCAAGAGACCCGCCTCAATCGAAGAGTTGCGAGCCTGCACTTAGAGAACGGGTGAATCTATTCGCTCGTACATATTACGCTGGTCTACCACCAAGAACTCTGCAGCACATATCTCCGAGGAGAGGGCCATCGACGCCGTCAGAGACGGTGTCAAACGCCAAGATTTCAAGGAGGAACTTGGGCGCGTCAAGTCCAAGACACTCGACCACCTCATGGACATCGCCAACAGGTGGGCTGACGGCGAAGATTGCATTCACCGAGCACAATCGGATGAAAAGGACGACTACGGACGAAGACGGGAACGCCGCATCAAGAGGAGATCGCGCGTCTATGAGGACCGCGACGGACCCGACATGGTCGCGGCAGGCTAAGCCGATCGCCGCAACGACAACAGCCACAACAGCGGAGGATACCGCGGAGGAAACTTCCGCGACAGCGGACGACCAGCACAGTTGTGACAACGCCGCGACCGCGACAACGGACCCTCAGCATTCGACAAACTTTCGGGTCCATGTACCATCCACTTCTACATCAAAAAACAGGATGGCAAAAAGAAAGCCAGCCACATGCTCAAGGACTGCCGCGAGTTCCAGAAACTCAGCGAAAGCATGGTGCAGATGAGGCAACAAGCCCCAATCCCTGCGTTCGGAAACGCGCCTGCGCCAGGTGAAGTAGCACACGGAGCTCCTCCGCCGCCGCCTATTGGAGGCCCAAACCAACCAGTCGCACCAGCGCAGAACAACGCCGGGATCGGGTACCCCCCACTGAAAGGAGCACTAAATATGATCCAGAAGGGATGCCCCACGAATAGGGTGCAGAAGAAAATCACCCAACAAATCAACTTGGCCGTGGCAACTCCGTGTGAAATCCCTGAGTACCTCAGCGGATCGGAGTCCTGCATCACATTCACTCGCGCGGATCACCCTTGCCAGATCCCTCGCCCAGGTCATGCTGCCCTGGTGCTGGAGGCGCAGATCGGAGGCTTCGATATGAGTCGCGTCTTCATGGACGGCGGCAGCGGCATCAACCTAATGTTCGCAAGCACTCTAGCAGCAATGCGGATCCCGCAATGCAGCCTGGAACAATCAGACACAACGTTCCACGACATTGTCCCAGGGAAGGGCATATTCCCCTGGGCAAAATCGGGCTCGATGTCATCTTCGGGATGCCGGACAAATTTCGGCAGGAGCGATTCGAATTCGAAGTGGTGGACTGGCCGTCGCAATACCACGCCATCCTGGGGCGTGTAGAATTCGCAAGGTTCCTGGACGTCCCACACTACGCATACCTACTACTCAAGATGCCAGGACCGAGGGGCGTCATCACAGTCCATGGGAGCTTCACCCGATCGGACCAATGCGACAGGTATTTCAACAAAATCTCCCAGTCTTTCGGCATGCAAGACGAGCTTGTAAGGCTCCGTGAAGTGACGGACAATGGGGTACCCCTAGTCACAAGACAGAACGCACCCGACATGTCCTTCGACTCCACCGTCAATACCAAGAAAGTACAAGTCCATCCGACGGATGCCTCCAAGACGGCCCTGATCGCCAACGACCTCAGCTCCGCATAGGAAGGCGCGCTCGTCGAATTCCTCCGTGAGCGCTGGGAAATCTTCGCCTGGTGTCCTGCGGACATGCCAGGAGTTCCTAGGGAATTCGATGAGCACGCACTTAATGTTTTTCCAGACACCAAGCCAGTCAAGCAGTCCATCCGGAGACTGTCAGAGCCACGAGCCGAAGCTATCGGCAAGGAAATCAACAGACTGCTCGCTGCAGACTTTATCAGGGAAATCAAGGAAAGCGAGTGGCTGGAAAACACAGTGATGGTCCTAAAAAAGGACACGGACATCCTGCGGATGTGCGTGGATTTCACGTCACTAAACAAGCACTGCCCAAAGGACCACTTCCCTCTTCCTCGGATCGACCAGATCATCGATTCGACTGCAGGTTGCGAGAAACTCTCCTTCCTCGACGCCTACTCAGGCTATAACCAGATTCGACTCAAGGTCGAAGATCAGGAGAAAACGGCATTTATCACACCGTTCGGAGTATTCTGTTACAACATAATGCCCTTCGGGCTAAAGAACGCGGGTGCCACGTACCAGCGATGCATGCAGGCCTGCCTCAAGGACCAGATTGGTCACAACGTCCAAGTCTATGTCGATGACATAGTAATAAAAACCAAGGAGGCAAGAACACTTATCGACGATCTCCGCGAAACGTTCGACAACCTTGATCGCTACAGGATCAAGCTCAATCCCGAAAAGTGCGCCTTCGGCGTCCCGTCGGGACAGCTGCTCGGATACTTCATTTCTCAACGAGGGATCGAGGCGAACCCGAAGAAAATCAGAGCCATCATGACGATGGAGAAGCCGAAAAACCTCAAAGGCGTCCAACAGCTCGCAGGACGAGTAGCGGCGCTAAGCAGGTTCATCAGCCGCATGGGCGAGAAGGCCCTACCATTCTACCAGCTGCTTCACAAAGCAGACAAATTCGAGTGGACGCCGGAAGCCAACGACGCATTCGAAAGCCTCAAGCGGCTTCTCTCCACCTCGCATGTCCTGGTCACGCCAAAGGAGCGCGAGCCTCTGCTGCTGTACATAGCAGCCACACACCAGGTGGTCAACACCGTACTAGTGGTCGAACGACCCGAAGAAGGCAAGACCCACGGGGTCCAGCGCCCAATCTACTACCTCAGCGAGGTACTCACGCCAACAAAACTGAGGTACCCTCACTACCAGAAACTCGCCTACGGCGTGTCCATGACGGCTCGACGGCTGAGCCATTACTTCCAAGAGCACCAGGTGATGGTCGTCAATGAGGCACCACTGAATAGCATCCTGAATAATCCAGAGGCCATAGGACGGGTGGCCCTGTGGGGGCATCGAGCTGTCACCCTTGGACATCGTCTACGAGAAGCGACTCGCAATCAAATCTCAAGTCCTTCCGGACTTCCTGGTACATTGGATGGAGCTGCAGCTGCCAGACACTCCAGATATGTCGCAGTCATGGACGATGCACTTCGATGGCTCCAAGAGAGAAGCTGGAGCGGGAGCAGGGGTCATACTGACCTCCCCGCAAGGCGACAAGATGAAGTACGTCCTCCGGATGAAATTCCGAGCCTCCAACAACGAGGCCGAATACGAAGCCCTCATCCATGGCATGAGGATGGCAAAGATATGCGGCGCAACGCGCCTGGTCATCTACGGTGACTCCAACCTCGTCGTCCAGCAGACGATGAATGAGTGCGACACACACGCCCAAAACATGATCGCGTACCGCACACTCTACAACGCACTCGAAGGAGAATTCGACGGCTGCGAGCTCCGACACGTTGGAAGAGAAAGCAACGAGGAAGCCGACAGACTCGCCAACATCGGCTCCACTTGCACAAAGGTGCCACCAGGTGTGTTACTCGAACAAATCTGCGTGCCATCCATCAAGCGGAAATTCCCCAAGGGATCACCCGAAGAAGTAGACCACTCGGGAGCTACGCTACCCGAAGGACACGAAGGACTGGACACAGAGGTAGCCATGGTCAACCTAATGCAGGTCATGGTAGTCGAAGAAACTTGGACGCGACCATATCTCTAGTTCTTGATAAACGGAGAACTGCCTGACAGCCCGACATATGCCCGACGCATATCTCGTCGGTTAAAAGCCTTCACCATCATCAACGGCGAGTTGTACAAGCGCAGCATCACGGGTGTACTACAACGGTGCGTCACCATCGACGACGGAAAGGCCATACTCCAAGACATCCATGAGGGCATCTGCGGCCACCACGCAGGTAGCCGCTCCCTTGTCGCCAAAGCTCTACGAGCAGGATTCTACTGGCCAACGGCCATGAGCGACGCAAAGGACATCGTCCGAAGATGCAACGGATGCCAACGGTTCGCCGACAAACCGCATGCACCTGGGTCCGAGCTCAGACCCATACCCATAGCCTGGCCTTTTGCTCAATGGGGCCTCGACATGATCGACAAACTGCCAAAATCCTCGCAAGGGGGACACGTCTTCCTCCTGGTTGCAGTCGACAAATTCACCAAGTGGATCAAGGCCATGCTGGTCACCAACCAGAAAGGCAAAACTGTCGTCAAGTTCTTCGAGTCCATTGTCTATAGGTTCGGCGTACCACACAACATTATCACCGACAACGGATCGAACTTCATCTCCGAGGAATTCCAGGACTTCTGCGAAGACCTTGGGATCAACATCACGTACGCCTCAGTGGCACACCCGCAAACGAACGGGCAAGTGGAAAAGGCCAACGGCCTAATCGGCGCTGGCATCAAGAAGCGCCTCATGAGTTCACTTGAACAAAAAGCTGGAGCCTGGACGAAAGAGCTTCCATCTGTCCTGTGGAGCTTACGAACTACTCCAAACAGCTCCACCGGCTACACACCGTTCTTCATGGTACACAGAGCCGAGGCCGTGCTGCCAGCCGAAGTACGCCACCAGGCCCCACGGGTCGTCGCTTACAGCGAAGCCGAATCCACGATTGCACTCGGAGACGATGTCGACACACTCGACGAAGCACGGGATATAGCAGCAGCTCGATCAGCGGTGTACCAGCAGAGTCTCCGCAACTACCACAACCGCCGGCTGCGCCCAAGGTCCTTCGTCGAAGGAGACCTCGTCTTGCGACTCAAGCAAAAGCGACCGAATAAATTCGAGTCACCATGGGAAGGACCCTACGTCATCACCGAAGTCATCCCAGGTGGCGCCTATCGCCTCAAGCACGTGGAGTCTGGAGTCACATACTCCAACCCATGGAATATCGCGCACCTGCGACGATTCTATCCATAGCTACCTACCCCTTTACTTTCAATAATGCTTTCAGCCAAGGCTATTCAGCCGAACAATGTACCTCCTCCATTACGATATAAATAAAGCTAAGTGTCTCGCCCCAAAAACTTCAGTTCGCTCTTTTGCAACTTTACTACATGCTACAAACGCACTCGGGGGCTCCCCCCACCTCACGATTTCATCGACTGAGGATCAAACGTGTACACCTGAGTAGCTGACAACGTCAGGCAAACGAAAAGGACACGTACTCAATCAAAGCACTGCGTGCTCACAACAAACAAACCTTTACAACAAAGGGCACAACACGCCCAGCCGAAATATACAAATTTTACATCTATCTCTTTTTTCAGGTTCTACCTATTCTGAAGAATAACCTGAGCACCCTGCTCAAACAAATCTACGACCTGTTCGGCATACTGCCTTACAGCTGCGTAATGCGGACGCATGTCCCACTCACCACCATCAGGGCGAAGAGGTGGCCCAGCGGCCACAACAGCCAAATCCACGTCAGGCCGGTGCAGCCTCACAAGAGACAAAGCAGCCTTCACTCCTGCGACGAGCTGTTGCCGCACCAATTCCTTGACATTGCTCACGTTCCGAAACTTCGACAGAAGACCTGCAAGGCTTGTCGGTACGGCATCCAAAGGGAACATGACGTGCAGCACCGAGGCAAGCGACGTTTGCACTTGGCGAAGCACTCGAGAAACCTGGTGCACACGATCCTGCACCGTCGCTAGAGCTACGGCACGGTCACGATCCATCCAGAAGAAGCCGCCAGCCTCCATGTCCTGTTGAGTCAAGAAATTGACTCGAACAGCGACACACTCCTTTTCTTCCCTTGGAGCAAGGTTGGCACCTACGATAATCGCACAAAATAAGAGTAAGGCCAGCAGGCCCATCCGAAGAACTGAGCTACAGCTCGAACCAAAGAACAACTTACATTGCAGCTCCTCGGACAGCCGAACCAGCTCCGCCATCAAGTACTCCTCTCTGGCTGAACCACGGTCCGCCTTGGACTTCCAAACATCGGCATGACCGCGTAACCCGAGCAACTCCCTCTCCATACTACGCACACGATCCCGAAGAAAAGTGAGTTGCGAGGAATCATCCAAAGATGGTCGCAGCGGCATTGCGGATGGGGTGTCAACAGGGTCAGCATCCAAAGGAACCTATAGCAGCAGAAAAAGACAGGAACGCAGATATTCAGACGAATGATAGAGCACAACTCAGAATAATTCATTAAAGGCCACTACGTGGCACAAGGATGGCGTTCTTCAAGATATTTACAACAAAAGTAGACTACAAACTACCCTACGTCTACAACGCCTAAGATGCGGCACCCTGAGTCGCCTCGGAGCTAGACTGCCTAGCTTTGGCTCCGCCCTGCTGCCGCAGTGCATACTCAGACAACAAATCAATGAGCTTGGGCCCATATCGCTTGCAACGAGCAGAGTAGGCAGCAAAGGCTACCTCGGATCCATCCGCAGTCGTCGGCCTCCGAGAGGTGATCTGGGGCAGATCCAGTTCTGCTCCAGCCGCCAAGGCCATCGCCAGCCCGACTAACGCGCCAATGCCCTTCTACTTGCGCTTGTACGCCGCAGGCGCTTCGGCTGACAGAGCCTCCGCCAGAGCATCCACATCATCGAGGGCTGCGCCCTTAGGGACAAGCTCCTTGTAGAAGCGACCAAGGACCTCTTTCGCCTTGGCAAGGGAGCTGACGACGGTGCTGCAGCGGTCTTCGACCGCCACAGTAGCATCATCTAGAGCACTCCCGTGCTCTAGAGAACCGCGGTCAAACTCGATGCCTGCGGCATCTAAGACAAAAAATAAGAAGGAAGACATGAAGGAAAGCAACACAGAAGAAGACAAGAGGCATGAAGAAACAAGCACAAATTTAGCACTTACCCGAAATAGCCTTGGCAGCAGCCATGAGCTTCGCTGCCACCTCTCTCTCGCGCGCAGCCGAAACAGTGGCCAGCTGCTCCTCATGATCCGCGTCCTCCTGCTGCAGACGCTCTTTCGCTTTGGCTGCCTTAGTCAGCTCTAGCTCAAGGCGTTCCTTCGCACCAACGGCGGCCTCCACCTTATGCTCCGATTGACCAAGGCTCTTCTTGAGAGCATCGACCTCGCGGAGAGAAATGTTATGCTCCTCTGCATTCAAGATAAGCAAGTGTTAAAGAACAGGTCCAGGATAAATAAGAGAAGCACTAAAAGGCAGATAGGTACCTTGAAGCTGCCGAAGGTTCGCCTCCAGCGCCAAGCGCTCCTGCACCAGCCGCTTGGCCTCCTGCACAAAAGGTTGAAGAAAAAGAAATAGCAGTAAGAAAAGGGCTTGGGGCTACGCCCAACACAAAGGAGTAAAAATAAAATTCGAGCACGAAGACACTCGGGGGCTCCCCCCGTGACATGAAGCAGAAAAACTTACATGCTCTGATGGAGACTCCGAAGGACCGCCTGCGAAATTCTGAGGCGCAACCACCTGCACCTCCTGCAACGGAGGATCCGGAGCCGCGCCACCCGAAGTCGCCACCGTCTGAGGCGGAGGAGATGCAATTTTCGACTCCCCCATCATCTCCCGCGCACCATCATTGGAGGAATCATGGGAGGAATGCCTGCATACGAACCAATCAGCACACGTGTAAAAATCATGAAGGAACAAGGACAATAGTACAACAAGAAACTTACGAGCCCAGTGAGCTCAGGTCGAAGACAGGAGGAGTCCTTCGGGCTCTCTTCTCCTCTTTCTTCTCTTCCTTCTTCTCCTCCTTCTTTTCTTCCTTCTTCCGCTTCGCTGGCGGGTGCGGCGCTACAGCCCGCATAGGAATGGCAGGAATGGGAGAGGAAAAACCTCCATGACCGTCACTATGACGCTCAAGGCCCAGAGGGTTACTGGGAGTCGGAGGAGTCGAGGCATCCGAAGACTCGCTGGAGCTCCGTGACCTCTTGCGCGTATGGTCCTCACTCGATTCATCGGCATCCTCCGCCGGAGATCGCGCCGACAGCAGCTCGGACACGGACTCAACCACTTCATTGTCCGGGGCATTCAGATACCTTTCGGGCAATGGCGGTACCATGCCCGGCACTTTGAAGCTCTGCAAAATAAGAAGGAACTTTGTTAGCAAACAAAGGAAATAAATACACAGCAGACGAAAAAGCACTACGTGCACAAATCTACACCTGCGGTACGACCAACGTCGAAGAAAACAGAGGGGTTAGCGACTTCCGTGGGATTTCATCTCCGGCCTTGAACTTCAGTAGCGCGCGAAGGGCCCTGTCAAGATCCCCCTCGGAGATTTTCTCACTCGAAACCGTCGTCGGATCACGGCGCCCAGAATAAAGAAACATCGGGTGCGCCCTCGCTTGGAGAGGCTGCACCCGACGCTCAAGAAACGTCTGGATGATGTCCACACCATTCACCTCCTTCTCCGGAATCAACTGGAGATCCTCCACCCGACGGTAAAGGGCCTCTATCTCCGCCACCTCACCGTCCAAGATTTGGTTTTTCCAAGACCTTTTCCGCTCAATCATTTGGGAGGGGTCAAAGGGAATAAGACCAAAATCTTGCGCGGGCACTACGGATTCGCGGATATAAAACCATCGCCTCCGCCAGTACTGGACAGATTCGGACATGGAGAAGGAAGAGAAGAGAAGATTGGGACTAAGGGAGATGATGCAACCCCCAATGGGATACACACCATCCGAACCAGATTGCCTCTTCACGGAATAGAGCTTCTGGAAGAGGCCAAAGTGCGGCTCAATGCCAAGCCAGCACTCGCAAAAAGTGACAAAACAAGAAATGTGGAGAAGACAATTAGGAGACAGATGATGAAGCTGAATCCCATAGAAGAAGAGCAGTCCACGGAGGAAGTTGTGGACTGGAAAAGAAAACCCACGCATAACGAAGGCGAGAAACATAACCCGATACCCAGATGGGGACGGGGGATTATCTCATCGCCGGGGAGTTTGACGGCCTCCCTATCCTGCGGGATCAGGCCCCGCTCGCGAAGCTTGCGGAGATCGCTCTCCCGCGTCTCTGATCGCTGCCAGCCACCATCGGTGACACGGGTAGCGGTAGTGCTCTTCTTTCCTCAAGCGGCGCTGGTCCCAACCGCAGATGACGATTTCTTTGGTTTCCCCATGGAGCTACGGCAACGCCGGCGGTGAAAACGTAGAAACAACGACGGAAATGTGGAAGGAAATCCCAGCGTGCAACAAGAATCGCTAGAGCACAAGGAAGCAGTGAAAACAAAGAACTGATGCGGTGAAAACAAACCACAGCTTTCCCTAATGATTATAACAGCGAAGACGACGCACGACAGCCGTCCATCCAGAAGACCTAACGCCAACGGCAGATCTGACCGTACACGTGTCAACATCACAACGAACCGTCGTTACCACGCCGTCCACTACGCGTGGAAATCGAGGAGACGCCGTAATTATCTCCACGCCGCGCGTGACCGGTCAATTCAAAGTCAGCAAGTGGGACCCATGTTCGTCCAGTCAAGTCATCTCTGGCGTAGCAGACGCTTGAGGTCATTTGATCGTCAGCACTGATGTCATCAAAAGCTATACTAGCACCAACTACAATTCTTCGGCTCCACAGCTAAGAGTACTCACTCGAATCTTCGATTCGACTAAATACTCGGAGGCTACTCCTATCAGGAGCGCTGGCCGCGCACCTAGAAGATGAATAAAGACAAAGTATTTCTTCGAGTCCTACGTCGAGTCTACGACTCCACTACGGACTCGGGGGCTACTCCCATAGGGAGGATGAATCTAAGCATCCAAAAAAATTCGTGTCCTACCAACTTAACAACTGAACAATGCTTGAACTAAAGTCTCTGCTCGAGTCTACGACTCGAACAGACACTCGGGGGCTACTCCCATAGGGAGCGCTGGTCGCGTACCCTATGAAATCTTCGACTGCGATCTTTCGGATCAGCACGCAAAAACTTTTTGGCAACTCTTCCCCAACAAAACGCTGAGTGAGCGACAATCTCCTTGGCCACCCGAAGCACCTCCGTGGTGACAAATGTTCGGATGCTGCGTCTGCGACGCAAAGATAAGACCTGCAGATATCATCTGATGGCCTGGCAACGTACACGACTGCGCTCTGCTAGTATGAATCCATGCCAACAGGCGTGATGAAAAATCCCGACGGACGCGTTGGGTACATCAATTAAAAACACTGGAATTCCACTCCTGTAAGTCCTCCGCGGCCTGAGTCGAATTACGCCAGCATATGTTCCGGGTTTAAGTTAAGGGACTCAAACCTGATGAAGATCATGTTGTTTCATCCTAAGACAGTTAACTGACCCTGATCCGGCAGGTGAGTCAGGCACATGTATCAACAATCCCTACACACATATATTGTTAACACCTAGTTGCACCCGAAGGATTGAAGAGTCCTCAGCCGAATCTACGATTCGACTGATCACTCGGGGGCTACTGACATGGTTATACCCTACGGGTACATGACTTCAGCATACCTGGTCCAGCCCAAGGAAGGCCCACAACAGACATACGCTGGCCCATGAAGATTTTCGGGTGACCAAGTCCCATGACGCCTTCGGATCCTTGGAGAGCAAGACTAGCCTAGATAGGAAATTTAAAGGGGTAAAACCCTAGAACCTGTAACCGACTAGGACTATGCCCGGGACCTGCCTAAGTCTATATAAAGGCCAGGAGGGCACGTCTCAGATCTCTCGACTCATACTCTCGCATACGCACCTCACGCCAGATCAAAACTGCGCACCATGTAACCTTCGGATCCGCCGTAATCAAGAGCAGACAAGCAGGAGTAGGGTTTTCCCTCCGGGGGCCTGAACCTGGGTAAATCTCGTGTCCCCTGGTTGCTTGTCTATTAACCGTTCCAAGATCTCCAGCATCCCCATCTTCTCCAAAACCCAAGTCCATAACAATGGGCATTGACGAGAATAAACCTCGTCAATCGGCCTTGACAACGTCTTCTTCGGCATCGACTACCTTCTCTACGTCTGCCAAGACCGCGTCACCGATTTCGTCTACGCGTACTCGGTTCTGGCAAAACCGGAGTATGCATTCGTTCCCGACGTGCGCCTGGTTCAGGCAAAGCCATGGCCGCACCTCGTGCTCGATGGCTCGGACTGCATCGGCTTCGGCATCGCTCTCTCCGACGACTGCCCTGACGCGTCTCCGTCCTTCTACTGGCTGCACTACGCTCACGCGGCTTAATATGCAGCTACCTCGACATCGGCAACCCCGAACACGACATCGACCACGACGACCCCTCGCGTGGCTACCTCGACCAAGGTTGCAGCACCCACCGCTCTCGGTTCACTCGACACCGGCACAAGGGCTACCACCTCGCCTGAGCTCCTCACCAGCAACCTCTACTGTCCAAGCTTCTGCGACGTGACACTGTCTACAACATTTCCGCTACCACTGCAGGGTTATGTCCGCACACTGGTCTACTTCGGCTCTCTAGTCTGACCGTTCGCGACGTTCCAGTTGTTCACGATGCTACCGCTACGACTGCGGGGGGATGTTAGAGTATACGTATCTGTTAGGAATAGACTAGGTTACTTGTCTTGTACTCCAAGTAGGTTACTTGTCTTGTACTCAAAGTCGGTCCCTGTACGCCTATATATACTCGCCCGAGAGGCTCAATAATACAACCAACATATTACGCCAATCTCATACTCTTACATGTATTTTTGTTGTCTTCTTCTCCCCTGTATCCCCCGTAATTCTCTTCAATCTGTTTGTAAGGACATGGGCCTGCCAGACTACTTCCTATGGAATTCAACTAGTGGTGGGGTTCGCCCCCCCTCCGGTAAACCTTGAAAAAACATATGCTCCTTTCGTTTTGAGTACCCATTCCTAAGCAGAATACCTGCATGCGGTTCACATACCTATGATGTTAAATTAGGTCTTCAAATCGTATAATCTGGTTATAATTAGCAGCACGTGTATTGAAAAATTAATAGAGACAAGGTATATCTATTTTTTTAGTGTACATGTATCTAAATTCCGATTACAGTTGTGTATGGACTGTGGTAGCAACGGTGAAAGATGATAAAACAAGCATAGCTGTCTCATGATTCTGAAATCCTACCTACTGAATGCATGATGAAGACTTGAGTAAGCGCAGCACGTGAAACAAGGGGTTGATCTCGAGTTGAACAAAATCAATCTTGATCGCGTTGTTCACTAGCTAGATAACCTTGAAACAAGGGGTTGATCTCGAGTGGACCAAACTGCTAGATAATCAGACATCGATGGATCACATTGTTTTTTTGAACGAAGCATAAATACCCCCTCTTGGAGTCACTAGCATCTACTTGGCCAAGATAGCTACTGGAAACACGGAGCATGCAAGATCACAAACAATACAGACATGATAGAATCAATAAGACAAAACCATTAATCAATCTGACATAGTAATCTTAATATCCATTGGATCTCCGCAAACACAACATGCATGATTACAAATAGATGGTCTTGATCATGAATGGAGCTCACAAGATCTAAACATGGTAGCACAGAGGAGGAGATACAATCAATTAGCTACTACATGGACCCGTAGTCCAAGGTGGAACTACACACACTTCATAGCAGAGGTTGGCATGATGAAGAAGAAGGCCTCCGGGATGATCTCCCCTCCGGCAGGGTGCCGGGAAGAGCTTCAGATCCCCCGATCTAGGGACGATGGTGGCGGCAGCTATAGACGGTTTCGTGGAATATTGATCGGGTACTTAGGGTTTCTGTATCGGGGGGTCTTTATAGGCGAAGAGGCGAAGCAGGGGCAGCCAGGGCGGCCTTACCCCCCTAGGCGCGGGTTGGGCCCAGCCGCGCGGCTAGGGGTTGTGGCCCCCTGGTGGCTCCACTCCGTTTTGTATTCTGGCTCTATGTTCCCCACGGTAAAATATTGACTTTGGCTTTTGTCATGTTCAATTCCGAGAATATTGATTTTCTGCCTTTTTGGAACCAAAAACAGGAGAAAACAGATAACTGACACTGTGGCATCTTGTTAATAGGTTAGTACCAAAAAACATATAAAAACACCTCAAAGTGTAGATAAAGAAAAGAAAAGTAGATACTAAACAAGCGTGGAACATCAAAAATTATAGATACGTTTTCGATGTATCAGTTGGTACATGCTTAATGGTGGAGATGATCATGGCTTTAGTTACTATTTAATAACTAATATTGAAAGTAGGTAAATAATGTAGAGGCACCGGTGAGTAATAGACAATATTTGGTTTTTGACCGCCCACTTGTGTCCCGTAGGACCCCGAGTACTTGACACTCGTTCCAAGATTGAGAGCGCTAACCACAGGTGGGGTGTGTGGGCACCACCATCGAGTTAGTACCTGATTTCAAAGTACTGTACTGGGGGCCACAAACTAGTTTGGGGCTTTATTACTATCATGTACTTATGCCATGATTTATTGCTTTATTTACTATTGCTCGTGGATCTCCTGTACTGTTTAGGAACAAATGTGGAATATTTTCGTGGTATTGAGAAGCCCAGTCACACTTTCGGGTTCCCATTTGTTTACATCCATTGACACAAACCTTGGGTCCGTCTCGGAGACCGGCCGACTTCGTTACGGGTAGCTTAGTGGGGTTGGTCCCCATGTTCTTGCTTTGGGTCTAGGAAACGAAGTGTCTGAAACCCCGTCAATATACCGTCGGGTGTATGTTTTCTGATCTTGTACTTGCCTGATCTAACAACAAGGGTGTAGGTGTGTGTAGAAACTTTGGTGCACCCCTCCAGGGTTAAATCTTTTCGAAGTCATGTCCTCGGTTATGGACGGCTTGGAGCACAATTCTCGATTATAGACAACTATAACTAAAGTTTACTATTATAATTTGACTTGTAACTGATATAACTAGTAAGTTGGATAACCACCATGGAAAGAATGAATAAAACTGCCAACCATGTGAGTTTCCTCGGCAGGACTTCCTCATTTGGTCTCAAGGGGGAAATACCAGGATGGGTATGTTTGATGGTAGTATCAGCTTGGTTCGGCATAGGTCCTTCTTATCCCTCTCTAATAGCCGACAGTTGTATCGAGTCTTTATAGGTTGTTTAGTGCATGCTTCGCTGCCGCATCAGTCCAACATACCAATGTAGGCGAGGACCGTCGAATTCTAAGACTCGCCGTGTAATGGTCTCAGTACTGACCGCTCTCTTTTTCCGTTTCCCTTTGTCGACACCCCTTTTGTTTAAGCAGGTTTTGAGATCGACGTCGTTAGAAGGGTTACCCTTCCGGCTTGGTCTAGGCAGGGTTATGGACGCCATTGGTTATTCTTCAGGGCTCTTAGCTCGATTTGCATATTGTCTATACTCGGACAGTGTATCGTTTTCAATGTTATTTGGATCTTTGTATGGTATGTCTGTATTCTTGAGTCATGGAGTCGTGTTGTATATATATCTTATGTGGGTTCCATCGTGGACTATTGTGTAATGATATTACTTCATTTTCCACCCGCACGCAAGTGCATGGTAGGCACCTTTGAATCGTTTCTATGCGGGTTTGGCGGGAATCGCTAAAACTTGCATAGGGACGATCCGAGGGTGTTACATTCACCGGGTTTTCAAACCACTTGAAACACAGTTTTTCAGTCAACATATTTCCTCCAAAGCATGGTTTGCCAGACACCATCTTCTGTAAGTAACTTGAAAAGACATTTACCTAGAAGTGTAGTATTTTTGACTTGCAAAACATGTATGCCTAGTCCACCGAATTCTTTAGGTCGACATTTCTATCTGTCCAGTCGATATTTCTTTTCTTCACTACTCTCCTACCAAAAGAATCTTGATTAGAAATAATCCACTTTATTCAAGACACCTTTTGGCAACTAAAAAAGCGAGATCATATACAGTACGATGTTGGTGAGTACTGAATTTATTAGTACAAGTCTTCATCCAAGGGATAGTAATTTATCTTTTCCAACTATTAAGATATTTTTGAAGTTTTTTCTCGACGAGTTTCCATTCAGCAAGTGTGAGAAGCCGAAAGTGAATTGGTGTACCCAGATAGTTGATTGGAAATTGTACCTGACCATAACCAAATAGTTCAGCATATTAGTGGGCGTCGTTTTGAGCCTCGCCAAAAAAATTCAAATCACTTTTATAAAAGTTAATTTTCAATCCAGAAAGTTGCTCGAATACTGATAGTATTAATTGAAGATTCTTAGCTTTCTCCAGATCATGTTCCATACATAAGATTGTATTGTTAGGTATTGAAGAATAGACAGCCTGAAGAATAAACATATATGTGGGAAATATCGAATTGGCAGAAGCGATCACCCGTTATTAAGGCCTCGGTACGTGTTGATATAGGGTGGAAAAAGCCTCCATCGGGACATTATACGAACAAGGGGGTGATCGTAAGAGGAGTACTACTCCAAGTCAACCACGCATACACAAAAGAGAGGAAAAGGTTACACACGTGACAACCTAATATATGTGTCTACCAGCCCCCTTAATTGCGGCCTGTAGAAAGGTTGAGATTACATTTGAACTTGTTTAGATATTTTACTGCCAAAGTCTTTTGTGAAACCATCTGCAACTTGATCCTTGCTATATCTGAATTTGATGTCAAGCATTTTGTTGGCAACTCTTTCTCAAACAAAATAATAGTCTATCTCAATATGTTTGGTTCTAGCATGAAACAAAGGATTTGCAGACAATTATGTAGCGCCCAAGTTATCACACAATAAGCATGGTTTTACCTTTAGTGAAACACCAAGCTCTTTAAAGACAGCTTCAACCCATATCAATTTAGCTGTAGCATTTGCAAAGGCCTTATACTCAGCTTCACACTAGTGGAAATAGGGCCATCCGTTCGCGACCCCTCAGAGCTTTAGTCCCGGTTGCGCCACAAACCGGGACTAATGCTAGCATGCGTCCCGGTTCGAGCGGGCACGGGGCCAGGGGGCATGCGTCCCGGTTGGTAAGGGGGAATACGTCCCGGTTGGAGCCACCAACCGGGACTAAAGGTTTGGCCACAGCCACGTGGCGTGGCACACACCTTTAGTCCCGGTTGCTAGCTCCAACCGGGACGTATTCTCCCACCCTCTATAAATGCAACGCCCCAGCCCCCTCTGCCTCCACTCTGTTTTTTCTCTTGGTGGAAGGTGTGAGGGGTGTGCTAGTTTTTTCTCTTGTATGCATGCATTGAAGGTGTTTGATGAAATGTTTGAGTGAATAATCCTGTTGAATTTCTCATAGAACAAAAATATAGAAGGTTTCCGAGACGCACTTGAGCTTTCTCCTCTTTATTTCCCTCGATCGAGGTTAGCAATCTTATCTTTTCTAGGTCATTGATACAATTCATGTGTCGATGTGAATTGGTTATTTCACTATTTATGATGTCCTGTTTTTTGATAAACTTACTTATATGATGCAGATAAACGGTCGGGAATGGATGTACGGTGACCGGCGCGTAGCCGGGTATATGAAAGGCGTGGATAAATATATCGATGTGGCTATGGCAAACAAAGAGAATGGTTTTATACGTTGTCCATGTGTTCAATGTCGGAACAACAAGGAGTACTCTTCCTCGAAAATCATTCGCGGCCACCTGATTATGAAAGGTTTCATGCCCAACTAAAATTGCTGGACCAAGCACGGGGAAAGAGGGATTATGATGGAAGATGGTGAAGAAGAAGATGATGATAACAACTATCATCATATGTTTCCTGAATACAGTGATACTGCAATGGAAGACAATGGAGAGGAAAGAGGTGAAGAACGGGCATCAGATGAGCCGGCTGATGAACTTGGTAGGGTCATTTCTGATGCAAAGGGAACTCCCATGGAGGCGGAGGCGCTTTGCGCCTCGAACTACCCCTGCCCGCCGGGCTACTGTGTCCCCGTCGGCTGGATGCTGAGCGCCGGAGGCGTGCCGGTTCCTCCTGTCCCTCTAGGTGTGGCGCGTCGGATGGCCATCACGAACCACTACTACTTCGAGCTCACGCCGGATCAACGGAGGAATCCCAGATGGCATCCCGACTATTTCCCGACTTGGGAAGCCTTCTTCGTGGATCGGCGTGAGAGGGCACTCGCCAGGCACGAGGAGGAGGGCCCACCTCCTCCAAACTTCAACGAGGCCGGCCGTCGGCTGTGGTGGCGCGACTGGACTCTCCAGAGCGTCATGGCCTACGACACGGCCGCCGAATCTAGCCCCCGCCTGCGCTACCCTCAAGTCTAGCCCACTCGTACTCAACCTTCAAGGTTCAACTACGGCGACCCCGACGACGATAGCGACGACGGCCACGACGAGTACGATGACTACAGTGGCGAGTATTACAGGTGTAGGCAGGAGCATGACTGAATTATTCCAACATTGCAAAACAAGTTCGGCCGATTATGGCTTAATCTGGCCATGTATCTTAATTTTCAGTTCTTCTATGTAACTTTGTGTTAGTTGTGTTATGTACTTTAATTCCAGTTCTATCCTAATGAAATTTTCTTTCCGCCCATTATTTTCCGTCCTTTTTTTTCCGCCCATTAAAAACAGAAAATGGTTTTGAATTACTTATTCAAATCCAAACATTTTTTATGTTTAAAGTTTTTCTAAATTCCAAATTGATATTAAAAAAATATAAGTTAATTCATTTTTAATTGTAAATAGTTCATATTTTAAATGGTCACATTAATTATTTTTTAAAACAGAAAATGGTTTTGAATTATTTATTCAAATCCAAACACTTTTTATGTTTAAAGTTTTTCTAAATTCCAAATTAATATTCAAAAATATAAGTTAATTCATTTTAAATGGTTACATTAATTATTTTTTAAAAGTAGAAAATGGTTTTGGATTATTTATTCAAATCCATACACTATTTATGTTTAAACTTTTTCTAAATTCCAAATTGATATTAAAAAAATATAAGTTAATTCATTTTTAATTGTAAATGGTTACATTAATTATTTTTTAAAACAAAATGGTTTTTAATTATTTATTCAAATACAAACACTTTTTATGTTTAAAGTTTTTCTAAATTCCAAATTAATATTCAAAAATATAAGTTAATTCATTTTAAATGGTTACATTAATTATTTTTTAAAAATAGAAAATGGGTTTGGATTATTTATTCAAATCCATACACTTTTTATGTTTAAAGTTTTTCTAAATTCCAAATTGATACTAAAAATATATAAGTTAATTCATTTTTAATTGTAAATGGTTCATATTTTAAATGGTTGCATTAATTATTTTTTAAAACAGAAAATGGTTTTGAATTATTTATTCAAATCCAAACACTTTTTATGTTTAAAGTTTTTCTAAATTCCAAATTAATTATCATTTAAAAAACAATACAAATTTAAACCCCAAAATAAAAAATAAGGCGGGAACAGAGAGAAAATACCTGAAATTTTTTGAAAATAGGGGAATATGTCCCGGTTGGAGCCACCAACCGGGACTAAAGACCCCCTGCGCGCGCGCGCCCCTTCATCTGTTGAAAATTGGAGTATACGTCCCGGTTGGTGGCTCCAACCGGGACGTATGCCCCTTTAGTGCCGATTGGAGCCACTAACCGGGACGTATACTCCCTCCCGTTTATAACTTCTCTTCTTCTTCTCCATCTCACTCTTCTCTGCTTCTCTGTTTCATCGACGACGCCGCCAGGCTGCCCGCGCCCTTCCCCGACGACCGCACCGCCCTGCCTCTGCCTCCGGCCGCCACCGCTGCCTGCATCTCCTTCCCCGACGACCGCGCCTCCCGCACCCTTCCCCCACCACCGTCGCGCGTCATCGTCTCCAGAAGAGGTACGTCCCCTCCCTGCCTCTGTCCTCCCCCTCCCTCTGCCGGCCGAAAGCTTGCGCCGCGCGCGCCGCTACTCCTCGAGGTCTACACCTAGGGTTCGGCAGGTGGTGGCGCGCATCGTAGCGCCGGCGAGGATCGACGTCGGTGGCGAGGGTACGCGGCAGCTTCTCTGCGCGAGGAAGAAGACAAGTGAAAGGGTACGCGGGCTTGGGCCGTTGCTGGGCTTCGGGTGGGCGGCGGCTGCTTCTAGGTGCTGCGCGCGTGCAGGCAGGGAAGAGAGGAGGAGATGGGCCTCGGCCCAGGGAGAGAGGGAGAGATATATTTTTTCTACTGAAATGTTTTCTATTTCTATTTTGTGTTTTCTAGTTGTATTTTCAATTTATTTTCTGTTTTTGAATAGGTTCAAAATACAAGATACCTTTATAAAACATTTGAAAACACTAAGGGGCCCTTTATACTATTTGGGCTCCAAACACTTTGAGGTTTTCAAAATTCAAAAGCCATTTGAATTGATTTCAAAGAAGGAGGGAAACTAGGGTTTAGGGTCACCCGCGGGGATTTTTTAATCTAATGCAAAAAAAACTATGTGTTTCGTTTCATTTGTACAAATAGGGTTTAGGGCCATCCGTTCGCGCCCCCTCAGAGCATTAGTCCCGGTTGCGCCACCAACCGAGACAAATGCTGGCACGCGTCCCGGTTCGAGCGGGCACGGGGACGGTGGGAGCGCCTAAGCGATGGCGGTCGATGGCTCAGGAAAAGGGGATGTCGGTGGCCGGTTCCGCAGGACATGGGAGGCGTGCAGGGACGTGTGGGGCGGGTGTATTGTGGCAAGAGAGAGGCAGAAGCTCTGTTTGCTCGGGATTCGGTTAGCGGCGCCGAGAAAGCGCCGAGAAACATCGGATAGACGGTGGAATCGTGAAAGGGTAAGACACCGAATTGTCTTGGAAAAAGGGCCAACGTTTACTGTATATATGCACCACATCTACAGTATCAAGCCGCCACCGCCGGTGCCGGCAACGCACAGGCAAGGCCCGGTGGCCCGCCCTGACAGCGCAGCGACGAGGGGAAGGTGAGGAGAGGGGGGAGGAGGCGGCGGCGATGGGAGTTCCCCTGTTCGCTCACGCGTGGGCGAGACATGGGCGAAGGGGTCGCGCGGTCAAAACCATTGTGTTCGACGTAGGAAAGCTCGGTCTGGCTCGGTCGTGCGTAAATCTTCCCATGAAATTGCATGCAAAGTGACCATCTTGCCATAGGAAAGCTCGGCCTGGTTCGGTCTAAGCCGTAGGAAATCTCGGTCCGAAATTGCCGAGCCCGAGCCAGGTGCCGCCGCTGGCGAGCCACAAAAAGAGCTCGGCCCGAGCTTCCGCCAAGCTTGGTGCAGCTCCTGACCCTAGCGGGGCCGAGTCACTGACGGGTGGGCCCTCTTAAATAGCAGCAGCAGCGTGGGCAGCGCGGCGCGGCTAGCATGGCGAGGACGAGGGGTCTAGGCAGCGGTGGTGGCTCCGGCGAGAAATGACGAGCTCTGCGGCGATCTACAAAGGGGAAAAATGTCAGAAAGAATATGTGCTTCGAGGGGAAGAGGGGGAAGGAGATCGAAACCGAGACGGGCAGGGGAATCGATCGGCATCGATGCTTTAGGGTTTCCCTTTATTTTCGGTGTTTGGATTATTAGGTTTATTATTAGTTAGGCACTACTAGGAAAACAGCTATAGGTAATCAGCACATCCGTGGCTCACATGGTTGAAGTGCCCCACGGCTAAAACAGGCGTGGCTCACCTGTGGGCAGTGCCCTACTAGTAACTAGAACAACTGTGGCGCACATGACTATAGTGCGCCACAGATGTGTGTGGTCCAGGGCCCTGTTGGACGATCGCCAAACATCTGTAGCGCACTATAGTCATGTGCGCCACGGTTGTTAGTGTCATCTGTGGCGCACATGGGAGGGGGGGGGGTGCGCTACGCCTAAGCGCACGCCCCCTCTGCTGTGAAACGGCCACAAACATCTGTGGCGCACATGGCATAGTGCGCCACAGATGTATAAACTTAGCCGTAGGGCACTCTGCCCTAGTGCCCTACGCCTAAGTGGCATGCACCAACTCCCCCCCCCCCCCGTGGATCGCCTTTTTAGGATTTGCAAAAAATAAACGAAAATGATAAACACTTCAAAAAATTAAATCCTTTCATATTTAGGTAGGTAATGTGGTATAGCTTCTAGTAAAATTAACAAAAATGAGTTTCGACTTTATTTGCAAAAAAAAGTCATGTCACGGTAAAAAGGCCGTAACTTTTGCATACGATATCGAAAAAAATCGTATAATATACCAAAATGACGAGAACGAGATTTCGCATCTGCTCGCAACACCTCTGTTCGTTTAGCGATTTTTTAATTCAAAATTCGAAAAGAGTAAAAAGTTATGGTCAAAAGACCGTTTTTTCCTGCAGAAAAAAAAATAGAGGGCGACTTATCCGTAGCGCACCACCACCTAGTGCGCCACGGATAAGCTTGGGCGGGATTCAAATTTGAATCCCCACCCCGCCCTCCTCCCTTTTCCTTTCCCCTTTTCCCTTCCCCTTTTCCCTCTTCCTCTCCCTTTCCCTTCTTCTTCTTCCTTCTTCCTTCTCCCTTCTCCTTCTCCTCTCCTTGCAGTGATGGCGCGACGTCGACCTCCTTCTCTCCTCTTCGCAGTGACAACGGGCGACGTCGACCTCCCTTTCTCCCTCTCTTCCTCCATCTCTTCCTACCTTCCTCTCTTCTTCTCCTCCTCCTCTTCTTCTCCTCATCTTCCTCCTCTGCCTCCTCTTCTTCTCCTCCTCTTCCTCCTCTGCCTCCTCTTCTTCTTCTTCTTCTCCTCCTCTTCCTCCTCTTATTCTCCTCCTCTTCCTCCTTTGCCTCCTCTTCTTCTTCTCCTCCTCTTCTCCTCCTCTTCCTCCTATTCTCCTCCTCCTCCTTGCAGTTCCGACGACGACAACAAGGTGACGACGAGGAGGCGACGACGGCGACCTGCACCGACGCGCGACGGCACTGACGACGAGATCCAGATCTGCTGCTTTTTTTTGAATTTTGAAATTTATATCCGTGGCGCATAACACCTAGTGCGCCACGGTTATCGTTTCATACGCGTGGCGCACCTGCCCAAACTTCTGTGGCGCACTGGCATGTGCGCCACGCCTGTATCTAAACTTCTGTGACGCACCATGCAGTGCGCCACGGCTACGAGATAGCCGTAGCGCGAGGCCCGTGGCGCACTGCTAGTGCGCCACAGAAGGCCTTTTCATGTGCGCCACGAATAGGCGTTTTTCTAGTAGTGAGGTATTATTAGGTTTATTAATTAGTTTGGTATTATTAGTCTTCGGCCCTATGTTAAAAACCCTATCTTAGATAAGGAATCATTAATACCCCTTAGGTGCATGTGGGTTCGACGATGTGCCTTCGCCAGGGCATTCCGAACCCTCTTTGTACTATAAGGAGTACACCCCTCGGAACT
Organism: Avena atlantica; assembly: GCA_910589765.1. Lineage (NCBI taxonomy): Eukaryota > Viridiplantae > Streptophyta > Magnoliopsida > Poales > Poaceae > Avena > Avena atlantica. Next base: position 35,701,083 of record OU342735.1, read on the forward strand.
CCGGAATATTGATTTTAGTTGATTTTAGCTAGAGTTACCTATCTACTACACGGTTTCCTTTTTGTAGCTAGGTTTAGGGTTTAGGGTTTCTCTTCATTGTAATTATTGTGTATGTATATATTAGGGTTTCTCTGAATTAGGGTTTATATCTCTCAACACCGTACCTAACTTTCTCCTTTGGCCGCTTTGACTTATTCGTTTTTTCCACCTATGCAGAAAATATGGACCCACACGTCAAAGACGAAGAAAAGGAAGAGTTGATCCAAGGTGTGATCCGTGGGGAAGAAAATTTAGACGTATCAACGTTTCTGAACAACTCCGGTGAGGGTGATCCTCTTTTTACCGGAATAGACGACTTGTTTGAGGTTGAAGGTGTTGCCTTCCGCGAGGGAGAAGGCGATGCCTTGTGTAATCGAGAAGACGACCGCTCCGGCGAGGTGCATGTAATATAATCAATTCATTAATTAATCATCTGCTATCTATATAGAAATAGTAACGACGATCTTTCTTCTTTTAGCCCTCCGGATCGAAGGAATCTACTGAAAAGAGCAGACGAGGCCCAACCAAAAAGTTGCAAGACCATGAGAGGTTCAGGATCGAAGATGTCGCTGAAGACGGCAAACCGACGGCTCCCGAAGTTGTCGCAAACAAATTTGTGGCACAATGCGAAGTAATCATTAGGGACTTAATCCCGATCACCATTAGAAATTGGAATAGGCCTGCTAATGCGGATGAAGAGGGAACCTGTTTATTTGTCCCTAACCACGCCAAAGATTTACTGTGGAAGAGGCTCATGGTTAAGTTCAAACTACCGAAGATAGATCTGGATCCAAATGCGGAGGATCCAGTTGAGGACGCCTTACAACATGGGAGAGCCATGGAGGCTAAGGTCAGGGAGTGGGCTTTGAAGAAGATGGCCCAGTGTTTCATCAACTGGAAGAAAAGATTGCTACGGCGATCATTGATGCGGAAACGACAGCGTTTTTCGCTAAGCTGAGGCGGCCGAAAGAGCCAGAGTTCCCCAGCACCAAAGAAGAAAAAGCCAAAGTGTTGAAAATTCTAAAGACTCTTCATCAACCCGAGCCAAAGCTGTCATCCGACTATGAGCGTTCTATTCTCAAGTCACATGCGGCACAAAAAGCCTCGAAGAGCAGTACTGATGCAAGCGAGAAATCTGTTGCCCAGCTCGGAGAACAAGCAAAACAGACTTGCGCCCCTCTCAAGGTGATTTCCCAAACCAATGTGTGGGGTCGAGAAAATATGGGGCCGAAGAGCAGTATGATCCAAAGGTAGTTGCACAATACGGAGAAGCTGCCGCTGTTCAAGGTATGAATATTGCCCAGTACTTATCCCAGTTAGAGTTCTTCCCCGTGAGTGAAGTAGCATACAAATACCAGTACGGTAAACCTCTCGTCAAACCTGAGGAGGTAAACAATCTTCCAACAAAAATGCAAAGATTGCATAACTGGTACATGCATGCCACAAAGGCCGGGGCTAACTGGATAGTGCTGAGGGTTACAAAAAAGCATCATGGGAAAGAAAAGGATGACATGATATCCATTGAATTTGATGAACTATTTCAATTATTCAATCAAGACGCCTTGGACAAATCGATCATCAGTGCCTATTGTCTGTAAGTACTAATTCTGTAATTAATTTAGTCTCCAGCTATCTCACCTTGTTTATTGCATGTATATAATCATACTGTAATATGCAGAATGAAGATTCTCGAATGCAGCAGAGGACAAATCTATGACATTGGCTTCATTGACCCATATTGGGTTCATGAAGCTAATCTCAAAACAAGCCCCTAGGATACGGAGGATAATATAGTACACGCATTAAGGTTTCAAGAAACCAGAAGGGAAATACTTTTTCCTTATAACTTCGAGTTAGTGTTATTGTCTTGTATACACTTTCTATTTCGCTTACTCGATGTTAAGTATATAACTGATTAGTTATGCATTCGTAGCTTCCACTATATTCTGTAAATCATTCAACTTGACAAAGGGCGTGTACTAGTCATGGAATCGAAACATAAACCCCTTGAGACGTGGAAGGACATGCAGATGCTTCTCCAGCGGTAATTCTAATCATTACGACACTATATCGGCAATGTTCGTGAATTTTATGATATCAAGTAATTAATAACTTCTTTTATTCGTTTTCTACGCTGAGCAGCGCTTGGAAACGGTTCACCAACAAGGCTAGGGGTGTTTGGAAAGAGGAGCTTACATTTCAACCACTAAATGTAAGAACCACTAGCTATATCCGCGCATCTCTTTGATTCTAGTTTTGATACAGTTATTATCATGCTTGATTATTATTTTTGATTGAACTCTGTTCTCGTAAAGTGCCTATCGCAGGGACCAGGTAACAATCTATGTGGATACTATGTTTGCGAGTTCATCCGGCTGACGTGCGATGAGAAGGGCAGAAATTTAGAGCAACTCCACGTACGTAAACAATTTCTATAGTTTTTAATTACAATCATATTGTGTTTAGTTTCATTCATATAGAGTGACTCCTTTTTTAAATATCAGATCGAACGTCTACGGGACGGTCTTCTGCCAAAGGATCGCGTACGAGCAATTCAGGAGGAATTGGCGGGATTCTTGGATGCAGAAGTCATAAACCCAAAAGGGGAATACTATTCGGCTGTGTATAGACAATAGGAATTGGCCGGTAGCATCGAATAGCAACTTTTGTATGTAGTGCATGAACTCAATCCGTGTATTGAATGTAATATTGTGTAACACCCTCAGAATCGGACCTATGCAAGTTTTAGCGATTCCCGCCAAACCCGCATAGAAATGATTCAAGGGTGCCCACCAGGCACTTTCGTGCGGGTGGAACGAAGTAATAACATTACACAACAGTCCTCGATGGGACCCACAGAACAGATATATACAACAGCGACTATTAGAGAGTCAAGAATACAGATATAATATACAAGATCCAAATCACCTTGAAAATGATAGAGCGTCCGACTACGGACAAGATGCAAATGGGGCTAAGAGCCCTGAAGAATAACCAATGGCGTCCATAACCCTGCCCAGGCCAAGCCGGAAGGGTAACCCTGCTAACGACGTCGATCTCAAAACCTGCTTAAACAAAAGGGGTGCCGACAAAGGGCAAAGGAAAAAGAGGAGCGTCAGTACTGAGGCCAGTACACGGCGAGGCTAGAATTCGGCGGTCCTCGCCTACAAAGGTATGGTGGACTGAAGCGGCAGCGGCAGCATGCACTAAATAACCTATAGAGACTCGAAACAACTGGCGGCTATCAGAGAGGGGTAAGAAAGAACTATTCGGAAACCAACCTGATACTATCATCAAACAAACCCATCCTGGCGTTTCCCCCTCGAGACCAAACGAGGAAGTCAACCGAGGAACTCACACCGTTGGCAGTTTTACTTATTCAGTTATAGTTGCGGCACTTTACTAGTCAGGTTTAGATAATCATCCTGATAAAGTAAGCAGTGGGTTCTTTTAGTTAACCATTCCGTTGTAGTTGCGACACTTACTAATCAGATAAAGATAGTATGAGATAACCCAAAACCCAGCAGTTGTTGGTACTTTTATTTAGCCATTCCGTCGTAGTTACAATACTTACTAGTCAGGTACAATGGTCGCAAGCGACACTCCAAACAAGCAAGTGTGGGCAGTATTATTTAGCCATTCCATTATAGTGAAGCTGATTACTAGTCATTATAAAGTCAAATTTAGAGCAATAAACTTTAGTTATGCTTGTCTATGGTCGAGATACTGTGCTCCAAGTCGTCCATATCCGCGGACACGGATTTCAGAAAGTTTTACTCAACCGGGGTGCACCAGTAGCAACACACACTCGATCAACCTCGGAAAAACCAAAACAAAACCCAACGAGGCCTTCACGACAAAGCAATCACAGGATTCAGAATTATTTCAGGGGGCCACCCCATTGAGTAGACCCGCAACGAAGTAAGCAAGCTTCGAGACGGACTCAAGGTTTGCGTCAATGGCTGTAAGCGACTGGGAACCCGAAAACTCGGGGTGTCGATACCGCGTAATCACTCCGCTTACCTAAACAGTACAGTGTGCTATCTGTCGCACAATTTAAATAAAGCAGTAAAGCATGGCATAAGTACAGGATCGTAAATAAAACCTCAAACTAGTTTGTGGCCCCAAGAAATAAGACTGAATCAAGCTCTGGCTCAGGGGGGTCCCATATACCTCCCGGATGTGGATAGCGCGAGAAATCAAGGAACATGTATCAAGTACTCGGGGTCCTACGGGACACAAGTGGGCGTTCGGAAACCAAATGTTATCTATCACCCACCGATGCCTCTACTTACTTCAATTTTAGTTGTTAAACAGGAGTTAAAGTGCATAATAAGTAAAGCCATGATCATATCCAACATCAACATGCGGCAATACATCAACAACTGTGGCACTTGACGACACGCAACAACACTTGAGCAAGCGAATACGACGCGCAAGTCCAGCTATCTACCAAACAACAGGTAATAGGAGGTGGCCATGGCAATATAGGGCTGCAAGGGATATCACGGGTACGAAACTAGAGCAACGCCACACAGATAGCAATAGATCAACAGGAGGGAATAAATACTATAAAAGTAAGATAGGTAGAAAGGGGGAGATGCTCGCCTGAAAACATTGTCGAAGGTTCAACCGAAGATCGAGGCGGAGCTCACATCAAATCAACGGCCTTATCCGCGAAGAAGCAAAACACTAGAATAAACACCGAATGCAATATTTAATACAACGGCAGAAGATCGGCATGATGCAGGTATGATGCATGGCATGGCAAAGGTGCGATGCAATTAGGTCATATTAAGCGGAACCGGGGTCCCGACAATTAATAAGGAGATTCATGTTGTTTAGCTACCTCGCAATTTAAATGTTGTTTAACAAGGCAGAAGATAGCACCGGTTCGCTACACAAATTAAATGAGGCCAATATGAGACTAGATTTGCCCGCATATGGGCCCGATATTTAATTATGAGGTGAATCGGCATAAGGCCCCCAGACCACAGACAATATGCATGCATGAACAATTAATATGCAGCAGGTAATATCATTTATAAAATAGGGTTCGAGAAAAGGTTCACACATTAGGGGTCTCGACGAACTTGGGGTTCCGGGGTTGGTCTCAGGGTCCAGGGTTCGACGGAAGCGTTCTCGGATAGCGGAGTAGATCTTGGCGCGCGAGCGTCGGTATTTCCGGAAAAGAGAACTTGTCGTCCAGGGTCTCGGTGTCCGGGGTGAAACACTTGTCGTTCCATGGCGATCTTGGCGGCTCGGAGGGGTTCGAGGAATCGGAACGGTCTTCAAATTCCGTGAGGGAGATCATGGCGTCGGTGTGGTTGATCCTGTCGGTTCCACGGTTTCGGTCTTCGGGGTCCAGGAAGGAGGCCTTCGGATCTTCGGGTCTGTGACGGAGTACTTGGCGTCCGCGAGGGAGTACTTGGTTCGGCGTCGGGGTGCATTGGGTCCGCCCTGGTCGATGTCGTTCTTGTCGCATTTGCGGTCTTCGGATCCGCGTAGACGGCCATGGCGTTCGAGGGGAGAACTTGGCGATTCCGAGGGAAGAACTTGGCGTTAGGCGGTAGATCTTGTCGGTTCCGCATCGAAGGCCTTGTTGTTCCGCGGCGTAGATCTTGGGGGTTTCGGGGTCCCATGGTTTTGGCTCGACGGTCGGGCCCCGGGAACGGTTCTTGGCGGTTATCGGGTTCCATGACGAAGATCTTGAGGGTCCATGCCGGCACACTCGGCGCCTTCAGATCCGAAGATCGGTCCTCGTGTCCGTGATTCTTCGAGCACCTTCGGGGTACGGGGATTTTGATGGCGTCAAAGGGATCTAGCTCGAGGTCGGGGAATGTGCGTAGCTCTCGGGCACTGCTTTACAACAACAACACACAGGCACCAACAGATACATGTGCCGACACCAACGTGCGTCACCTGGCCGCCGTGGACCTGCGGGTGCTCCAGGAAGGCGCTAAGGCGAGGAGGCGGTTGCCGCGGGGCCCGGCGGCGCTGGAGGGGGCCGGCTTGCTGCGGGACGAGCTGGTCGCGGAGGCGCGGGACGCGGCCGGAGGCGGGGCCTGCCGCAGACGGAGGGGTGGTGGCAGGAGACGAGGAGACTGGCGGCGGAGGGGTCTCAGGCGCGGGTGGAGGCGGCCGAACGGGGAGCGGAGGCGGGCGGTCGACGAGCGGGAGCGGCTCTGGGGCGAGCTCGCCGGCGGGGACGGGCGAGGCATGACGGAGAGACGAGGGAGCGGCGCCGGCGAGCACCAGAGGGGGAGACGCGGCGCGCTCAAGGGGGGAGACGGCCGGAGCTCGCAACGGAGGCGGTGGTTGGCGGTGGCGAGCTCGAGGAGGGAGGAGGCGAGCGGACCAGGCGCGGGCCGGGGCGGCTCGCCGGCGACGGGAGGAGGCGCGGCGGGGCGCGACGGAGGGCGGAGCTCAGGGCCAGGCGGTTGAGGACGGCGGCAGCCGAGGGTGATCGCGGCGGCCGGGCGAGCCCGCCTGGCCGGAGGTGGGGCGCGGGGAGAGCAGGCGGTGGCCGAAGGGAGGATGGGGAAGGGGAGCGGGGCGGTCGAGCGGGGACGCGAGAGAGAAAGGGGAGGCGACGCGGGGAAGGTGGGGCCCTGGGTGGGGCCAGGAGGGGGCAGGGGACTGGGTAGGGCGTTGGAGAGTGGGCAGGGTGGTGGTTGACCAGGCGCGGGGTGGGGGGTTCGGCTGTGAGGAGAGAGGGGTGGGCCAGGGGCGGGTCCACGCGGGACAGGGAGAGGAGAGAGGAAAGAGGGGGGGCCGGCAGGTGAGGTCTGGGGGAGGGATTGAGTGGGGAGTGGGTTGGTGATGTGTCAGCTAGGGAGTGGTGGAGGGAGGGAGAGAGGTGAGGTGGCGAGAGCCGATTGGAGGGGGTGAGGTGGAGGTTGGGGTGGGTAGACTAGGTTGGGTAGATTTAGGATTTGGGGTGGACCGATTTAGAACTGGGGTGGTCGTTCGGGTCTATCCGGCCCGTTCGACTGCCCCACTAAAATAATTTAAAATTTTATTTAATTCTAAATGCACCGTTTGCAAACCAATAGTAGACAACAAAATATTCCGGCGACCCGGGTTTGAATTTGAAAAGAAGACGGGGCGTTTTAGAAAACAAAACAGGCTTTGCGAAAAATGGTTTTAAGCAAACAATGCACGATGATGACGATGCAATGCACAAATTCAACGCGATTTTCTAGTAGTGGTTTCGCGGGAGGCCACAATTCGACACCACTAACAATGGATCTCGCCCTCGAGATCCGCCTCATGGTACCGGAAGGAAGGTCGGCGATCTGCGTCTTCTCGCTTCGTGTAGAGCCTCGCGACACCACTAACAAGAGGTCGTTGTCCGTGATCGTCGAGAGAACACTCCGGGAACAAAAGGTCGAAGGTAGAGGTTTCAACAAATAAAGCCACCTCTAGCTTCCGATGGAAAGGGGAACCGATGCATTCTCGTCCACTTCAATGTACGCGAGCAAATAGAGTGAGTAGTCGGCATGGGGGCCAATCCATCACGCACCCAAACTATTACTCTGCACAATTAGTGGAAAAGCGTGCAACCATTCTTGGAATCAGACTGAAGATCTCGACAAGCGAGGTTCGGAAACAAAGGAGTGATGCAGACTCTGCATCGGATCTGGCGTAGAGGATGTTGTCGCGTCAGAAAACACCGGAAGACACAAACAAGGAACAAAGATTGGTAACGCCGTAGACGGATTCACCAGGCAGCTTGAACACCGGATGGTAGAACACCGTTATCAGAGGAGGAAGCGAAACCCTGAAGGTACGACGGAAACCCAACCACGAGAATTCCTGGACTCGAAGAAAGAGAAGAGAGCGGATTCAAAACGCGTAGGGATAAGAGGAGAATAGTAGAGGGGTAAGGAGTAAAATCAGACCTATTCAGAACTATCCAACCGATTTTTCAAAATAGTTTTGACACTCTACTTCGGCCGTTAGCTAGGTTATCCTACAGGCTGGACTTGTGGGGTATCGCAACTGCTGAGCTCTGATACCACTCTGTAACACCCTCAGAATCGGACCTATGCAAGTTTTAGCGATTCCCGCCAAACCCGCATAGAAACGATTCAAAGGTGCCCACCAGGCACTTTCGTGCGGGTGGAAAACAAAGTAATAACATTACACAACAGTCCTCGATGGGACCCACAGAACAGATATATACAACAGCGACTATTAGAGAGTCAAGAATACAGATATAATATACAAGATCCAAATCACCTTGAAAATGATAGAGCGTCCGACTACGGACAAGATGCAAATGGGGCTAAGATCCCTGAAGAATAACCAATGGCGTCCATAACCCTGCCCAGGCCAAGCCGGAAGGGTAACCCTGCTAACGACGTCGATCTCAAAACCTGCTTAAACAAAAGGGGTGCCGACAAAGGGCAAAGGAAAAAGAGGAGCGTCAGTACTGAGGCCAGTACACGGCGAGGCTAGAATTCGGCGGTCCTCGCCTACAAAGGTATGGTGGACTGAAGCGGCAGCGGCAGCATGCACTAAATAACCTATAGAGACTCGAAACAACTGACGGCTATCAGAGAGGGGTAAGAAAGAACTATTCGGAAACCAACCTGATACTATCATCAAACAAACCCATCCTGGCGTTTCCCCCTCGAGACCAAACGAGGAAGTCAACCGAGGAACTCACACCGTTGGCAGTTTTACTTATTCAGTTATAGTTGCGGCACTTTACTAGTCAGGTTTAGATAATCATCCTGATAAAGTAAGCAGTGGGTTCTTTTAGTTAACCATTCCGTTGTAGTTGCGACACTTACTAATCAGATAAAGATAGTATGAGATAACCCAAAACCCAGCAGTTGTTGGTACTTTTATTTAGCCATTCCGTCGTAGTTACAATACTTACTAGTTAGGTACAATGGTCGCAAGCGACACTCCAAACAAGCAAGTGTGGGCAGTATTATTTAGCCATTCCATTATAGTGAAGCTGATTACTAGTCATTATAAAGTCAAATTTAGAGCAATAAACTTTAGTTATGCTTGTCTATGGTCGAGATACTGTGCTCCAAGTCGTCCATATCCGCGGACACGGATTTCAGAAAGTTTTACTCAACCGGGGTGCACCAGTAGCAACACACACTCGATCAACCTCGGAAAAACCAAAACAAAACCCAACGAGGCCTTCACGACAAAGCAATCACAGGATTCAGAATTATTTCAGGGGGCCACCCCATTGAGTAGACCCGCAACGAAGTAAGCAAGCTTCGAGACGGACTCAAGGTTTGCGTCAATGGCTGTAAGCGACTGGGAACCCGAAAACTCGGGGTGTCGATACCGCGTAATCACTCCGCTTACCTAAACAGTACAGTGTGCTATCTGTCGCACAATTTAAATAAAGCATTAAAGCATGGCATAAGTACAGGATCGTAAATAAAACCTCAAACTAGTTTGTGGCCCCAAGAAATAAGACTGAATCAAGCTCTGGCTCAGGGGGGTCCCATATACCTCCCGGATGTGGATAGCGCGAGAAATCAAGGAACAGGTATCAAGTACTCGGGGTCCTACGGGACACGAGTGGGCGTTCGGAAACCAAATGTTATCTATCACCCACCGATGCCTCTACTTACTTCAATTTTAGTTGTTAAACAGGAGTTAAAGTGCATAATAAGTAAAGCCATGATCATATCCAACATCAACATGCGGCAATACATCAACAACTGTGGCACTTGACGACACGCAACAACACTTGAGCAAGCGACTACGACGCGCAAGTCCAGCTATCTACCAAACAACAGGTAATAGGAGGTGGCCATGGCAATATAGGGCTGCAAGGGATATCACGGGTACGAAACTAGAGCAACGCCACACAGATAGCAATAGATCAACAGGAGGGAATAAATACTATAAAAGTAAGATAGGTAGAAAGGGGGAGATGCTCGCCTGAAAACATTGTCGAAGGTTCAACCGAAGATCGAGGCGGAGCTCACATCAACTCAACGGCCTTATCCGCGAAGAAGCAAAACACTAGAATAAACACCGAATGCAATATTTAATACAACGGCAGAAGATCGGCATGATGCAGGTATGATGCATGGCATGGCAAAGGTGCGATGCAATTAGGTCATATTAAGCGGAACCGGGGTCCCGACAATTAATAAGGCGATTCATGTTGTTTAGCTACCCCGCAATTTAAATGTTGTTTAACAAGGCAGAAGATAGCACCGGTTCGCTACACAAATTAAATGAGGCCAATATGAGACTAGATTTGCCCGCATATGGGCCCCATATTTAATTATGAGGTGAATCGGCATAAGGCCCCCAGACCACAGACAATATGCATGCATGAACAATTAATATGCAGCAGGTAATATCATTTATAAAATAGGGTTCGAGAAAAGGTTCACACATTAGGGGTCTCGACGAACTTGGGGTTCCGGGGTTGGTCTCAGGGTCCAGGGTTCGACGGAAGCGTTCTCGGATAGCAGAGTAGATCTTGGCGCGCGAGCGTCGGTATTTCCGGAAAAGAGAACTTGTCGTCTAGGGTCTCGGTGTCCGGGGTGAAACACTTGTCGTTCCATGGCGATCTTGGCGGCTCGGAGGGGTTCGAGGAATCGGAACGGTCTTCAAATTCCGTGAGGGAGATCATGGCGTCGGTGTGGTTGATCCTGTCGGTTCCACGGTTTCGGTCTTCGGGGTCCAGGAAGGAGGCCTTCGGATCTTCGGGTCTGTGACGGAGTACTTGGCGTCCGCGAGGGAGTACTTGGTTCGGCGTCGGGGCGCATTGGGTCCGCCCTGGTCGATGTCGTTCTTGTCGCATTTGCGGTCTTCGGATCCGCGTAGACGGCCATGGCGTTCGAGGGGAGAACTTGGCGATTCCGAGGGAAGAACTTGGCGTTAGGCGGTAGATCTTGTCGGTTCCGCATCGAAGGCCTTGTTGTTCCACGGCGTAGATCTTGGGGGTTTCGGGGTCCCATGGTTTTGGCTCGACGGTCGGGCCCCGGGAACGGTTCTTGGCGGTTATCGGGTTCCATGACGAAGATCTTGAGGGTCCATGCCGGCACACTCGGCGCCTTCAGATCCGAAGATCGGTCCTCGTGTCCGTGATTCTTCGAGCACCTTCGGGGTACGGGGATTTTGATGGCGTCAAAGGGATCTAGCTCGAGGTCCGGGAATGCGCGTAGCTCTCGGGCACTGCTTTACAACAACAACACACAGGCACCAACAGATACATGTGCCGACACCAACGTGCGTCACCTGGCCGCCGTGGACCTGCGGGTGCTCCAGGAAGGCGCTAAGGCGAGGAGGCAGTTGCCGCGGGGCCCGGCGGCGCTGGAGGGGGCCGGCTTGCTGCGGGACGAGCTGGTCGCGGAGGCGCGGGACGCGGCCGGAGGCGGGGCCTGCCGCAGACGGAGGGGTGGTGGCAGGAGACGAGGAGACTGGCGGCGGAGGGGTCTCAGGCGCGGGTGGAGGCGGCCGAACGGGGAGCGGAGGCGGGCGGTCGACGAGCGGGAGCGGCTCTGGGGCGAGCTCGCCGGCGGGGACGGGCGAGGCACGGCGGAGAGACGAGGGAGCGGCGCCGGCGAGCACCAGAGGGGGAGACGCGGCGTGCTCAAGGGAGGAGACGGCCGGAGCTCGCAGCGGAGGCGGTGGTTGGCGGTGGCGAGCTCGAGGAGGGAGGAGGCGAGCAGACCGGGCGCGGGCCGGGGCGGCTCGCCGGCGACGGGAGGAGGCGCGGCGGGGCGCGACGGAGGGCGGAGCTCGGGGCCAGGCGGTTGAGGACGGCGGCAGCCGAGGGTGATCGCGGCGGCCGGGCGAGCCCGCCTGGCCGGAGGCGGGGCGCGGGGAGAGCAGGCGGTGGCCGAAGGGAGGATGGGGAAGGGGAGCGGGGTGGTCGAGCGGGGACGCGAGAGAGAAAGGGGAGGCGACGCGGGGCAGGTGGGGCCCTGGGTGGGGCCAGGAGGGGGCAGGGGACTGGGTAGGGCGTTGGAGAGTGGGCAGGGTGGTGGTTGACCAGGCGCGGGGTGGGGGGTTCAGCTGTGAGGAGAGAGGGGTGGGCCAGGGGCGGGTCCACGCGGGACAGGGAGAGGAGAGAGGAAAGAGGGGGGGCCGGCAGGTGAGGTCTGGGGGAGGGATTGAGTGGGGAGTGGGTTGGTGATGTGTCAGCTAGGGAGTGGTGGAGGGAGGGAGAGAGGTGAGGTGGCGAGAGCCGATTGGAGGGGGTGAGGTGGAGGTTGGGGTGGGTAGACTAGGTTGGGTAGATTTAGGATTTAGGGTGGACCGATTTAGAACTGGGGTGGTCATTCGGGTCTATCCGGCCTGTTCGACTGCCCCACTAAAATAATTTAAAATTTTATTTAATTCTAAATGCACCGTTTGCAAACCAATAGTAGACAACAAAATATTCCGGCGACCCGGGTGTGAATTTGAAAACAAGACGGGGCGTTTTAGAAAACAAAACAGGCTTTGCGAAAAATAGTTTTAAGCAAACAATGCATGATGATGACGATGCAATGCACAAATTCAACGCGATTTTCTAGTAGTGGTTTTGCGGGATGCCACATATTGTCATGATGATCTTGTGTAATATAAGGTTCCTTCATTGATAAGTGCAAAACACTAAATAAACAATAAAACAACCTAAATGAATTCTCTGCCGCGGCACAAAAAGTGGCGAAAATGCTGCCGCGGCAACAAAATTTGTCAAAATGAATTCTCTGCCGCGGGAGAGAAATGGGTCAAATCTCTGCCGCGGCAGAAGGTTATTAGTCCCAGTTCGTGTTACGAACAGGGACTAATGCTCCACCCCCTCGCCCTATGCCGCTGCCACGTGTGCACCCTTTTGTCCCGGTTGGTGGGGCAACCGGGACTAAAGGTTAGGGCTTTAGTCCCGATTGCCCCGTCCCGGTTGGGCAACCGGGACTAAAGTCCCGTACCAACCGGGACCTATAGGCCTATTTCCACCAGTGTCAGTGCTAGATATGGAAACGGTGGCTTGTTTTCTTGCACTCCACGAGACAAAGTTTTGACCAAAGAATATAGCAAAGCCTCTAGTGGACCTTCTGTCATCCAAACAACATGCACAATCTGCATTTGAGAAGGCACTGAGGAAACTAAAAAGATATTTCTGAAATGTCAGCCCAACTTGTATAGTACCCTGAACATATCTTAGGATTCTTTTTGCAACTATCCAATGAGCAGTAGTAGGAGCATGTAAATACTGACAGACTTTATTTACTGAGAAGGAAATATCAGGTCTCGTCAATGTCAAATACTGCAGGGCACCTACAATGCTTCTATACTATATGATATCACCAGGACCAATAGGTGATACCTCAGTTAAATACAACCTTACTATAGATGATAGAGGTGTGGGTGAGATTGTACAGTTTGTCATACCAACTTTAGCCAGTAAATCAGTAGCATATTTTCCTTGAGTGAGAAGTAAACCATTCTGAGTTTTCTTTACCTCAATGCCCAAAAAGAAGTGCAGATCTCCCAAGTCCTTGAGTGCAAAATCATCATTAATATCACGAAGAAGATAAGATATGGAATAATCTGATGAACTAGTGATAATGATATCATCAACAGAAATTAGAACAAACATCATAATATTAGCTTTGTTGTAGAGGAAAAGTGAAGTATCTTCTTTGGAAGGAACAAAACCCAGTTGTTGCAACTTGGTACTAAGTCTGGAATACCATGCTCGTGAAGCTTGCTTGAGGCCTAAAGATGTTTATGAAGTTTGCAAATAAAATTTAGAGTAGCGGAAGATTCAAAACTTGTGGGTTGTCTCATATAAACCTCCTCTTTCAGAACTCCATGTAAAAATGCGTTCTTGACATCTAGCTGCCGCAAACTCCGGCCCCTAGAAACAGCTACTGACAGAACAAGCCTGATAGTGGCTGCTTTGACAACTGGACTAAAGGTATCTTTATAGTCAATTCCAAACCTTTGCTTGAAGCCTTTTGCACCAAGCGTTCCTTGTACCTGTCAACTGTGCCATCTGCATTTTTTCTTAATACGATATACCCATTTACAATTAATAAGATTTTTTGTAGAGTGTGGAGGAACAAGATGCTAGGTCTTGTTGTCCATAAGGGCAATATACTCTTTTTCCATAGCCTTGCGCCAGCGATCATCCTTAAGAGCTTCCGTAAGTTTACTAGGTTCACCTGTGGATGTAAACAGACCATAGAGAATTGTGCCATCAATATACTGCTTTGATAGGCTTATACCATTTTGGAGTCGTGTACAAGGTTCAGGAGGCCGTGGAGGAGTCGGTGATGCAGAAGACGGTGTTGCGGAGTCGCTAGAGCTGCTGTCAGGCGACACAGAAGGGCCAGGAGAAAAATGTGCCGAGTGCATAGGTGAACCGCTTTGCGATCGTTGGCTTCAGGAGATTTAGCGGGAGAAAATCCGTCTCATTATTGCATGATGATGAGGTGGGCCTGGCTCATTATTGCGTGTTGTCGTTGCTTGAGTCGCATGCGCGGGAGACGAGGGCGAGAGGGACCGCAACAGCAACCCGTCGCGTCATGGAGTGCATGAGGACTAAGCTGGCGGGGACTGAGCTGGCGACATGGCGACACGCGACTCGTCCGCTTGTGGATAGCGCGTCTGCGGCCGACCACGTCCAAGTGAAGACGCGTCTGCCGCCCGACTGGACCAGAACATATCCGTCTCGGGATCAGTTCGGATCGGGTCAAGGAGATCCGCTTTGGGATTGCTTCTTCTATCGTTTCTTGCGGGAGTGTTTTGCCCCGTTTCTTGACCATCTGAGGCAGAATTTGTTGCTGATTCCTGCTCTTCAAAAATCATATTTGTTACATGATAAGTATCTGCAGCATCTTCATCATTATTAGTAACAATTGGCACAACATGCAATGGCATATAATCATTAATATTAGCATCCCCACTATTTGATGTGTGTTGAGGCAAAAGAAGAATATTTTGCTTGAGATGACGACGAGAATTAAGATGCATGTCGGCAAAAGGAAAAATATTCTCATCAAATACTACATCTCTAGAAATGTAGACACCTCCAATAGAGGTGTCTAAGCACTTAACTTCTTTGTGACGAGGACTATATCCCAAGAATACGGAACGGGTCGAATGAAAAGATAGTTTTCTCTTATTATAACAATAAAGGTTTGGCCAGCAGGCACATCCAAACACACGAAGAGACTCATAATTCGGCTTGGTGTGGATAAGACATTCTACAGGTGTGGCATGATTTATCACTTTACTGGGAAGAATATTTATAAGAAGGTGGTTGTGAGGAAAGCTTTGTCCCAAAACTTAAGGGGCATAGAGGCATTAGAAAGCAAGGCAAGACCTACTTCAACAATATGACGATATTTTCTTTCAGCAGAGACATTTTTCTGATAAGCATGAGGACAAGAAACATGATGAGTAATGCCAACCTTTTGAAAGAAATTGTTGAGTTTTTCATGTTCACCTCCCCAATCAGTTTTACATGATAATAATCTTTCTCAAATTTTTCTCAACAATTTGATGGAAATTAAGAAACACTTGGTAAACATCAGAACGCTTCTTGAGAAAATATATCCAAGTAAATTTATTAAAATCATTGATGAATCTTACATAATAAGAATGTTTCCCAGCAGATTCAGGTGCTGGACCCCATACATCAGAAAATAATTGTTTCAAAAGAACAGTGGAAACACTAGTAGAGACATGATATGGCAATTGATGACTCTTAGCTAGTTGACATGAATCATAGATATAGGGATTTATTTCAGGGGAATAAAAAATATTGTTTTTTCTAATAACTTGTTGAACCACAAAGGATAAGGATGGCCTAAACAACGATGCCATGTGGAAGACAATGGCTTTATTGTGATAAAATCTTGCTTGGAAGACCCGGTAGATGTGGGAACTAGCGGGTAGAGACCACCATGGCATGGCCCCTCAAACAGAATTCTCCTTGTGCCATGATCCATAATGAGACAGAAAAATGGGTGAAACTCAATAAAAGCATTGTTATCAAGAGTAAGTTTATGAACTGATAAAATAATTTTGGATGCACTTGGAACATGGAGAACATATTTAATTTGTAGAGAATCATGTGGAGTTCATAATATTGAATGACCCTTATGACTTATTTGCATACCGTTACCATTGTCCATGTGGACGCGGTCGTTTCCATTGTATTTCTCATGCATGGTGAGCTTATTCAGCTCAGATGTGAGATGGTGTGTGGAACATGATTTCGGATACCAGTTGGTGCCAACGCCATAGGATGCAATGTTTGCACCCTTAACACCATCATCATCACGTTCATTCTGGAAACGCCGCCAACAATCGCTGGCAGGGTGGCCATGTATCTTGCAGATCTGGAAGGTTACATCAACATAAGGTGTAGGTGTACGCCCTTCACGACGACGCCTTCCACCATCACCACGTCCACGACGGCGTCAGTTGCTACCATCACGACGATCATCATCATAGCGATCACGGAGATACCTGCTATCATCTTGGCATCCACGATCGTTGCCACGGTCATAGCCGTGGTCATACCCATGGTCGCGGTCATAGCCGCGATTATCTTGACGGACTTGATCTCTGTGGCGTGGGCGGTCCTCCTTGCACCCACGATCATCAACACGGCCACGCGCCGATGGTCGAGAGTCACCACCACCTCCGCGGCGAGCGACTTTGGCCGAGGAGGTGAAACCCTTGGTGTTGTTGGGGTCATCTTGCAGAGCATCATAGGCAACAAGCTGATTAAGGAGATTGATGACCCACAAGTATAGGGGATCGCAACAGTCTTCGCGGGTAACCCAATTTATTGATTCGACACAAGGGGAGCCAAAGAATACTTGCAAGCCTTAACAACTGAGTTATCAGTTCAGCTGCACCTGGAAATAGTTTTTGCTCACAGAAGTTTATCAGTAGCAACAGTTTTTAATAGCAACAGCAAAGCAACAGCAACAACAATAGTGAAATAGTAGCAATAGTAACAGTAACTGTAATAGTAGGATTCGAGTGCGGTAGGAATAGGGATGGATGGACAGGCGTTGCATGGACGAGTCTAAACATGTAACTTAAAGATCTAGCGCATTGCAGATAAATAATATCAAGCATCCAAGTACTAAACAATCCTAGGCATGTGCTCCAAATATAGTCATACGTGCTCGCAATGAGAACTTGCACAACATCTTCTGTCCAGCCAGCTCGTGGCACAGGGGCCTCTAGGGAACTACTGGCAGTTAAGGTGCTCCTTTTAATAGAGCACCGGAACAAAGCATTAACACTCCATGAACACATGTGATCCTCACACCATAGCCATCCCCTCCTGTTGTCCCAATTATTGTCACTTTGGGGCCTTTGGATCCTGACAATGATATATGTGTTGGAATTATGCCCTAGAGGCAATAATAAAGATGTTATTGTTATAATTCTTGTTCATGATAAAGTTTATATTCCATGCTAGAATTGTATTAAGCGGAAACTTTGATACTTGTGTGGTTTATGAACAACGCCGTGTCCCTAGTACGCCTCTATGGACTAGCTCATTGATTAATGATGGTTAAGGTTTCCTAACCATAGAGATGAGTTGTCGATTAATAATGAGATCATGTCATTGGGAGAATGATATGATGGACAGACCCAAATCAAGCAGAGCAATTAGATCGTGTCATCGTGTTCATATTTGCGAAGCTTTTTCTATGTCAAATATTGTATTCCTTAGACCATGAGATAATGCAACTCCCTGGTATCGGAAGAAAGCTTTGAGGTCATCAAACGTCATCCTATGAGAGGGTGATCATAAAGGTGTCTCTCAGGTGATCGGAAAGTACTTTTTGGGTTGTATGTATCGAGATGGGATTTGTCCCTCCCGAGTCGGAGAGATATACTTCGGGCCCACTCGGTAATCGATATCAACACCGCTTGCAAGCACGTGGTTAAAGAGTTAATCACAAAGTGATCTCGGATTACGGAACGAGTAAAGTACTTGCTGTGAACGAGATTGAACTAGGTATGCAGATACCAGCGATCGAATCTCGGGCAAGTAAACTATCGCGTGATGAAGGGAATATAAATATGGGATTAATTGAATCCTGGCATCGTGGTTCATCTGATATGATCATCGATGAATATGTGGGAGTCAATATGGGTTTCCAGATCCCGTTGTTGATTATTGATAGAAGATCATGTCTACATATTCTCGAACCCGTAGGGTCACACACTTAACGTGCATCGACGCTAGGATAGAATGGATAATTGGTTTATGAGTTTTTTTTCGGAGTCTCAGATGAGATCCAGGACATCACGAGAGGTTCCGGAATTGCTCGGAGAATAAGATTCATATAAAGGAAAGCAGTTTTTGGATTTCAGAATTGTTTCGGAGTATTTGGTATTGTACCGGAAGATTCTAGAAGCTTCCGGAGTGGGACCAACGTGGCCCCACTTGTGGGAGGCCTGCGTGGGACTAAGGGGAGTGCCCTGGCCGCATTGGGCCAGGGGCACAAGGCCCCATAGTCCCATCCGACTAAAACCCTAGGGGAAACCCTAGGACCCATTCTAGAAGAGGGGGAAACTTGCCCCCCACTCCAACCCTTGGGGCCGCCGCCCTAGGGCTTGGAGGAGGGGCCAAGGGGGACGGCCAGCCCCCTATATAAGGTGGGCAGGGGCGCACCCCTACCCCCACTCCTTCAACCCTAGCCGCCGACCTGTTGCCTTCCACCTCTCTCTCTCTCTCTCCCGACTGCGCGTAGGCGAAGCCCTGCCGCAGAAACTCTCCACCATTGCACCACGCCGTCGTGCTATAGATCCAATCTATCTCTCCACCCTACTTGATGGACCGAGGAAGGAGGAGACGTCGCGGCACCGTACGTGTGCATCTCTCGAAGGCATCGCCACTTGCGGCGTTGGATCGGATCGGATCGCGAGGAGGAGAAGGCTAGTTCGACTACATCACCCACGTTCTGTTGAACGTTGCCGCTGTGCGATTTCTTCAAGGGTATGAAGATCTCATCTATCCCTCTCGTTGATTGCATCTCCTAGATTAGATCTTGGCTTTCCCGTTCGCATCCGAAGAAATTTTTTGATTTACTATGCTGCGAAACCCTTCAGTGGTATCAGAGCTAGATCTATGCGTAGATGTGTTTCACGAGTAGAACGCAACATGCTTCTTGCGGGCGTTGATGTTTTCTGTTGCAAGCCTCTTGTTGTGTACTTCTTATGACGCGGGATAGTGAGATCGAAGCGGTCCAGGCCAACTTTACGCGACCTCGTTCGCGAGACCGGCTCCGCACTTGACGTGTGGCTTGTTCCACACATGCGGCTGGTGGATGCCAGTTTCTCTCACTATAGTAGTCATGGGATTTACACCGGATGTTGGCAACCATAATATCACCGTTGTGGCTTTCCGTAGGTAAGAATCGTTCTTAGCTTGTTACTCCCATAAGCCACGTAAAACATGCAACAACAAAGTAGAGGCGTCTAACTTGTTTTTGCATGGAGTGTTTTGTGATATGGTATGGCCCAAGACATGATGTGTATGATGTATGCGATGATCATGTTTTGTAATATTTCACGACTTGCATGTCGATGAGAACACAACCGGCAGGATCCATATGCTTGTCTTTATAATTGTGTATGACCCGTGTGTCAACTTATTATACGCCATGTAATAGCTTTACTTTATAGATAAGTAGTTAGCAATAGTTGTAGTTGCTATTCGTGGTGGAGGCAATCATGATGGAGTGATGGAGATCATGCTGGTGCGCACAAGATGGAGATCATTGCGCGGAGATTGGCTATACCATGTCACATAAAATAATATGCATGTGATGTTTATCCTTTTATGTATCTTATTATGCTTAGATCGCGACGGTAGCATTATAAGATAATTCCTCACTTAAAGATCAAGATAAAATTGTGTTCTCTCCATGTATGCACCGTTGCGAAAGTTCATCGTGTTCAAGCACGTCATGATGATCGGGTGCTATAAACTCTATGTTCACATACAACGGGTGCAAGCCAGTTTTGCACACGCGGAAATACTTGGGTTTGACTTGACGAGCCTAGCATGTACAGACATGGCCTCGGAACACATGAACCGAAAGGTTAAGCATGAGTCATATGAATGATATGATCGACACTTTGTTGTCCACCATTGTAACCACATCTCTTCTCGTGAAGATCGGATTAGGTGTGGTGAATTTGGATCGTGTTCACTAAACAACTTGAGGGATGTTGAGTTTAGTGGAGTTCATCTAGTAATTTGATTAAGTTGAACTAGTTATCATGAACATAGTCTAAATTGTACTTGCAAATTTTTGTAGATCAAATGGCTAAGTCCAACTTCAACTTCAACGTTTTTGCTGAGAAAGAAAAGCTTAAGAAAAATGGTTCTAACTTCACCAACTGGTTCCGCAATCTAAGAATCATTCTCGCTGGCGGATAAACGGACTATGTCCTTGAGAAAGCGCTAGGTGACGCCCCTGCTATTGATGCACCGGCTGATTAAAAAGTTGTTTATCAGTCGCGCAAAGATGATTATGGAGTGATAAAGAGTACCATGTTGTTTACTATGGAATCAGACCTTCAAAATCATTTTGAGGAGTTCGCCGGGCCCTTTGAGATACTTGAGGAACTAAAAACCATATTTCAGACTCAGGCCTGTTCTAAGAGATATGAGATCTCTGAGAAATTCTTTAACTTCAAGATGGAGGAAGGGAGTTCCGTTAGTGAGTACGCCATTAAGATGTCGGGCTACACTCAACGTCTTGAGCAGCTGGAATGCAAGATTCCAGAAGAGCTCAAGATTGACAGAGTTCTGCAATCACTCCCTCCTAGCTAAAAAGGTGTTGTAGTTACTCATAATCAGATTGGTTCCACTGATACGATCACTGAGCTCTTCGCTAAGCTGAAAGCTGCGGAGGTGGACATCAAGAAAGATAATCATGTGTTGATGGTCAACAAGACCCCTAGCTTTAAGAAAGGTAAGGGTGCAAAGAAATCCTTCAAGAAATGCAGCGGCAAGCGCGTTGCCCCTGCTGAGAAGAAGCTCAAGTCTGGACCTAAGCCGGACGCTAAGTGCTTCTATTGCAAGGACAAGGGTCACTTGAAGCGCAACTGTCCGAAGTACTTAGCGTACAAGAAGGCTGGCACCATTAAAGGTATATTTGATATACATGTTATTGATGCTTACCTTACTAGCGCTCCTTGTAGTGCCTGGGTATTTGATACTAGTTCGGTTGCTAATATTTGTAACTCGAAATAGGAGCTACGGAATAGACGACGACTAGCAAGGGATGAGGTGACGATGCGCGTTGGCAATTGATGAAGAGTTGATGTGATGGCCGTCGGCACACTCTCCTTAGTTTTACCTTCGGGATTAGTTTTAAACCTTAATAAGTGTTATTATGTGCCTGCGTTGAGCATGAACATTATATCTGGATCGTGTTTATTGAAAGACGGTTATTCATTTAAATCGGAGAATAATGGTTGTTCTATTTATATGAGTAACATTTTTTATGGTCATGCACCTGCTATGAATGGTTTATTTCTTCTGAATCTCGAAAGCAATGAAACACACATCCATAACATTGAGGTTAAGAGATGCAAAGTAGATAGTGATAATTCGACTTATTTGTGGCACTGCCGTCTAGGTCATATTGGTGTAAAACGCATGAAGAAACTCCATTCTGATGGACTTTTGGAGTCTCTTGATTTTGAATCATTTGACACGTGCGAGCCGTGCCTCATGGGCAAGATGATCAAAACCCCGTTCTCCGGAATAATGGAGCGAGCAACAGACTTGTTGGAAATCATACATACCGATGTATGCGGACCAATGAGTGTTTCGACGCGCGGTGGATATCGCTATTTTCTCACTTTTACTGGTGACTTAAGTAGATATGGGTATATCTATTTAATGAAACATAAATCTAAAATGTTTGAAAAGTTCAAAGAATTTCAGAACGAAGTGGAAAACCATCGTAATAGGAAAATTAAATTTCTACGATCCGATCGTGAAGGTGAATATTTGAGTTATGATTTTCTCACGCATCTTAAAGCAAGCGGAATCATTTCGCAACTCATGCCACCCGGGACACCACAACGCAATGGTGTGTCTGAACGCCGGAATAGAACTCTGTTAGATATGGTGCGATCAATGATGTCTCTTACAGATTTGCCGTTGTCATTTTGGGGTTATGCATTAGAAACCGCTGCATTCACTTTAAATAGGGCACCATCTAAATCCGTTGAGACGACACCGTATGAACTATGGTTTGGTGCTAAACCTAAGTTGTCGTTTCTTAAAGTTTGGGGATGCGAAGCTTACGTCAAGAAGTTGATGCCGGACAAGGTCGAACCCAAAGCAGAGAAATGCGTCTTCATACGATACCCTAAGGAAACGATTGGGTATACCTTCTACCACAGATCCGAAGGCAAAGTGTTTGTTACAAAGAACGAATCCTTTCTTGAGAAGGAGTTTCTCTCGAAAGAAGTGAGTGGGAGGAAGGTAGATCTAGACGAGGTTATTGAACCTTCTCTTGAGTTGGAGAGTAGCGCAACACCTGAAATTGTTCCAGTGCCGTCTGCACCAACAAGAGAGGAAGCTAATGATAAGGATCATGAAACTTCAAACGATGCTTCTGCTAAACGTCGCAGGTCAACAAGGTCACGTGCCCCTCCTGAGTGGTACGGCAACCCTGTCTTAACTGTCTTGTTGGTAGACAACAATGAACCTGCGAACTATGAGGGAGCAACGATGAGCCCAGACTCTGAGAAATGGCTAGAGGCCATGAAATCCGAATTGGGATCCATGAGCGAAAACCAAGTATGGACTTTGGTGGATCCTCCTAGCGACCGAAAGGCCGTTGAGTGAAAATGGATTTTCAAGAAGAAAACGGACGCGGATGGTAATGTTACTATCTATAAAATTCGGCTTGTTGCGAAAGGTTTTGGACAAGTTCAAGGTGTTGACTACGATGAGACTTTCTCTCCCGTAGCGATGTTTAAGTCCATTCGGATTTTATTAGCAATTGCTGCATTTCATGATTATGAAATATGGCAGATGGATGTCAAGATTGCGTTCCTCAATGGCAACATTGATGAAGAGCTGTATATGATGCAGCCCGAAGGTTTTGTCGATCCTAAGGATGCTAATAAGGTGTGCAAACTTCAGCGTTCCATTTATGGACTGAAGCAAGCATCTCGGAGTTGGAACCTTCGTTTTGATCAAGTGATCAAGAGCTTTGGATTTGTTGCAAATTGCTACGAAGCTTGTATCTACAAGAAAGTGAGTGGGATCTCAGTGACATTTTTAGTACTATATGTGGATGACATATTGATTATTTGAAATTACATTGATATGCTTAACGATGTGAAGAGTTATTTGAACAAATGTTTTTCAATGAAAGACCTAGGAGAAGCTTCTTATATATTAGGCATCAAAATCTATAGAGATAGACAAAGACGCCTAATAGCTTTAAGCCAAAGTACATAACTAGACAAAGTTCTGAAAAGGTTCAGAATGGATAAGGCAAAGAAAGGTTCAGTGCCCATGTTGTCACGTAAGATATTGAGCAAGGATCAGTGTCTAGCTACGGTAAACGATAGAGAAACTCTGAGCAAAGTGCCATATGCCTCGGCCATAGGTTCTATCATGTATGCCATGCTGTATAGTAGACCGGATGTGTCCAATGCTCTTAGTTTGACGAGCAGATACCAAAGTGATCCAGGAGTGGAACACTGGACAGCCGTAAAGAACATCCTAAAGTATTTAAATATGACTAAAGAAATGTTGTTGGTCTATGGAGGTGATGAGCATCTCGTCGTAAAAGGTTACGTCCACGCCAGTTTCGACACTGACCCAGATGATTCTAAATCTTAGACAGGATACGTTTATATTTTGAATGGAGGAGCTGTGAGCTGGAGAAGCTGCATGCAAAGCGTGATCACGGGATCTACAGTAGAATCAGAATACATGGCTGCTGCAGAAGCGTCAAGTGAAGGAGTTTGGATCAGGAACTTCATCACTGAGCTTGGTGTGGTTCCAAGTGCCTTGGACCCACTGGAGATATTGTGTGACAACACTGGCGCCATAGCACTGGCTAAGGAACCAAGATATCATCCAAAGACCAAGCACATCAACCACCGGTTTCATATAATACGAGATTATATAACAGATGGAGATCTGAAGATTACCAAAGTACATACGGATCTGAATGTCGCAGATCCGTTGACTAAACCTCTTCCACGAGCAAAACATGATCAGCACCTTAATGCCATGGGTGTTAGATAATTGCCAGATGTAAACTAGATTATTGACTCTAGTGCAAGTGGGAGACTGTTGGTATTATGCCCTAGAGGCAATAATAAAGATGTTATTGTTATAATTCTTGTTAATGAAAAAGTTTATATTCCATGCTAGAATTGTATTAAGCGGAAACTTTGATACTTGTGTGGTTTATGAAAAACACCGTGTCCCTAGTACGCCTCTATGGACTAGCTCATTGATTAATGATGGTTAAGGTTTCCTAACCATAGACATGAGTTGTCGATTAATAATGAGATCGTGTCATTGGGAGAATGATATGATGGACAGACCCAAATCAAGAAGAGCAATTAGATCGTGTCATCATGTTCATATTTGCGAAGATTTTTCTATGTCAAATATGGTATTCCTTAGACCATGAGATAATGAAACTCCCTGGTATCGGAAGAAAGATTTATGGTCATCAAACGTCATCCTATGAGAGGGTGATCATAAAGGTGTCTCTCAGGTGATCGGAAAGTACTTGTTGGGTTGTATGTATCGAGATGGGATTTGTCCCTCCCGAGTCGGAGAGATATACTTCGGGCCCACTCGGTAATTGATATAAACATCGCTTGCAAGCACGTGGTTAAAGAGTTAATCACAAAGTGATATCGGATTACGGAACGAGTAAAGTACTTGCTGTGAACGAGATTGAACTAGGTATGCAGATACCAACGATCGAATCTCGGGCAAGTAAAATATCGCGTGACGAAGGGAATATAAATATGGGATTAATTGAATACTGGCATCGTGGTTCATCCGATATGATCATAGATGAATATGTGGGAGTCAATATGCATTTACAGATCCCGCTGTTGATTATTGATAGAAGATCATGTCTGCATATTCTCGAACCCGTAGGGTCACACACTTAACGTGCCTCGACGCTAGGATAGAATGGATAATTGGTTTATGAGTTTTTTTTCGGAGTCTCGGATGAGATCCAGGACATCACGGGAGGTTCCGGAATGGTCCGGATAAAAAGATTCATATAAAGGAAAGGCAGTTTTTGGATTTCGGAATCGTTTCGGAGTATTCGGTATTGTATCGGAAGGTTCTAGAAGCTTCTGGAGTGGTACCAACATGGCCCCACTTGTCGGAGGCCTGCGTGGGACTAAGGGGAGTGCCCTGGCCGCATTGGGCCAGGGGCATAAGGCCCCATTGGCCCAGCCGGCCAAAACCCAAGGGGAAACCCTAGGAACCCTTCTAGAAGGAGCGGGAAACTTGCCCCCCACTCCAAACCTTGGGGCCGCCGCCCTAGGGCTTGGAGGAGGGGCCAAGGGGGCCGGCCAGCCCCCTATATAAGTTGTGCACGGGCGCACCCCTCCCCGCCCACTCCTTCAACCCTAGCCGCCGACCTGCTGCCTTCCACCTCTCTCTCTCTCCCGACTACGCGTAGGGGAAGCCTTGCCGCAGAAACTCTCCACCATTGCACCACGCCGTTGTGCTGTAGATCCAATCTATCTCTCCACCCTACCCGCTGGACCGAGGAAGGAGGATACATCGCAGCACCGTACGTGTGTATCTCTCGGAGGCGTCGCCACTTGCGGCGTTGGATCGGATCGGATCGCGAGGAGGAGAAGGCTAGTTCGACTACATCACCCACGTCCTGTTCACTACAGGAAGGAACCTCAATGCTGAGCGGGAAAACGCTCGGCGTAGGCCAGTTCCCCCTCGGGCATGCTCAACGCCGAGGGGAACCCTCGGCATTAAGCCCTCGGCGTAGGTGGTCCTCG
Source organism: Avena atlantica (assembly GCA_910589765.1). Lineage (NCBI taxonomy): Eukaryota > Viridiplantae > Streptophyta > Magnoliopsida > Poales > Poaceae > Avena > Avena atlantica. The sequence goes on from OU342735.1 coordinate 35,727,141, forward strand.
GCACAGTAGTTTACCTTCGGCGTTGCTCCAGCCCTCGGCGTAGATGGCTATGCCGAGCGTTTAGCGGCGCCCCTCGGCACAGCCCAGCTGTCAGCACACGGAGTTAACGGCGCGAAGAAGACGGCGCCCAGGAGCAACGCCGAGGGGGATACGCTCGGCATAATTTTCCACGTGGAGCAGTAGGGAGGATGCTTTGATAGACATGTGCCGAGGGGAGACCGCTCGGCTTTATGTCATGTGTGCCGAGGGGATACTCTCGGCTTTGCTTGACCTGTGCCGAGGGGATACGCTCGGCTTTGCGTGACCTGTGCCGAGGGAGTACGCTCGGCGTTGCTAGCTGTGCCGAGAGGATCCCTCTCGGCATTGATATCCACCAGCCCACTCTAAGGACCAATGCCGAGGGGATCCCTATCGGCGTTGATGTCCACCAGCCCACTCTGAGGACCAATGCCGAGGGGATCCCTCTCGGCGTTGATGTCCACCAAGCCTTCTTCCCCAACAATTTTGGGATTAACAGCAGATACACATATATAAGAATTGGCTATAACAATGCAAAAACATTTCAGCATAGATGACATCCATAAACATATCACATGTCTAGCATCAAATCTCTCTATATAGATAAATGTAGTGACAAATACACATCACTACAAGTTCGTTGCACATAGTCTTCGATAGCTTCATCACTACAAGTTCATTACACATAGTGTTCGAGAACATCATCACTACAAGTTCATTACACATAGTCATGCGATAAATGCCACATGGCAACCGGTCTTCCACACACTTCAAGCACCGGCACAACACATTTTGTCTTCGAGAGCACCGTCACTACAAAATGAAAGAACATGCTGGTTTAGCATAGAAAATTGTATGAAAGAACACGCATGTTTAGCATGGCAAATTGTCTAAGTCAAAGTTCATGCATGGCAAGTTGAGCATGGAAATTTGTATGAAAGAACACGTATGTTTAGCATGGAAAATTGTCTAAGTCAAAGATCATGCATGGCAAGTTTAGCATGGAAAATTGTATGAAACAATACACACGTTTAACATGGCAAATTGTCTAAGTCAAAATTCATACATGGCAAGTTGAACATGGAAAATTGAATGATACAACACACACGTTTAGCATGGAAAATTGTCTAAGTCAAAGTTCATGCATGGCAAGTTAAGCATGGAACATTGTATAAAACAACACACACGTTTAGCATGACAAATTGTCTAAGTCAAAGTTCATGCATGGCAAGTTGAGCATAAAAAATTTACCAAGTCAAAGTCAAAGTTCATGCTTGAAACTAACCGGGGTCGGAGAGTGTGGACGCCAGTCATGATCAGAATGACCAGGACTAGGGCCTCCTTGGTGAAGTGGAGTGGTCCGGGGTGACTCGAGTGGCAAGGAGGTAGCATGGCCAAAGTGTGTATGTGAATGAGATGATCCCTACATATGTTTGAGTACAATATTAACTACTAACTTAGTAGTTCTTTCGTGACTAGTAACAAATAACTTAGTAGTTCCATGAATTACTAACCGGAGTCCCCGTGGCTAGATGTGCGAGGAATTCGGCCTTCGATGGCAACACTGGCATCGGAGGTTTTGGTGGAGGATCAACATAAGGGGGCATTGGAGTACCGTTCATCTGAGCCATATACCATGCCTGCAAGTAAGTTTATATGTCACGCGTGGTCAAGTAAAATACATGGTCAAGTAAAATACAGCCTACGAAATACTTCCAAATAGCTCGAATGGGCTAGAAATAACCTTATGTGCCGCTTGAATGTGCTCCTCGCGGGCATCAACTGCATCATGCCATTCCTTGAGCTTTTGGTCAAACTCATGGCAAACCTCATCATAGGCATCCACATAGCGGGACTACAATTTGACATAATCAATCTCATCAAAATATACATGCATAATCAAAGGTATAAATTTTGATAAAAATGAGAAACAACTTACATCGCGACGCGGTGCACGAGGTGGGATACAAGCCAATTTGCCCGTGGTAGCTTTGATCCGTGTGAGGGTGGTTGTAGAAGGAAGCACCGCATTAAGAATCTTGAGGCGGCCATGTGGCTTGCCGCCCCCTGCGAGCATCACCACCGTCTCATCGACCGGCTCCTGAAGGGGCTGAGAATCCGGCCCATACAACTCTATGAACCTACATTGAGTAAATAATTAGTAGCAATCAATAAGCATGGTAGACACTAGTATGCATGGTGGCAATAAATAACCTGTCAGAGTAGTTGCTCATGGTCTCACTGGTGGTGCCGTAGTATGGATCCTCATTGGGCCTTGGGTCCTTCTTATGAGCAGCTTGCCACAATTGAACATCAGGAATGTCAACCCCCCCATTAGAGGCCACCTGTAGTGCATAAAACACATGTTAAGCATTACAAACGGAACATGTTGGGAAATAGAAGGAGGTTGTGCCATATATATACCTTGTGATCCTTGAAGCGATCGAAGCTCCTGCTTCCTTGAACGTGTGTTCCCCCATCACTACGATTTTTCTTGCCTTGCATGCTCCTCGCATAGAACTCCGGATCGCTCGTCCACATATACACCAATGCTTCCCAACCATCCTTCTTTCCAGAGCACCACTTTGGAACACACTAAGAAAATGAAAACAACACAAATCAAGAAGAGATGATGGAATTTAGGATGAATATAGAATAAAAAGACAATTTTCTCACCATTAGATAATTTTCCACATTGAAGGTATTTTCAATCTTTTCCTTAACAATCGCGCCCTTCAATTTCCTCTCGCCTTGTTCGGCGTAGTAGTGCGAGATGCAAGTTTTTCTATCATCGTAAATCATCTGTTGTACCTTGCCCCTCGCCATAAGATCGAAGACCTCGTTTGACTTATCCTCAAGCTCCTCCTCCACTGTATAATATTCCTACAATTGTGCATAAAACATTTATGGTGAGAATCGTAAGTTAGCATAATGGGATTCTGAACCATGAATAGAACTTGACAAAGAAAGTCTTACCCAAAACTTCTTGTGCACAACTTGTGCTACACTGGGCACAGATTCATTACCACTCTCATCGGCCATATAGCCCGCCGACATTGCGGCCTCATAATCCTCCCATTTGGTGGCCAACTTCTTTTCATCGGAGCCATGGCGGATTTTGTAGAGGCCTGGCCAATATGTCTTCAGCAAAGACGTAAGAATAGCACCTGGAATACGGCGTCTGGTGGTCGTCTGATCAACAAATCTAAAATTCCTGCACATGAATCAAAATATTAGTATACGCCAACAAAGTACTATCAAAATGAAATAGACCACAAGGCCTTCATATATGATCGAGAGATATCCTTACGTTTTGGTCGGCTCAAGGCGGGTTCTCTCCGCTTCTCTTGGTGGATCTGGGAGCTTATTTGGTCCTCGAACCCACAATGCCCCCATCTTCTCCGACCTTCCCTCCTCCTGCAACTGAAAATTAAAATGCAAATTAAAATGCAAGTGAATGAAAGGAAGTGGGTGGAATAGGAGAAAAGAGTGTACCTCCTCCTGCTCGTCCTCCTTCTCCTCCTCCTCCTCCTCCTCCTCGTCCTCGTCCTCCTCCTGGTGCTGCTACAAATGAAATTAAAATTACAATGCAAATTAAAAATGCAAGTGAATGAAAGAAAGTGGGTGGAATAGGAGAAAATAGCATACCTCCTCCTGCTCACTCTGATGCACCTCATCATCATCCTGGGAGCTGTGGTGCCACTAGTGGAGGGTATCTAAGAAATATTGGCAATTAGTGGAGGGTATCTAAGGATAATAATAATGATAACAGTTAGTAGGCATGATAGAAATAGGTACCTCACTATGGGAGGGCACCGAAATCCGAGAACGTCGTCGAACCCTCTGTGAAGGTGCAACCTCCTCAGGTGTAGGTGCAACCTCCTGAAGTAGTCTAGTCCTCCTAGGAGGCTCCTCAAAAGTGGGACCTCGAGCTCGTCCTCCTCCTCCTCGTCCTCCTCCTCCTCCTCCTCCTTCTCCTTCTTCTCCTTCTCCTCCTTCATCGTCAACAAAGCGACTAGGAGGTCTTCTAGGGCGACTACTTGTTCCTGGCGGATCATCGCTCCGCCTCAACCTACGTAGCAAGCTTTTTGATGAATTCTTGCTCATGGTTCAATCACCTGTATGAGAACGAGTAAACAATTAGTAATGAGTATAACAATAATCATGGTAGCTTGGTAACAATCAATAAGCATGACAACAAAAAATAAGCATGGTAACAATCAATAAACATGATAGCAATTAATAATCATGGTAGAAATTAATAAGCATGGTGACACAAAAATACATAAAGACCCTCACCGCTAATCATCAGTCTCATACTCACTATCACTATCACGTGAGAAGTAAGGTAGGCCCTCGTACGGTGGAGGCTCATCATCATCAACATCTTGATGTAGCTTGGAGAGCATGTCTATGTCCTTTATATTCACAACTGGCTCACCATGAATTTGTGCATCGTCCTCAAGGTCCTCAATACCACCCATAAGTACATCAAACTCTGTGCCGTCCTCTTCCTCTTGGTAGAAATCTCCCTCGTATGTGATGGGGTTTATGTTATTGTAATCGTCCTCGTTTGGCATGGGAAGCTTACCATGTGGCGATACCTTGAACACAACTTCCCAGCCCTGTAGTTCCTCTTTCTGACATGGGTAGGGAAGGTAATAAACTTGCATCGCCTGGTGAGCCACAAAAAACACATCGGACCCAGGATAAGTGGTTGAAGGCCTAACTTCCACTAACCCGATGGAAGGGGTAGTTCTTAGTCCATCGACTGGGTCGAACCAATGGCATTTGAACACAACAAGAGCGAGATGATGGGGCCCTTTAGCAAATTTCAGCTCGTATATGTTTTGTAACCTTCTGTAGTAGTCAACATTATCTTGACCGGGGGTGAACACTCCGGTATTTACTGTTTTTGCATTTGGTCGAGTGTTCTGGTGCTTCTCTGTATGGAACCGATACCCATTCACATCATACTTCTCATATATCTCCACCGTACGGTCGAAGCCCTGGGAAACCCATCTCAATTCATTCATCATATTTGTGTCAGGATCATTTCCCTACAAGTTCAATCAAAATTGTTAGGTGAATTAGTTTCGTGTAATATAAACTACAAATGTAAAATTGTTGGGAGTTAGAAGTTACTTTTTCCATGAACCAAGCCACGAAATTTTTCCGTCCGGGGGCACCCTTTCTTAGAAGAGTATCATACTCCTCTGCACTAGGATCCCACATTTCATGCCACTCTTCATCCAGGAATTGTCTAAAAGAAACATGTATTAGACCTAAACCGAGTTACTAGTTACAGAGTAATATGTTCACCATTTTACCTCATGAAAGGCTCCTCTACTTCCGTAATGTTCATTAACACATAGAGCATGATGTCCTCCCACTCTTGCATCGTCACGGTATACTGTTTTTTACCACCGGACTTGCCACCTTGCCCTTGGAAGAGGGGGAGCTTGGGTTTGTAGTTGGGCTCGTCGACATTGTATCGAGAGAGCTTATTATGCAGAGTGGGAACATCATCGGGATAGTACGTTGTCGTGATAGCTGACACCTCCTCGATGATATATGCCTCGGCTATGCATGCTTCAATCTGATTTTTGTTTCCACATTTCATTCGAATATGCTTAAATTCTCTCTCAATGCAAAATTGCCAACGGAACTGGACCGGTCCCCCCATGACTGCCTCGTAAGATAGATGCAACATGAGATGTGCCATCGGAGTGAAGAAGCCTGGCGGAAAGATAATCTCTAGCTTGCATATCAACTCTGGCACTTTCACACTTAGTTGTTTCATCATCTCCTTACATATTTCTTTAGCACAGAGCGTGCGGAAGAAATGGCTCAACTCCGCAAGCGGCCGCCAGACACGATCAGGTAGATAGCCCCGAACCATCACCGGCATTAGCCGCTCAATCCATATGTGATAGTCATGACTCTTAAGACCATGGACTCTGCCCGTTGAAAGATTGACTCCGTTACTAATATTCGAACAATAACCATCTGGGAACTTCACGATGTATTTGAGCCAACTGAATGCCTCCTTCTTCTGGGGACCAAGAAGGCAGAAGTCGGCGTCTGGCTTGACCCAATTTCTTCGATTGGGCTCCGGAGGCCGCATGTTTAGTTTCTTTCTATCACATAGCCTCTCTTGATCAACTCTAGCCTTGACATTATCCTTTGTCTTCTCAGGAATATTCAAAACTGTGTGAAATAGGGACTCTCCAACATTCTTTTCCGTGTGCATCACATCGATGTTATGGGGAAGTTTGAGGTCCTTGTAATAGGGAAGCTGAGTTAATCCTGCAATGTGAGTCCAGTTGTGCGTCTCACCATATCCCAAAAAACCTTTGCCATTGGGATTAGGCTTTAGATCACGTAGCTCGGCAACAACAGCTGCACCGTCGAACGCTGGTATCTTCTTTACTTCCCTGACAACTTTGCCTTTCATGAAGTGATTTTTGTCCTCTCTGAATCGATGCCCTCTTAAGAGGAACGGTCGATGCATGTCAAAGGAGGAATACTTGCCACCCTTCTTCATCCATATGAACTTAAGAGCATGCCTACACACTGGGCATGGCATCTTCCCAGCTGTACAATGTCCACAGAATAGGGCGTACCCAGGTAGATCATGCATGGAATAGTGGAACCAAACTTTCATGAGGAAGTTTTGCTTCGATGCTCGGTCATATGTCCATGTCCCGTGTTCCCAAGAATGTTGCAAATCATCGATAAGGGGCTGCATGTACACACTCAAATTCTTCCCCGGGTATTCAGGCCCTGGAATGATCAACGACATGAATATGTTCTTTCGTTGCATTACAACACCTGGAGGGAGATTGCGCGGAATAACAAACACCGGCCAGCAGCTGTACGATCTAGCTGACATACCAAATGGATTGAATCCATCGGTTGCTATCGCAATCCTAACATTCCGAGCCTCTTTTGCTTCATCTTTGTAAATTGAGTCGAAATGCTTCCATGAGTCACCATTAGCTGGATGTTTCATCTTCTTTTTGCCATCAAAAAAATCAGGGTATCTCTTTCCATGCTTGTGCCACCTCATTTGTCTAGCAGACTCCTCACTCATGTAAAGGCGTTGGATTCTTTTTATAAATGTGAGATACCGAAGAATTTTTACGGCGATCTTCGTCTGCTTCATTTGACCATCAGCACCCTTCACCTCAAGAAACCTAGAGGCCCCACACTTGCTACAGTGGGTGTGATCCGCAAACTCCTTCCGAAACAAAAGGCAGCCCTTAGGACAGCAATGTATCTTCTCATAATCCATGCAGAGCGCTTTCATGATTTTCTTCGACTCGTACATGTTTCGAGGCAAACAATGTCCTTCAGGGAGCATGTTAGCTAATGTTTTCAAATTATTTTCATAGCCTGCTCGGTTCCACCCATTCTTGGATTTATCGGCTAAAAGTTGTGAGACGGCATCCAGCTGAGAGATAGTTGCATTAGGGTAAAGAGGTTTCTTTGCCGATGCCATCATATCAAGGAAGGCCTTCGCGGTTGCCTCTGGTTCCTCCGGTTCACCTGTTTCCTCCGGTTCATTTGGTTCCTCCAATTCATCTGGTCCCTCTGGATCCTCCTCTCGAGGTGGTGAATGTGCCATCTCTGCATACTGAAGATCATGAAGCATGTTTCCAATGCCATCGTCCTCATTGCCATTGATGCGTTGTCGCATCACCTCCCCTCTAACACGGTCGCGCTCAGGGAAGTTGGTCGGCATGGCAAAGTTAGGCATATACCCATACTGCCAAAGGTGTGTAGTCATGCCGTAGGGACCCTGGCGGTGATTCATATTGCACCGAGCACAGGGACAAAGTGGACGAACTAACTTAGAACCACGGTTTGCATCCTTCACAAAATATTTGGTTTTCCATTCCCAATCAGCTGTTCTTTCATTAGCACTGATACGACCACTATACATCCAATCATTATCAGCCATCCTCTGCTTCAGTGGGAGCCACCATACAAATATATCATTTTCATATTAGTTAATTGCATCAAATTAAATATACAAAATTTTACGTTCTTAAAGACAAACACTATGCATACACCTAATATGTCTAATAGGAAAAGAGGATCCTAATCCCACCCGAGGATGTGTAGATTGGATACGTCCTCCACGCTCTACCCCGATCCGAGACAGAATTTCGGCAGCACCTCCCCACTGTTCTCCTGATACACGTCTCGGCAAATGCCGAGAGGAATGTGCATTCGGAGAACAACGGGGATGCGCCACCAAAATACTGTCTCGAAACAGAGTAGAACATGGAAAACGTACCCAATCTACACATCCTCCGGCTGTCCAAAAAACGTGGACAATCCGAAAGAATTACGATTATAAATATGCAATTGAATGCATATTTACTCGCGTAACCCTTCCGAACGGGAGACTCCTAGGTTACGCGACTAACTTGTTGATCTAGACCAAAATAAACCTAGACACATGACAAGAGAGCGGAATGATCCTTACCCTTGAAGCGTGCTCGAATCGGCGAAGAAGCTCGAGTAGTGGTGTGGGACGACGAAAGGACAGCAACCTCCCAGAGGGCGACCTCCTCGACGGCGACCTCCGGGATGCCGAACTCCAAGACAATGACGGGATCGGATTAGCGAGGTGGTAATGACACGGCCTAGTATACAAAATGAACAAAGATTAGCAAATCTATTACAGCATTATTGTCTCTCACAAATAGCTCAGTATTACTATATCTCACAAATAGTATTATTGTCTCTCACAATAGAAGAAAAAATTATCAAACACATTCAGTCCCCATATTTTTGTCCACCACAGATTGTTGCTCTCACAGGCTTTCCATCGAACACCTAAAACAAACAAAAAATATTGAGAACAGATGCATGTTGGTGAAGTTGTAAAGGGAACTGAGACCCCATCGGAAGTGCAAGGTTATCTAAGAAACTTGCAAGCTGCAAAACATGGATCACCAATTCAACACAAAAATTTGCACAATGGCTTTCTTCCCTAAGGTCAAATCTTAGATGTGTCTTTAGCTGTTTGTGTGTGAGAGAGGTGGGACGGGACGTGAGCCTTGTCGGCTTTAGCAGGGTGAACATGAACGCACCCGGGATCTAGGAATTGCATCTATGGACCTTCCACCACACTTACACTTATTGAAGGGCCACTTGCAAGTTTTCGCGTGATTCCGGTGCTCCGGCGGTCTTTCTCCACCGAAACCCTAGTCCGTGGGACCCGCAGGTCTACCCCCGTAGCATTCTCCGTACGAGGGTTCATCAATGTACTTTTTTGTTGGTTTAGGTTTGTATAGGTCATATCTACATGTAAAAAAAAGGTTGGGATCAAGATTCCACCGGTAGCCCTGCGTTTGATCCGTGGCGGGTGTTTCCTCCTACACGCCCAGCACTTTTCTATGTGTTATCGCATGCAAGTGAACATGAACGCACCCGGGAGCTAGGAATTGCATCTATGGACCTTCCACCACACTTGTACACTTATTGTAGGGCTATTTGCAAGTTTTCGCGTGAATCTCCTCGGCGTACGGCCTGCAGGTGTGCTATGCTGCTAGCAAGGGTGAGAGGAATCCCCTCGGCATAGGTCCTGCCAGGTGTGCTATGCTGCTAGCAACGCTGAGAGGAATCCCCTCGGCGTAGGTCCTGCCAGGTGTGCTATGCTGCTAGCAACGCTGAGAGGAATCCCCTCGGCGTAGGTCCTGCCAGGTGTGCTATGCTGCTAGCAACGCTGAGAGGAACCCGTCGGCGTAGGTCCTGCCAGGTGTGCTATGCTGCTAGCAACGCTGAGAGGAATCCCCTCGGCGTAGGTCCTGCCAGGTGTGCTATGCTGCTAGCAACGCTGAGAGGAACCCCTCGGCGTAGGTCCTGCCAGGTGTGCTATGCTGCTAGCAACGGTGAGAGGAATCCCCTCGGCGTAGGTCCTGCCAGGTGTGCTTTCCCGCTAGTTTGCTAATAGAAATGCCGAGGGGATTCCCCTCGGTGCAGGTGTCGCAATGCTGAGCGGAATCCTCTAGGCTTTGGTTTGTGCCGTTAGTTTTCACTACACAGCGCTATGCCAACGGTAAGCCTCTCGGCACTGCCATACACCGTGAACTGTCCGTCCGCAACGCGGGAAGGAGACCCGTGCTCAGCTTGCGCCGATGAGACCCCTCGGCATTGCTACTTCTACGCTGAGGGTATAGCTACGCCGAGGGTCCCTCTCGGCATTGCTCGTCTGTGCCGAAGGTTTTGTTACGCCGACGGCATTTTTGCGGCCCACGGCACTGCGCGACCTATGCCGAGCGGCCCGACCATTTCCTCTCAGCGTTGAATTGCCCGCTCAGCATCTGCGTTCGTTCCCGTAGTGGTTGAACGTTTCCGCTGTGCGATTTCTTCAAGGGTATGAAGAACTCATCTATCCCTCTCGTTGATTGCATCTCCTAGATTAGATCTTGGCTTTCCCATTTCTCATCCGTTGAATTTTTTTGATTTACTTTGCTGCGAAACCCTTCAATATGTACACAACTTGCAAATAAGATAACAAACAATACTATCATAATGATTCAATAATAAGTTCAGATCTGAGATCATGGCACTCGGGCCCTAGTGACAAGAATTAAGCACAACAAGTTGCAACAAAGTCAAATAGCACTAATAGAGATACTAGGAACTATGCCCTAATAGATCTTATTCGATTACATGATAGAACTCATCCAATCTCTACCATCCCCAAGCCTACATTGGGGGATTAATCACTCATGGATGAGGGAAACATCGATGGTTGATGGAGATGCGTTGGTGATGACGATGGCGATGATCCTCTCCAAATTCCCCGTCTCGGCAGGGTGCCAGAACGGAGTTTCTGGATCCAAATCTTGGTTTCTAGTGGCAGCAGCGGAGCGGAACTCTTTCTAGAAAACTATCGAACCCCCTCAGTTTTTAGGTCGAAAGGCAACTTATAGGCGCAGAGGGAGGCCGAGGGGGTGCATGGGGTGACTGCACCCCCTCCAGGCACGGCCAGTGGTGGGCCCGCGCCTGGGGTGGGTGTGGGCCCCCCAGACCTCCTCTCCGTCTCGTCTTCTGGCTCCGTGGATCTTCTGGTGAAATATAATTTTTGGCATATTTTCCGGGATTTTTCCTAATAGTTCATTTTCTGCACAAAAAGAAGACACCAAGGTAATTCTGCTGAAAACATCATCAGTCCGTGTTAGTTGTATCCAAATCACGCAAGTTTAGAGGAGAAACAATAGCAAAGTGTTAGATAAAGTAGATACGTTTTGGACGTATCAACTCCCCCCCTCCAAGCTTAGGTTATTGCTTGTCCTCAAGCAATTCAGTTGAAAACTGAGTGCGATAAAAGAACTTTCATGATCACTTTGCTTCATATGATGTATATATTATCAGCACTGGAGTAGATGCTTAGACAATTCATAATAAGGAGTATGCAACTAAGTCTACTCAATATTCATTGCAAGCTATGAAGAGAAACCAGCTCAATAATAATAAGTAGCATGAAACATAAACATAAGCAACATTGCAATGCGCATAGTAAGGTATGATAGAGTGGTATCTCTCTTGCCTTTGTTTGAAGAGCACAATATAAATGCCAAAGCACCTCTGAAGTTCAAGTGAAGACTAGAGGTAAAGATATCAGAGATACAAGCATCAAAGTCATGACATAATTAACCAAGTTTTGTAATAAACACAAGAATGACAACTATGCTCTCAAGAAGGTGCTCATAGAATAAGTGGTGACTCAACAAAGTTGTGAAAACGGTTTTGTGAAGGTTTGAAAGTCTTCCCAATGCTGAAAGGAAGGTACTCATTAGCTTTGAGATCTCATTGCCCCTATCATAGGCATCTTCATGTGGTTAAGGTGAAAGTGAGGTCCACTCTGAATCATATGCTTGACAGATCATAAACTGGAAATCCCAAGTCCCTTGAGTACGAGGTTCGCTCCGCATGCTACTCAAATTTGGTCACCTGAAAGTTCTTGTCATTGTAAATACATGCATATCATCTAGAACCGCCAACGAGGTACTCCTTGCACATGGTACAGGAGCTTTCCCATAACCAAAATGACAAGGCAAGCAGACAATGAGCATCTCAGCAATCTTTTTATTTACCATATGCATAGCTTTTTATTGAGGATACTTCATAGATGCTCATTATGGTGATGCTGCAAGTTTCCACCATGATTAGGCATGGCTTAGGCTAGCGGCCTAGGCGTTTCTCTAACACAATGTATAAACTCCATGAACTAACAACCTCCCCTGTTATTTCACATCGTCGACATCCGTAAACAAAAGAGCAAGGAATCAACTGGATGAGATATCCAAAAAGTGTTGAAAGCGTTCCTCGTGACAGCACGGTTCTGCTGATTCCCAGCAGATAATAAGCAAGCATATAACTTTCATGGACTAGTCACAATGGTTCAGAATTATTAAGCGCAAGGAATAAAGTGTGCCATCAAGTTCGTGAGATCTTTACTAACTAAATTTCTCAAAACAGACAAACATTTTATTTTGGAAGAAAACATGGCATATAGAAAATATGCACTGAAGTAGCAAATGATGCTAATAGGTAGGTATAGTGGACACAACTGGCAACATTGGTTTTGGGGAGTTGGAAGCACAGGTAGAGCACATACTCTGTGCAAGTGAAGGCTAGCAATAGAGAGGGAGTGACAAATGAGAGAACAATAACTGTCATAATCATGCTTGCAACAAAACATGACTAATTATGGCATGAAAGTGCTACAAGAACTCCGAGGCAAAATAAATCATCAAGGCTTACTAACTATTGATTAGTCATATGCATGCGTGAGCATGTGCCAAGTCGATTCACATGAACAGTCAGAGGAGGATACCACAATATCATACCAACGTATGAATAAAACAATGCAAGCAAACATTCATATGACATGCTATAAACTATTAGTAAGCTGGAGCTAATCATAGACAAGCAAGAACTACTAAGCATCCATAATGACATACACCTTACACAAACAGGCTAAGCATGCTCACAATGATGAGTATATGTACAAAAATGAAAACAAATGGAGTTCGTTACCAGCCTCTTACCACACCTCGAGTTGTCTTAATCTTCATTATTGCCCTTCACTTGTGTGGATTGAATATTAACATGAAACCAAAATCCACTGTGGACGGCTGAATCCTGCAAAGAACTCACAAAACCAAAGAAGAACAACAAATATTTTTGGTGTTTTCAATTTTTTTAAGAAACAAGCAAACAAAGCAAAATATCTTTGGATTTTTTCTTTTAAGGCAAACCAAAGCAAAGAAACAAAGAAACAAACCAAGAGAAACAATGAAAATATTTTTGGTATTTTTGGGTTTTTGAGAAAGAAGCAACAAGAACCAAAAAGAAAGCGAAACAATGGATATACAAAGAACCGACCGAACATGATATATATATATGAGTGTGATGTCGGTATACCTCCCCCCAAGCTTAGGCTTTTGGCCTAAGTAGGGCTCAATCCCATGGTGCCCAAGTATATGCACCTTTGTAGTATGTCGAGGAAGCTCCCTTGTCCTGGTACGAGCTCGAGGACTCCCCTGTGTAGTGTACCGTGGGGTCATATGAGGGCGCTTCCTCCTGATAGTGCCCGTGGAAGTTAAGAGAGCGCAGCTTGTCATCCATCTCCTCCTTCGAGCGTGACCAAGGTCCCTCAGAAATACTGAACAAAGTGGTTTGGGGTAGAGGGATCTCTCTCTCCCCCGTCAATAAATAGAATTCTATAAACCAAGTTATCAAGAGTAGAGCTAGTGGTGACAAAGTGGTGCTCCTTCATGGCAGCAAGATCAAGCCTCTGAGGAGCCAAAACTGTATCATGTGGATCAACAGCAATGTTCAAGGCAACAGCAATACGAGTAGCAATAATTCCCCCATAAATGGGTCCCTTAGCAGCTAAACGACGAGCAATGAGAGAACCAAGATTATACTTATCCTCATTGTTGAGCGCAGCAGCTAAGAAGGCCAATTGATAGTTGGAAATATTACTAGTGTTCTCCCTACCAAGAACACTGGTGGAAAGATAGTAGGCAAAGTACCTGATGGCTGGAAGTTGAATATTCTTTATCTTCCCTCGCTGAGCTCTGCGGTCATCATCATTGGCTATTCCTCGGTAAAGCTCCAACAAATCAGCAGGAAGAGCTGGAATCTTCTTTGATGACCTAGCTATACCAAGTCCCAGGGCCTTGCAAAATTTCTTCAAAGTCATGGAATGAGCCCTGCCATAAATTTTGAAAGACACATAAGGCTTGAACATGCTGTTAGTAAAGGAGAAACTCTCCACAAATGTTTTAGTAAGCAAAGCATATTGTGCACTCTCATATTGCATGTAACTTGTTAGACCAGCTCTTTGTACCAAAGTCATAAAATCTTTAAAAATCCCAGCAGCTCGCAAGAAAATTTGGCAAGGAAAGGTGGAGGGGTGCGCATCCCCTTCATCCCCCTCGTCACCAAATCACGGAGTGATGAGATCCTCATTGTATGAGGGTCTAGTACTGGTGGATGACCTTGGAAGCCTTGCCCTTCTAGGTGCATCACTCTCAAATATATCACCAAATGTGTGGTGGTCCATGACTTCACTTTTCTGAAATTTTAAACAACCATCAAACCAAGTGATTTCTAAGTTGATAGATGATGAGCAACTACTATAGAAACTTGCTAGAGGACTACACATGCATCAAAACAAAGTTTCTAAGCATAGAACAAGCATGCAAGATCAAACAACCTGTCACCTATAGCAGCAAAATACTCAAGATACAATCTAACAATCACAAATCTAATTGGATAAGTGGAGGAGGCACATACCAAGGAACAATCCCTCCAAAAATCAGCACTTGAGATGGGCTGAACAAGGAGATCGAAAATCGCGAGCAAGAATAGCAAGAACTCGAGCTTGAGCAAGTTTTCCGGTATTTTTTGGGAGAGAGAAAGAAGATGGATTTGAGAAGGCAGCCTGGAGGGGCCCAGGTGGGCCAGACCCCCCAGGCGCCGCCACCTGGTAGGTCGCGCCTACCATAGGTGTGGTGGCCTAGGGTGGCCCCATGGGTCACTTCAGGTGCCTCTCTGCCCCTTTTTCCAAGGAAAAATTTATTTTGAATTTTCTAGGATTTTTCGGGAAAATTTATTTTTGGCCAATTTTCAGGGTATGAAAATTGATTTTCTCGTAGAAACAGTTTTTTCGGAAGAAGCTAAAGCAAACCAATATCCAAACTACAGGAGCTCTATGAAACTCAAACAAGCAAACAACTAGCAAAACTAAAGCTAAAGCAAAGACTAGGAAGGAGAAAAGTAAAAAAAAGCAAGTATAACCACAGTGAAAACATTATTTTGTTCATTAAAATCCTCTTGTTAACAAGGTTGATCAAGTCTTGTTACGAAAACAATATTATATGAAACAAAACTTTGCATTCCACAAGGTGATCATGTTACCTCATACTTGATAGCAATGGTTCCAATCATAATAGTTTCAAAATTTTCTTGTGGAATGGGACAATATATTTCTCCAACCTTGATGCTCTCAATATTTTCAATGGAATTCAGGCGATAGCTCTTAACAACCTTCTTGGGGAAATAGACAGTGTGTTGTTTGTCATTAATATTGAATGTTACTTTTCCTTGATTGCAATTGATGACAGCACCTGCATTATTAAGAAAAGGTCTCCCAAGAATAATAGACATATTATCATCTTCAGGCATTTCAAGCACAACAAAATCAGTTAAAACCATGCAATTATGAGCAACTTGAACAGGAACATCCTCACATATACCAATAGGAATAGTAGTTGACTTATCAGCCATTTGTAAAGATATATCAGTTGGTATCAACTTTTCTAGCTAGAGTCTCTTATAGAGAGAAAAAGGCATAAAACTAACTCCGGCTCCCAAATCACATAAAGCAGTTCTAACATAATTATTCTTAATGGAGCAAGGAATAGTTGGTATACCTTGATCACCAAGTTTCTTTGGAACCTTACCATTGAAGGAGTAATTAGCAAGCAGAGTAGAAATCTCCTCATTAGGAATCTTCCTTTTATTAGAGACAATATCCTTCATATACTTTGAATAAGGAGGCAACTTAATAGCATCAGTCAAAGGAATTTGCAAGAATAAAGGTTTCATCCACTCACAAAACTTTTATAGTGTTCCTCCTCCTTTGACTTGTGTTTCTTACTTGGAAAAGGCATAGGTTTCTGCACCCAATGTTCTCTCTCTTTACCATGTTTATTAGCAATAAAATGTTCCTTTGTGTACCTAGTGTTCTTAGTGTGCTTCTCAGTTTCTTCCTCACCTTTCTCCTTGTCAGGAGACTCATTTTTATCATTACCACTCTTAGTTTCAGCATTAGAGACAAATGTACTATTAGGATCTACAGCAGGTTCAAGTGGTTCCTCAACTACCTTATGTTTCTTTTTCTTTCTCTTGCGAGGACTACCACTATCTTCACCTTGTTGGGAATCCTCCTCTATTCTTTTAGGGTGTCCATCAGGATATAAATGATCTTGAGTAGCTATACCACTCCTAGTTCTAATTCCATAAGCATGTTTATCTCCTGAAGCATTAACTAGCATATCCTTTTGTACCTTAGCAAGTTAATCAAGTTGGGTTTGAACCATTTGAAAGTGTTTACAAATCATTTTAATATCATTAGAAGTTCTTTCCAGAATATCATTCAACTCATGGATAGCTCTAGAGTTTTTCAATAAATGATTCTGAACTTGTTTATTAAAATTACCTTGTTTAACAATAAAAATGTCAAGTTCCTCTAAGCATTGATCAGGAGGCTTACCATAAGGAATATCACCTTCATCGAAGTGTTGGAGAGAGTGTACCTCAATAGTAGATGAGTGGGGAACTAGCTTACATAATTCTTCTATAGGAGATAGATTCTTCACATCTTCATCTCTAATACCTTTCTCCTTTAGACACTTCTTAGCTTCCTTCATCACTTCATCATTTAATGCAATAACTCCCCTCTTCTTTGTTGTTGGTGCTGGAGCTAGTTCAGGAACAACTGGTTCAGGAGTAATAGGCGTAGGTGCATTTAGCTTAGTTGAAGTCCAATCATCATAATTCTTGCTTATCTTGGTCATTAATTCTTCAGCATCTGTAGGAGTTCTTTTCCTAAAAACACAATCAGCAAAGCTATCTAGGTAGGTCCTAGAATCATCAGTTAGTCCATTATAATAAATATCAAGAAGCTCATTCTTAGGTAATGGACATCCAGGATGTGCATGAATCAAGGCATAGAACCTTGTCCATGACTCAGGCAATTTCTCTTCTTCTCCCTGTTTAAAATGAAAAAGTCTCCAAAGCAGCATATCTAGCACTGGGAGGAAAATATTTCTGGAAGAAAGAAGCAATCAAGCAATCAGGGCTATCAATGGAACTAGGAGGTAATCTATTAAACCAAGCCCTAGCTTGTCCTTTTAGTGAAAAAGGGAAAATATTAGCAACAAAGTACTTGCACATCTTAAAATCATCAGAGAACAAAGCACTCATAGTAGAAAGCTCATTCATATGAGCCACATCACTCTCATTTTCAGTCCCACAAAAAGGTTCTTTCTCAACAATATCTAAATAATACAAAACAAGAGATAAATCATAATCTTCATCTTTAATATCTATGGGAGAAGTGGAAAACTTAGGATGACAACTTAGGCATGATAGTACGTCTAGCAAGGATACTCTTAATAGCACTAGTACCATGTGTGTTTCGGCACTCTTCAACAAAATCATCAGTGAACTCAATGTAACCATCAGTAATATCATAACTCTCACTAGCCTTAGGTGAGCTAACATGTGTAACAGTGTCTTCACTAGGAGTTTCGGTATTTCCTAGACTAGCCATAGTAGCATCTAGGAAAGGACCTAATGAACCACTTGCATCAAGCACAGTAGAAGTAACATCATGAGCATCAAAAATAGTTTCAGACTTAGCAATAGTAGCAGTGTGTGTAGCATGTGTATGTGGTGGTCGTGTAACAAGCTTACTTAGAACAGACGGTGAATCAAGAGCAATAGAGGTGTTTAGGACTGTACCTCTTCTTGTAGTGGATGGTAAAATAGGGAACTTTCCATCACGAGACTTTCCCATGATGAAAGGAGTAGCAGTGAACAATAATATATCCAAGTGCACTTACAAATAAAGCTATGCTCCCCGGCAACGGCGCCAGAAAATAGTCTTGATGACCCACAAGTATAGGGGATCGCAACAGTCTTCGCGGGTAGTATTACCCAATTTATTGATTCGACACAAGGGGAGACAAAGAATACTTGCAAGCCTTAACAACTGAGTTTTCGGTTCAGATGAACCTGGAAATAGTTCTTGCTCACAGAAGTTTATCAGTAGCAATAGTTTGTAGTAGCAACAGCAAAGCAACAACAACAGTGAAACAGTAGCAATAGTAACAGTAACTGTAACAGTAGGATTCAAGTGCGTTAGGCATAGGGATGGATGGACGGGCGTTGCATGGACGAGTCTAAACATGTAACTTCAAGATCTAGGGCATTGAAGATAAATAATAACAAGCATCCAAGTACTAAACAATCCTAGGCATGTGCTCCAAATATAGTCATACGTGCTCGCACTGAGAACTTGCACAACATCTTCTGTCCAGCCAGCCCGTGGCAGCGGGGCCTCTAGGGAACTACTGGCAATTAAGGTGCTCCTTTTAATAGAGCACTAGAGCAAAGCATTAACACTCCATGAATACATGTGATCCTCACACCAAAGCCATCCCCTCTGGTTGTCCCAATTATTGTCATTTTGGGGCCTTTGGATCTAGATAATGATATGTGTACACAACTTGCAGATAAGATCACAAACAATACTATCATAATGATTCAATAATAAGTTCAGATCTAAAATCATGGCACTCGGGCCCTAGTGACAAGCATTAAGCACAACAATTTGCAACAGTCAAATAACACTAATAGAGATACTAGGCACTATGCCCTAACATATCTTATTCGATTACATGATAGAACTCATCCAATCCCTACCATCCCCAAGCCTACAGCGGGGGATTACTCACTCATGGATGAGGGAAACATCGGTGGTTGATGGAGATGCGTTGGTGATGACGATGGCGATGATCCTCTCCAAATTCCCTGTCCCGGCAGGGTGCTAGAACAGAGTTTCTAGATCCGAATCTTGGTTTCTGGTGGCGGCGGCGGAGCGGAACTCTTTCTTGAAAACTATCGAACCCCCCTCGGTTTTTAGGTCGAAAGACAACTTATAGGCATAGAGGGAGGCCGATGGGGTGCCTGGGGTGGCTGCACCCCTCCAGGCGCGACCAGTGGTGGGCCCGCGCCTAGGGTGGGTGTGGGTCCCCCAGGCCTCCTCTCCGTCTCGTCTTCTAGCTCCATGGATCTTCTGATGAAATATAATTTTTGGAATATTTTCCGGGATTTTTCCTGATAGTTCATTTTCTGCACAAAAACAAGACACCAAGGTAATTCTACTGAAAACAACGTCAGTCTGTGTTAGTTGTATCCAAATCATACAAGTTTAGAGGAGAAACAATAGCTAAGTGTTCGAGAAAGTAGATACGTTTTGGACGTATCAGAGATCCGCAAGAGTTGTACCAGGATTCGTGTTGATTGCATTTTTGAATGCGTTGTAGGAGCGTTCAAGTCCATTGAGGATAGACCCGATCAGCTCGTCCCCATCAAGAGTTTTCCCGGCGGCGGCAAGCTCTGCTGCTATGGCCTTTTTTTGTGCAACATATTTGGCAGCCGAGATGGCTTCGTTCTTCGTGTTTTGGAGGGCACCGCGGAGACTCTGGATTCTCGACCGGGATTGGGAGGAAACGAGCTCCTTGAGCTCTGCACAAACTTTAGCAGCCGTTTCCAGCCTAGTAACATGGGCATGGATCTCGGGAGACACATAATTCAACAGAAAACGAAGTACCTGCTGATCCCGCGTGAACCAAGCCGGCGTACTTGGGATTCTCGATGGTGATTTTTTTGTTGTCCTTGTATTCGGTCTTAATGGTCTTCACAACCGTGGTTTCAGATCCCGTGACAAGGCCAGGGACACTGGCGCCACGTAGAGCAGGGAGCATCAGGGCATTCCACGGGATGAAGTTGCCGCGCGTCAACAACTGCGCAGGGGGTGGTCCTAGGAGAGCGGCCAGATTGGCCGATGAGGATGATGAGGATGCGGCCATGATGTAGATGGGATACTGATCTAAGATCATGTAAAAACTGACATTTAACTCGCGGTTAAAACTGCAATTGCATATTGCAATTTAAGCTCACGCACAATGGTGTTTTCAAAAACACCTAACAATCTTTCAACCATAAATTTAATACGATAAAAGATCTCTTGTAGGCATGTGATAATTGTTTTGGTATATATAAAAATGGTGGATATATAATGTATTATTTGCAATCACATAATATTAAGTCCATGAATTTCCGAGGGCATTTTCTCATCAAATTTGACATACTACAACGATGCTCTTCTAAAAAACGAATAAAGGTGGTGCCCTCGCATTTGCGAGGGCCACCATGCTAGTTTATATTGTAAAGATCATAATACAAGTCAGGTAAGCACCAACCTGACAAAATTGAAAAGAAAGCAGAACGCACACCTTTGCGCAAAGTACTGCCAGTCAAGAAAGAAAATTATAATCCAGACCAAAATATTCTCTAAGCTTGACGCCAACGCGTGTCACTTGCCTCTGGCACCAGAAGAGCAGCAATAAAAAATAACAGATCACCTTCTCACCCAAGCTCGATGCGGCTCCATCGCTGATATGCAACTTCGTGGATCTCCAAGGTGGCTCACGCAAGGTGAGATCATTGTCCTTGAACGAATCAGACTAGGGAAGCACCCCGGATACACCATCGAACTCAAGATCTAGCACCCCCGCACGACTAAGGCGTCAGAGGAGGAAACCATACCTACAATCCACGAAAGATGGACCAAGCACACGACCCACCATCTTTCAGATGTTGTTGATGCAGACCACAGTCTGCATCTGCTCCTTGACTACCTCCTAGGTTCTGTGTCGACGCTGGAGAAAACGCCGCCGCAACGGTGGAGTCTGAGGACACACATCCACCACGAGGATGCATGCTGTCACCGTTGCACCATCCTTTCTTGAATATACGGGTCTCCATATTTATCGGGAAAGGATCCGAAGTAAAATTATTCAACGCTGCCATCGCCACCCCCGAGACCAAGACAATGGTCAACCTAAAAAGAAGCTATTTTGGCCTAAAACTATCCACACACGTGGATCCTGTGACCCCCCTCATCACTGATGACCTAGGTCAGGGGGGAGCCGCCGGAGGCTGGAGTCCGAAGGCTTGTTCCCTATTGCAAGATCATCTTTTTTTCCCTTGGTGGCACGTCAAGAACCGTAAGGAAGTGACTCCGATTTGTTCAGGTTTATTTAAAACTAAAACGTGTCTAAATACATGTGAATTTGGACAAATCTACTTCACTTATCCTTGGACGAAGGGATTATATTTTAGTTGGAGAGAAAGAGAAAGAGTAAACCGCATTAGCGGTCCTAATTCTTTGTCGATATCTTCAGTTTGGTCCTAAATCTTTGAAATTGCATATCTGGGTCATAAATATTTTGTAAGTGATTCACCCAAGGTCCTATTTTACTCTGCCCGCTTTGACATGTCTATGTGGCGCTTTTAACACTGCCACGTCGACAGTAGGGTCCAGGAGGGATGCCAGTCAGACGTATATATTTGTGAAAAGGTCCCTATGCCCTTGGGTAAATCATGTCGGAGGGATACCACTACTTCCTCATCGAGTCAGCTGTCTCCCTGCAGCCGGATTCCTCGCCGGATCCATCGAGTATCGCCTTGCACCCAAGCACCTGGTGCCCGCCGCCTACGACAAGGTCCGAGCACATGAAGATGACTGATGAGCCATGCATGTTGTGTCTGCGCACGTAGCTGGCCGTATTTTTTTGGCCAAATCTTCCTAAAAAGGTGAACTTCAACCGAATGTAACCCCGAGGCGAAACTAATTTGGAATCTGACCCCTCACGTCGGCACCATTTGAAACGGCTCCTTAGTAATGCAGGTCGGCGATGGCGCCGAGGTATCGACCCAGGTGGTTGGGAGGGCTGACGTGGCAGCCTAGTCGGCACCATTTAAAATGGCGCCGAACATTCGGGTAGGTTTTCGAGCTGGAGCACCTCTTCTGTGCCTGTTTTGGCGCCGAAGCAACATTTATGCGCCAAAATTTCGGCACTAGTTAAAGCGGAGCCGAAGTTGCCCAGTTCGGCGCCTTTTGAAATGGCGTCGGTCGCTGGGCTCGATTTCGCGAGGTGGAGCACCTCTTCTGTGCCTGGTCTGGTGCCGAAGCTCTACTTAGACGCTGAAGCCTTCGGCGCCTTTTGAAATGGCACCGACCATCCCCAGTTGGCACATCTATAGTATACTTCTTGGATTTATCCTTTTGATATTATGAAGACACATACGTGCGCACACATCGTCCATGTGTATGCAATTTTGTAATGCAAAAACAAAAGGAATAAAATACTTCTCCAGCATACAGTGCTTTTGTGTTGTTTAATATGAGCAGAAGCTGCTGCATTTTATCACAAATCAATAAATTGCTATTCAGTTCTGGATCATTCAAATGAAAATTAAAAGGATAGACCTCCATTGCCGAGACAGATGCTAACTGCATGAAAGCCGCACATTAGGAAAATAATTATACACAAATAGTTCAATTTATTCAACAAGCTCACACGAGTAGAATACATACAATAAGCTCAAAAAAAAGAAGCGACGAAGCACAAACAAATACAAGCACGCGTCTTGTCTTTTGAAAATCCACAGACGAAATCAATAGGACTTCTGAAGATCACACTTGACAAGCAAACCAATATAGTGGCAGTTTAGTCTTGGACAATAGTCCAACCCAGCCGGCTTCACCATGCATGGACTGGAACGACGACCTACATATACATATATATTATATACGTATGCAGGCAAGATGTTTAACGTACTGATATTTGGCAAGTGAGATGCAAACAGTAGCTGGCATTTGAGAGTGACTTACATAGGTATCCAGGCATGGGCAGTGGTCAATCTCGGAGAGTATACTCCCATTGCATACCAGCAATTCCTGGGCATCGGCGCAGCGCACCCCAGAAGTCACGTGTGATTTTGCCGAAGTGCAGATACTGGAGGGGCAAGAGGAACTCAATGCCAAGTGGGACCTCCACCATGCTGCTGAGGTTGCTTAATGCTAAATCTTCCAGAGTTATCATGGCACCCTGCTTTATCTCAAGCTGCTTCAGATTAGGCAGGTCCCACAAATAGAGCATCTTTAGCTTGGGGAACCACCCCGTGAGGAACTCCAGCTTCTCTCCGTTGTATGCTCTGGTGAACCATAGAACCGTCAAATTTGCCAACCGGGAGAGGGATGGCAGTGGGTCTTCTCTCAGCTGGGACCAAAACAGACGCAGATCATGCAAGTTCTGCTCCACGGCTTGGAGCAGAGGAGACTCTCCCAACAATATCCCTTCCGCTAATCTTCCTCTCAAACCTACCTTTTGCAAGCTAGGCGGGAGGGCGCTCAACATGAGAACCTCATTCTCGTCGCTTGCACCCACATCTAGTAATGACAAGAATGGCATCTGAACTAGAGACTCGCAGAGGCGTTCACAATAGATTCTCTTCACATTCAATATCCTCAAGCTTCCGAGTTGCCTTAGCTGTCCTAGATGTCTAACAGACTCATCTTGGGCTTCCAGCGTTTGTAGAGTTTGCAGATTAGTTAGGTTACCGAGACCCTTGGGGATGCATACACCGCTTTTTGAACGGAGAACTCTATCAGATTGATCATTTTCTTTCTCAACAAATAAGTGCCTAAGATTCTTCAGTTTTACAATCCCGGCAGGCACCTTTTGTATGTCAGATCCACATAGATCTAGTGTCAACAAATTTGAAAGCTTCTCGATGGATCTCGGGAGAAGCTTCACTTTTGTATCCCGCAAACCCAAATGGCGAAGGTTAAAAAGATCTCCAATAGCATCGGGAACCTTCTTAATGGGCAGACCACTTAATTCTAACACTGTCATATATCTCGACTTCTCAGACAAGAGAGGTAGTAGATTGAATGATGGCATGTTTTTGTCTAGTGCAATTAAAGTTCGAAGTCCATGTACACTACAAAATGACTGCTGGATATCTTTTTTCAGTTCCTGCACCACTAGTCTCCGTCCATCCCTCTGAAGAGATCCCCCACATTTACCCTCCTCAAATTGAACACCAAAATGATCCTTATGGCACAAATCAATTGCCAATTCACGTACGATATCATGCATTTTGAATCTCCTCATCCTGCCAAATGAGTTCCTCTCAACAAGTTGTAGCATGTTTCTGTTGACCAACTCCTTCAGATAGCCTTCTGCCACTTCTTCTAATGTGCTTACACCCTTCTCCACGATGAACCCCTCTGCCATCCATAACCGTACAAGTTTTTTTCTGTGGAAAAGATGGTCTTCCGGAAATAAACTGCAGTACAAGAAACAACTTTTCAAGTATGTTGGAAGGTAGATGAAGCTCAGATACAAAATATTCCTTATGTGGCCGAGCCTCGAATTATTAATTATCTCCCAAGTCAATTGGTCATTTATTCTTCTCCATTCCTCCACAGTTTTCTCACGCACATGCAAGAGGCTACCAACTGACACAATAGCAAGAGGCAAGCCTTTGCACTTGCTAACGATTTCCTCAGACAGATTCTTCAACTCATATGGGCACTCATGGCATGTTTCTCTTGAAAAGGATTTCTTACAAAAGAGATCCCATGCCTTGTCTTCCGGTAAAGATTCTAATGTTAATATATGTCCTTGTGAAGCCAGTGTTGCAACATCGCCTTCTCTTGTTGTGATTAACAATCTACTTCCCTTATCATTACAAGGAAGTGCCCTAGACAAGTCATCAAAGGCTTCTGGTGTCCAAACATCATCCATTATGATCAAATACTTCTTCTGCACCAAAAATTTCTTAAGTGTATCTTCAAGGCATGTGATATCCATAGTACCAATGTTAGGTGGAACATCAATTCTATCTTTGAAAAGTTCCTTGACTATGTTCATCAAGACATCTTCTCTAGAATAAGTTTGAGAGATGGAGACCCATGCGTGGCACTGAAATTTCTCTCTTTCCTTCCTGTAGACATTTGCAGCTAATGCTGTTTTCCCAAGCCCTCCCATTCCATGCACCGTTATCACAGAGAATTCTGCATCTTCACCTCCCAACCATTGCTGAAGTATTTCTCTGTTTTTGTCCACCCCAACAAGATCTTCTTCGTCGAGGGAACGTGAAATGTTTGCTAGATCTTGGGACCTCTTGACAATGTAATTTGAGTTGCTATTATCTCCATTGTTTACCATGGAAACCCATCGGTTTTTCACCTCTGACAAGTGTGCAAGGTCTTTCTCTGTTTCCTTCATATTGGAAGCTATCTGGTTCAAAGAAAGCAAAGATCTTGGTTTCCTGAACCCTTTCTTCATGTAAAAGCAGCACCCTATGTCATGTTCCCGACCAACTTGATACAAGTACTCATCAACCATGTCCTCCATCACATGTGCTACCTTGCGCACCTCATCCAACCAGCCATCATAAACTGGATTGTTGCGGTTTCGGATGTCCGTTTGGCAGAGAACATCGTGGATTACACGAAGCTCCATCATAACACGGCCCATGCTGCGTTGCAGCTCTGTGAGTTGCGTGGCATACTTGAAAAAATGAGCCTTCGCCTGATCGGCCACGCCATTTGCCAAGGCGACTCCAATCTTTTTGATGACTAGAAGAAGCACAATTTCAGCCATTATTTTTTCACAGCCTCACCGTTGGTTGGTGTTGTTTCTCAGTGTATCCGAGATGCCACAATCTGTGAGATGAATAAAGGGACGGGTTAAATAAATAAACCTTTTTTTCCATTTCCAAGAACGGGTGAAAAGTGAAATATGCAAAACTTGTGAAAGTATATGATCATCTTCTTTCGTAGTGTAAACCTAGGTAATTAAGCCACATGCGCGTTCATGATCAAACAAAACAACTAATGGTTGGTGTCCTAGTTGTCAGTGAATTAAATGAACCAACTATACGAATTGATTAAACTATCTATTATATACTAAAAGCAATATAAGGGTATGTTTCGAGGCACCACGTTGATCCACATCACCTAAATTAATCTGATAGTTAGATCTAAAATCTACCGCTAGGATTTAACAGACTAAACTGTTACGTAATTGTTTAATTAATTAAATTTTGTACCCATAGTGTTATAGTCTGGCACGTTAGGCTGCCACGTCCATACGATTCAAAGTCCTATATCCATAGGACTTTAGCTGACCGGTTCACAGAAAAAGGCCCACACTTGAAATATGACAACTGTACGATCGGAAGTCCATGTAAATATGGGACTTTCAACAGAGAAAAAAATTATGTTTTCAGTTCAGGTAAAGCAAAAAAAAATTAGGGTCAATCAACGAACTAATCCGTCCGAACTTACAAGGACATGGTATGCATGCGAGAGAATATTAGACTAGAAAACCTAATATATACTCCATACAAAATTTATTTTATGTGCAAATTTTTTCATCTGTGCGACGACCAAGCAAGGCTCAATAAATATGTGTTTTCAGTTCATGTGTAAGTTTTTCATCGATCCGGTCCTCCCTGCGATGTATAAGGATATCGCATGGAAAAGACAAAATCTATTATTTTTGGTATATATAGAAAATGCTATTTGCATATAAGACATAAATGTATACAAATTTTGTAAGATATTTTTTTTGCCCTAAAGTCTATTTACGCTCAATCAGGTCATGCATCCGGACACAACATTAAAAAATATTAGGATATAAAAATATATTCAATTTTTTTGTTTAGTTCATGTGCAAGTTTTCTTATGGGTCTGACTGGCTAAGCATTAGTAAATATTTGAATTCAGTTCACGTGTAACAATTTTTTTGCGTCAGGTCTGTTATTAGACAACCAGACTAATATTTAGTGTGTAAAACATAAAATAAATATTAATAATAATTTTATAAACAACAACACATTTAATTTTTTCCATCAAGTGTGCACGAGTTAATCATCCAAAAGGAAAAATGAAACAAATATAAATATGTAAGGATTATATTTAAGGATATCAATGTTAATAATTATTTGTCTTACTCAAAATTATGAAAGGACCCACACATTTTTGTTTTATAACATAATGACACATCAATTATGCGACTCATCTAAAAAATGATAATATGAAATAGCACGTAACGGTTTTGTTACGTCTATATTCACTTTATTAGGTAACTAAGCTGAAACAAGACACACAAGGCGCATGAAGTTGGCTCTGCGGTTGTTCCAAACTATGGGGAGACAACAGAATTTAAAATAATATGGATAACTTAATATTTCTTATGTAAACCAACCTTCGATTTTTATGGGTGTAGATTATACCCCACTGTGCACTCAAGCTCTTCTCATTCGTGTTATACCAGAACACCTTTAATATGATATTCAGTAT
Organism: Avena atlantica; assembly: GCA_910589765.1. Taxonomy (NCBI): domain Eukaryota; kingdom Viridiplantae; phylum Streptophyta; class Magnoliopsida; order Poales; family Poaceae; genus Avena; species Avena atlantica. Next base: position 35,754,712 of record OU342735.1, read on the forward strand.
TTAATACATACAAGCATGACAAATTATATATATGTGGGTCATAATAGCCTATTTTTCATATATGAAAGTTTCACCTAGGTCCACGACAAATTAATAGCTATCCATCTACCCCACATGTCTCTGTCTACAAGGACTTGGATAAAATCAACACTAATAGATTGAAACAGAAATTTAATATTTATAGTGAAACACAACACAATATTTATATGCGTTTAATGTATACCCACATGGTGCACTCGATTTTGCTTTTGCTAATGTTATACCAGGACATCATTAATCTGATACATACAAACAAGCCAAATTAAAATAGTGGAGTTAAATTAATAGCATGTTATACATGTATGTAGGGACCCTCCCATGACCATGATAACGTAAAAAGGAATATGTGATTATGTGTCAAGCTTTGTAGTTCATTACCCTTAGAATTTAAGAGGATGTGTCATTGATATTATAAATATTATTTCATATTTGAATCACACTATGAATGAAATAATTTCCCTAAATATTGTAGCCGTATGAATAAACTATTAATTAAGGAGTGATGATTACCAACTAGCTTAAATTTTGATTATAAGATATGAAAATGTCATGTAGTGAAGCCACACAATAAAACCGAGTATCGGTTAATTAAGATGTTTCCTTATAAATGTTACCTGATAAAACAATACATGTAAATGTGAATGTATCAGAGGGTGAAAGATATCAAGGACCGAGGTAACAACAATAAATAAATAAAATGAAAAGTTCATCTCACTAAGTATCGCATTGGGGAATATTATTAAAATAGTATTATAAAATTTGAGTAAAATTTCAAAATTAAAAGATTGAATAGAATTCCGTTATTTAGAATATATTTATAAAAAAACAAAGTTAATCTTAGAAATGGTGTCTTTGTCCAAAAGATTTTCTTGAGAGGATATTTGTCTAATAGATGACAACTTAGAATGATCACTGAATGTTTATATTCCACTGCAGAAATAATGGGGGAAGAAATTGATTATGACAAGATAAAATTCAAATTCCCACAAAATAGTTTCCTTATTGATTAAAAAGATTTAATCCATTAAAAAGTTAACTAACTCTTCAAATGCTTACAAAAGCACCGAATCAAAAATTTGTGTGAAACCATTTCCCCATTAAATTTCCATCCTCATATGTGTTCATAATAAACCATATAATGAACCAAAACATAGAGAATTAGTTAAGAATATCTAATGGTAAACCAAAATATTCAGCCAGCTAACAAAAACCTAAAAAAAAGTTGTACATGAGGTATTGATATCTTGAACCTTACAATGAACAAAGTGAACCAAAATTTCTTCTTAATAGTGCATAACATAATCGAATCATCAATGTACCATATTCTTATTAAATACATCATTTATACTATCTTAGTAACTATAGATTAACCACATCTGGCGACAAATAACATATCAACATATATGTTTTTTACTCTAAAAAAATAAAAGTTTTTTTTTGAGAATCTAAACAAATAAAAGTTGATGAGTACCTTGAAGTCACATAAAATAAAAACTGCAACCAAGCTTTATCACCACGTACAAAAGACATATATAATCAATTATACTATCTCCGTTCCGGTTTATTAGGCTAATACGTACTTTAAGAAAAATAATTTGACCATAAATTTTGTCAACAATATATGAATTATATGTCACAAAAATTATACTATTGGAAGCATATTTTGAATGTGAATCTAATGATATAATTTTTGTTAAATATAGTTTGTATTTTATTGACCAAATTTACGATCAAACTATTTTCTTGAAGTACGTATTTTTCTTATAAACCGGAGTGTAGGTAGTACGTTGCTCTATGGCAATATTAATTGTTCTGCCATAAACTATAAATGATAAATGATGTATCCTGCACAAGTAATTTTTATTTAGAATAATATTTATGATGACCATATAAGTATATAACCATATTAATTATGATAGCATAATATAAATTTCTAGGACGATACAAAGTTTTTAGGCATATTCGGACATTGCCCTCGCATTTGGGAGGGCCACCATGCTAGTTTTTTTATAATTTAAAAACATTCCAAGCACGGCTAAAGAGTGAAATAAGCAGATCTTGTCAAAGTAAAATCTGTTTATTTCGTACCGTTAACCTAGCTAACCAAGCGAATCAAACAAAACAGCTAGTGGTTAAGAAAACAGTGAAGAACCACAATTTCAGCCATTACTTTCTCGGGGTTACTAGTGCCTCACTTTTGGTTGATGTCCACCTTGGTCAATAACCCTGGGACGCCAATCCGTGAGATGAATCAGTTCTCAGAGTAGTATTTTTTTTCCATCGGAAGCAATTCCAGGCACAGCCGAGAAGTGAAATAAACAGAACTTGTGAAAGTATAATCCTCTTATATTTTCCCAAGGTTAACAACCTAGGTAGGTCTATCTAATAAGCTAATAAAACAAAATAACTAACTAATGGTTAAGAAAACAGGGAAGACGGCCGGAGCAGATGGTGATGATGAAAGAAAACAAGCAATGGTTAAGAAGATGGTGAAGACAGTAAATTCACACGCATCACGGATCAGAACAGAGCATACCCATGGCTAAGGATGCTCCAAACTGCCAAGGAGGGAGCTATGGAGGGATGAGCACGTGCTCCCGTTCTTTGCCGGCCTGATTTCCCCAACCTCTGCTGCGCCGCCGCTCTTCCAGCTCCGGAGGGAAACGAATCGGAAGAGGTTGAGTGAAGCAAGCAGAGCACTCAGCACAAAGCAACGTCAGGGACCACAAGCACACCTCACGCACAACCGATTCCCCAAACTTAAACACATTATTAAGGGCTGAGCTCATAATCAGGGGTATGATGGTCATTCAGGCCGAGCTCGCCTGCGACCCGGACGTCCTCACGAGATCCTTCCCCATGCGCTGTCATTTTTCCTCTGTCCGTAACCAGCATGTTCGGCATCTACGTGTTGCCCCTGCGTATCCATATGTGCTCAACTAGATCATCCTGGAGCTGTTGATGCATTACCAGGTCTCGGATCTCCTGATGCATGGCGATGAAGGCAGCCCAGGTTGGCGGCACATGGTGATCAGGCTCTACAAAAGATCTCTGTCTATAGTATGTCTCGTTCTGCTCGACCAAATTCACTGAGTCCTTCCTCTCATTCTCAATGATCATGTTGTGCAAGATCACACAATAGTTCATCACTTTCCACATCTAATCTTTCGACCAGGTCATAGTAGGGAACCAGACAACTGCAAACCTCTGTTGGAGCACACCAAATGCCCGCTCCACGTATTTCCTGCAACCTCCTTGTTCCTTGGCAAACTGAGCATGCTTGGGGAGTACCGGGTTTGAGATAGTCTTCACAAATGTTGGCCATCTTGGATAGATGCCATATACAAGATAGTATCCCTTGTTGTAGTGGTGCCTGTTGATCTCAAACTCCACGTGGGAAGCAATGACCCTTAACAAGCTTGGCAAAGACATTTAAGGACTGGAGGACGTTGATGTCGTTGTTCGATCCTGCCATGCCGAAGAAGGAGTGTCAGATCCAAAGAACATGTATATCAACTGTCTCGAGTATCACAGGGCAACCTCCTTTGTGGCCTTTGTATATTTCCTGACATGCAAATGGACAGTTCTTCCAGTGCCAATGCATGCAGTCTATGCTTCCAAGCATCCCAGAAAATCCTCTAATTTCATTGATTGCGAGGATCCGAGCAGTGTATTCAGTAGTGGGTATTCTCAAGTACTGTGGACCAAACAGTGCAACCACTCCACTGCAAAACCTGTACAAGCAACCAATGGCGGTGGACTCGACCATGCGGAGATAGTCATCGACACTGTCACCCAGAGCTCCGTATGCAAGCAACCTCATCGCCATTGTGCACTTCTGTAGTGAGGAAAACCCAACTATGTCGTTGCAATCCTTCTTGCACACGAAATGGGGGTCGAACACCCGGATGGCATGCATGATCTCTAGGAAGAGCTTTCGGCTCATGCTGAAACTGCGCTGAAACACGGCTTCTTCGTGCAGCGGCTCGTCGGCGAAGTAGTCGGCATACAACATGCAGTAGCCCTCCATCCTCTGCTTTGCTTTGCACTTCCAGCGACCCTTCGCCGAGCCTCCACGGTTTGGTGTTGTAGTCTGCGTGTACAGTCGGGCAAGAGAGGCGAGGATATGCATGTGCTCTACATCTTTGGCGGCTGCGGCGGTCTCTTCCTCCAGCAACAGGGCGAACATCTCCTTTTCGTTGGAGTCCATGGACGAAGGGGAAAAACGCCGAACACTTGGCGGGTGAGGTGGCGGGAGCTCGAAGCGAAACCGAGCTATAGCGAAGGAGCGACGACGAAAGGCGGCCTAGGCCTAGGCCAAGGGGAAAGGGTGCGGTGAAGGCGGCGGACCTATCTACGGGCGTGACTTCGGCTTGGCGTGGTGGAGCTTCACCGGCGAAGACATGGCGACAGGGGCAGCTAGGGAAAGCTCTTCACCGCGGGAGAGGCGAGTGGTAATGGGAAATGGAGTTGGCTCGCCGACAAGATTGGCCCACCCGTTTTTTCGTTTCGTCCGGCGTTCCCAGCACCCCGGGATCGGCCTGGTAATGCCGGATGAAAGTTGGCACAAATTTGGACCAATTCAGCGTCGACTGGATAAAAAATTTCAGTCCGAATAAAAAAATCGTCCTGGAAATACTGTTCTGGAAACGCGGGTTGAGATGCTCTCACACCACCACGGACAAAAGTGCATACTACGTGGGGACATGAGCGCACTCCAAGCATTTCTAAGTGCGACTACGAATATGTATCCATCGATGTCGCTAAAAAAGTACATGCATGTGCGCAAGAGTCTACCTGCTTTTTTTTTGCTTTCTAAAAGCGGATATACAAATATAGAATACAAAAGATGAAACGAATCTTGTTTTGTTGTCTGCCATGATGAGATGATGAAAGCAGAAGCACTCAGCACAAAGCAACGTTAGGGACCACAATCACGCCGCACGCACAACCTATTCCCCAAACTTAAACACATTATTAAGGGCTGAGATCACTCTCATCATCGGGGGTATGATGGTCATTCACAAATAATTAATTTATTATTAAAAATTAGTTATTAATTTGTCATTGTACCTAATCAGGGGCATGCCGGTCATTGACAAGCACACACTGCATGCTCTCAAGCCTCCCGGTCCTTCCGCCGCTCGCGCTCAGAGACCAGGCACCACCCCAGTCGATTGTCTTGGGGTCCGGCACCTCGCTGCTCCCGGTCCTTCCAACAAAACAGGCAATTTTATCTTATTTTATTTAAAAAAGTCAAAAAGAATTGGCCGGTTCATTTAAGAGAAATCAGCCAAAAACCCGTATAAATGCAATAATGTCATCATGGAACACGATCATATTGAACACATCACCACAGTCAATCTGGCTATCCACATGAAACAAAGACGCATAAGAAGATCTCGAGGTTGCCACATAGCGTCATAGTCATCACTCAGTAGAGGAGCGTGACAAAATAATCTGGGCGACAAAACACAAAACTTGAATTTCTGGAGGGTAAAATGCTCTAAATTTCCTAATTTATACCTTGTAGAAAAACATTTCTTCACTAATTATCTAAAAATTGGGGCTGCAACCCACTTTCGCCTATACTCCGCTCCACCGGTATCATCACTCCTCGCGAGCCAGCGACTCCAACTTCACCTGCGACTCTCAAAATAAAGCCTCACAGACGGCGCTAGAAAACCATGTCGGCCTATGCCATCAATTGGCCACACGCGTCAAGGAGAGACAGCTCCAACTTAGACGACTAGCTTCTCAAGGGAATTATTCTAATCTTGCCTTGAATGTCTTGACTCTGCAGCGATGGATACGAATGAGTTCCTCTTTATCTGGAAATACAAGAATTTTGTTAAGGCCTCTATATGAAAGTGGAACAACGGGTTGCTCTGCTTCTGGTAGAAAGTCAGGCTTTAAATGAAGCCACACAAAAGGAGAGGATACTGTACGTCGATTATGCTGAACTGAACAACCATAATTCTCTCGTTTTGACTATATCAATAGATTTAATTATCTTGTTTTCTTTGGAAACTAGGGCCACCGCCCACCACCATCTTCCCGAAACAAGAGGTTTGTGCTTATCTAAAGAACAGACTATAGTACTGTCTGAACACACGATGGTTGGCCGATTCGCTAGTTGCAATCTAGCTCACGACGGGTTGTGTGCTGCTGAAAAGCTAAGGGTGCCCTCTCCGTCGCCTTCTTCCAGCCTTTATATGAGAGGCTAGGTCTTGGAGCCGTATACGAATAGGTTACAAGTTACAGTTACAACATTAAGACTATGTCGGTTTGCACTTCCGTCTTGATCGTAAAGCCAAGCTTTTGTCCATCGGATGCTTCCTAGACTCTTTACTCTTCATGGGCCTCATGGGCCATAGCTCTTGTACGCCTAGGGTAACCAATCACGAGAACCCGATAAGCCATACCCATGTCACCCCATGTCAATTGCCGTCATCTGCGGGAAGCCATTTTTGGGATGGATTTGATGGCTTTCGGGGATTCCATCATGAACGTTCTACGATCCGTTGGCTTTCGGGGATTTCATCATCAACGTTCTATGATCCGTTGGCTTTCGGGGAGCAGATCCACCTCGGTTCCTTCAACTTCACCATGTACTCGCTGACCTCGCGCCCAGCCTTCGACTACCTCGATGTTGGGATGGATCTGATGTTCGGCGACCTTCGTTTCCATGTTGGCAAGGTGAGCATTCTTCGTCTCCCAGATCCAATTTGCCCAGTTCCGGTGGAGCTGATACCACCATCAATTGCTCCTGCATCATGGATACCACCTCCTCTCAGCTCCTTCAATGAGGCTGACTCCACCTCATCACCGACTTACTGCACCAGCTGCACACATCCACCGTGACAACAGTCCCGATGACCTTCTTGTGGATTGTGACCACATCGGCTTAATCTCAAGAGTTGCGGAAGCAACATCTACCCAACGGGCTACTTGTGCGCTTTCATCAATCCCAGCTGACATCTCCCACACACACATGTGATCTAGGATTAATCACTACCACCCCTCCCGCCACCGCCGGATCCTAGCTGGGCCAAGCCTGGGGGGGGGATGGTGGCAGGGGCGTCTGTCCAGAGTGGTTGGAGGCGCCACTATGGTGATGGATCTCAAGAGGGTGCATCAGTCTGGCGCATGCATGGCCATGGCACCAGTCAGGCGGCAAGGTGGCCTCATCCGCTATTGACTTTCTTCCTCAACGGTGCGATGGATCCGTTTGTTGGGGAATGTGTCTTCCCCGCGGCGTATTATTTGCCCTTGGCATGTGGTCCATGGCGAGGAGAGACAACCGTTGAAGCCGGTGAGGATGCCACCATCAACGGTGCCCGTGGGTGTCATATTCCTCGTTGGAGGCATTGTGGGGGTGTCTCTTGCTCCATGCACTCCGGGAGAAACCTCAGATTCGGACTTCACGGATCGGATGATAGCGATGTATGCGTGGTCACCCCCGTGGGGGCATCTTTTGCTTGCTGCCATTACCTGCAATTGGTGCTCGCACCTTGTCACAACCTTGCTTGTGGCCCAACATATGACTTTTTTTGGGAATTCGATCCCCATAGCCGATAATTGTAGCTCTGCTGAAACGAGGTAGCTTTGTTGCAGGGAGAATGTATCTTGATCCAACTGTATTGTTTGGAATCCACCAACCTGAGATTTCAACAGTAGAAGAAAAATGTCTACTCTAAATTACAGCATAGATATTGCTTAAAAAATTACAGCAGAAATGAAGAATTTATTTGAGCAATAGTGTGCTAATGTGTTCCTGTCTTGATTGATCTGGTCAACATGGAGGAATGCCGAATACAATTGAATTCTACCACGCACTGTTAGATTTGTAGTACCACTAGCTGAATTTTCTGTTTGTGCCAGTTGAATTTTATGTTTATCTTGCATGCTGAAGCGCAAAAAATTATAACCTAATTAGACAGGTTAAGTCCTTTAAGGTGGTTCCCTGATATTCAGGGTTAAATTAGACAGACTGTTCCAACTCTTCTTCTCTATTTAGTAATTTATCTATAAACTTTACATGTGTCAGAAACATCCCTGAATAAAGACCTGCTACTTCTAAGCTTCCCATCTTACTTGGACAGAGAGCATCCTCTTGTGTTGTTCTAGAATGTTTGTACTCCCAAGTGGAATAAATTTCCTAATATCTCTTGTTGCTTGGTATATGACCAGAAGATGTGAGCAAACGTCTACAGGAAAATAATGTGGGGTTTCTTCTGAAAAGTTTCTGATACTTTCAGGTTTCTGATGATGCTGATCCTTCCTTGCTTTCCCTTATGATGCAGCTGGACTCGACCGTTGGTGAAATCATGTCATCTCCAGCTATAACTCTGACACTTGAGAAGACTGTCTTGGGTAACTTCCGCTTCCCTCTACTCCACACCTTACAACCTAATCTGCATTTTTTCACTTGATGACATACTAGTTAATAGAGAAAAGTAAAGCGTTTTCTTCGTAAGATGCGCTAATCTGCATTTTTTCATAACTGCTTACATGAGCAGATGCCGCTGCACTAATGCTCAAGCACAAAGTCCACAGGATACCTGTCCTGAATGAGCAACTGCAGGCACTAGTGCAGAGCCCCCCCTTTAACTCCGGTTGGGAGGGCCCTCTAACAGCGGTTCCCCAACCGCTGTTGAGGGTTCGGTGTTAGAGGGGGGGGGCCCTTTAACACCGGTTCTTATACGAACCGGTGTTAAAGGGTGGCGCACGTGGGGCTGCCGCAGGCCTCAGGCCCTCCCCCCCCCCTTTAACACCGGTTCGTATCTGGAACCGGTGTTAAAGGTTCTTCTGCCGCGGCAGAGATTTAGGCCGTTTTCCTACCGCGGCAGGAAAACGGCCTAAATCTCTGTCGCGGCAGACTTTTGCCTCTGCCCCGTTCTGGGCGTATTTCTGCTGGAAGGGGGGGGAGCGAGGGGGAATCGATCGGAAGCGGTATACTTATAAATCATCATCGGTACATACGAGTACATGAATAATTAAGCAACTATTATTATACACAAACATCGTCATCGGCACATACATCGTCATCGTTCATTTTGGTGGATATCTAAAGAGTTCTCCGCCAGGCGTGACGACCTCATCAAGTATGAACCCCGCCAATTCCTCTTGAATGGCTCGTATGCGTTCAAATGGTAGGAGTTGGTCCCGCATCCGTTCGATCTGAATATATATGAAGAATGGGCCGTCAATATATATAAGAATAAAACTCAACACAATTGATGGTAATAAAATAATGTTGTGGACTTTGTTTACTTACTCTAAGTTGTTCTAGTGCGGCTTGGCCCGTCGCACATATCGTGTTGCGAATGAATTCGCAAACATAGTACCCACATAAGTTATTGCCGTGTCCCTGATGCGCCCACTTTACGAGAATAGAGAGTTCAAGCAAAATAATAATCAATAAAGCATGATATAATGGAATTGGAAGCTAGCTAGTATTACTTACATTTTGGTCTACAAATTTTAGTTCTTCTGACCATTCACCCACGGCCCTGCCCGTGAACATTTTCCAAACCCTGTCCGACAAAGAAAATGGATAAAGGAGTAATTAATTAATTATTGTCACGAAAGTTGCCGATCTAGTGCGATAATATGATTGAAATTACCTCTGGAGCATCTCTCTAAAGTCTGCCCATAGCTCTTTTTCTTTTCGTAACGAGTCCATGACAAGGACTTTTCCTGAGTCGGGTTGAATGACTAGCAGAATAAAGTGGAACCTACGCACGCATAACTCATCATCAATTACACTTAACATCGAGTAAGCCGAAACAGAATGTGTACAAGAGAGAGGGTAACAGTACTCACGAGAAGTTGTAAGGCAATAGTATTTCCCTTTTGGTTTGTTGTCTCAGTAAAGACTTTAGCAAGTAATCTTCTGTTTGCCCGGGTTTGTCTCTTACCACTTCTTCATGAACTCTATTTGGGTCAACGAACCCAATGTCAAAAGGGCCTCCTTTCATGCATTCCATAACCTTTTTCCTGCATAATAGTATATACATATATGGTGAGCATATATATATATATACATGCAATTAATGAAGTGAATGAGTTGAGATAAAAATTACAGAAATAGTACTTACACACAATAAAGGCTGATGGCAGATTTGTCGAGTTCCTTCTGATTGAATAGAAAATGCAAGTCTTCAATGTTGAAGTCGATTGCGTCGTCTCCGCACAAGAAAATCTGATCTCTTATATGCGCCGTGATCCATTCTACCTTTGTCGTCTTGCAGAAATGAAGGTACCACTTGTGCAATTTTCGCATCTTTGTTGGTAGATTCTTGAGCTCCTCTTTCTTGACGAGATTCTTCCCATACTTCCATGGCTGTATGGGGTTGGCATCGCATTTGGGCAAGTTGTCTCCCATGACGTTCAAGTATGCAATGTAAGTCATCCCCATCTCATTGTCCTTTCTTTGTAGCTCTGCCTCGTAATCATTTACGGGAGGAGCGTCTCGTGTGTCGAACATTTGGAGCGGGGCACATGATTGGTTTTCCTGCTCTCCGAGCATGGGAACTGTTTTCTGGGGTGCCTCACGACTGCTACTTTCAGTCTCCCTACGGCGCCTTGCATCTGCCTTCAAAATCTGGCGCTCGTAGTCTGGCACAAGTGGGGTTTCAGGTTTCAAAAGATTATTGTAAAACTTCTCCACCACCGCCGGATCTATTTTCTCCTTTGGCTCGGCCCGTCTAGGTGCAAAGAATTTCTTGACCTGTTCTTCCGAGATCCTATTGGTCTCCTCGTCGCTGCGATTCCACGGTAAAACCGGCAATGGCTTGGCGGAAGGCTGCGGGACGTAGTTTTTTGAACTCTTTCGCGTACGGTTTCCTGCGGATTTTTTGTGGCAGTGCTACTGATGCTCCTCGTGGCAGTTCTCTTCCGCTTACGCTGAGGAGATGGATGAAGCACCGGAGATGGCTGACGGGCCAGAGATGGCTGCCGCGCAGGAGATGGCTGACGGGCCGGAGATGGCTGCCGCGCAGGAGATGGCTGACGGGCCGGAGATGGCTGCCGCGCAGGAGATAGCTGAAGCGGCTCAGACTGCTGACGCTGCGGAGACGGCGGGGGTGCCAGTGACCTCCAATTTGGAAGAACAATGTGTTCCTTCTTCCAAAGAATGGTTGTTTTCACTGCAAATTTGAGTTGAGTTTCCCCTTCACCTGTAGCATGGTCAAGCTGTGCTTCCTCATATTCCTTCACAACCTCATCCACCCCGACAATAGCATAGCCATCTGGAATCGGTCGGCAGTGGTAAGTTCCACCAGCTACAGGAGGTAAGGCATAGCCGACAGCCACCTTAATGGATAAGCCCATTAATCTCACATGCAGCTCAGCATGTTCGCTCTCCGTGATCTCATCCACGGTTTATCGAGGACCCGTCATTTCAAGCGTGGGCTGCACGTTCTCCGTGGAAGCCACACTGCTTTTCCGCGCAGAGTCTGGGCCGCGGGCAGCTTCCAATGCAGGCTCTTCGTGCCGCTGAGATGGGCCGGTAGCTTGATGGCTCTGTTGTGCATTCACTTGCGCCTGCAGCGCCGCAAGTGCATGTTCTATCTGTGTCATCCGCTCTGTACGCTCTTTTTCTTTTCTGCCGCGCCATCTGTAAGAATCGCTCCAGTCGGCAAACCCATCCTTCCACGTCATACCCCCTGTGCCTCGTGCATGTCCAGGGTGTTCCTTTTTACCGATGGCGCGTGTGAGCTGGTCATTCTCTCTGTCGGGATGGAAGGTCTTGGCGGATGTTTCCTCGTATGCCGTGATGAGTTCAGTGACGGGTTTGGCAAGGATGGTTGGGAAGATACACACTCCTGTTTCTGGGTCCAACCTTGCCCCGATTCCGTAGAACCAAGTCTTTGCACGTAGGTCCCACCCATCTGTCTGGGGTGTGATCCCTCTCTCGCGCAGGGCCTTCTCAGCTTCCTCCCACTTAGGCCTCTGAGATATGTAGCCACCTGACCCCGTCCTCTGGTGATATTCCTTCTTCAGGGTATTAAGCGTATTGGTTTCTGACCTCTTTTTAGCTATAGCACTTTTTTTATATGTCTCAAATTCGGGCCAGTGAGGTCTTATCTTCGCATAATATGCGTCTTCGAAATTTGGAGTCTCGCCAGATTTGATAAATTTGTTCAATTTTGTCTTCCAGTTGCGGAAAGCCTCGGCCATCTTCTTTAGAGTCCACTCTTTGACCTTTTCCTTTATAACCGGGTTGTTTTCATCCTCCTCTGGCGGAAGGGTGAAATTTACCAACAACGAATTCCAAAGCGTTTCTTTGGATCTGTCATCGACAAAGGTACCGTCGCCCTTCTTTGGCTTATTCCAATTTTCAATTGTGATTGGGATTTGGTCCCTAACAAGAACTCCAGCCCGACGTACAAATTTGTCTGCGGCCTTCTTGGGCTCCATCGGCCTGCCATCAACACGGACTGCTTTGATCGTGAACTTTGCACGATCTTTCAACCGTTGGCTCGCGCCTCGCTTGGTCTTTTTCGTAGAAGAAGATGGTTGCTGGCTGGTCGATCCAGAGGGCTAAAAGAAGAAAGAAGCGTTAATTAATACATGTAGAAGAAGATTGTTTGTGGAAGTCAGCAGAGGCTTAATCAATGCATATACCTCGCCGGACTTTGTAACCATTAAATTGCGTTCACCGGAGTCTTCATCTTCTCCATGACTAGTACTTGAGCTGTCGTCATCATGTCCCTCCAAGTTCAGATATTGTGAGGTGTCCTCATCAATAATGTTCTCCATTATTTCTTCTTCTTCAAGGTTTCTACTAAGTGGATCCATAGTTTCTAAAACAATAATATTATCTAGAGTAAGAGTGTAAACATTCAAGTGGACTTGGATTCATAGACAAATATACATATTATTCATACAAAAATACACAAATGAAATTAAAACCCTAAGGATGCTTGATCATTTTAAACGAGTTCCGAGGGGTCCAAACCCTAATTCGGAGAAATCCCGGATACATATGAGAGGGGCTAGCTACAATGGCTGACCGGAGGCTAGCGGCGTTGGAGAGCGACCTAGGGAGCGCGAGGTAGCGTGATGCGGCCTACCTAAAACGGGCGTTGTTCATAACCTTAATTAACTTAGGACGTAGGTAAATTAACTTGAATCTTTCTCGGTAACTCTTTCATAACCTTAATGTGCTCATTTTGATTTGTCATGTAGAATCATGTTCCTCCATCATTAACTATGGAGCATTATTTGGCGGCTTTACTGCAGATAATCTGTGTGCTCATTTTGATTTGTCAAATCTAAAGCTAGTGAAAAAGTCGTCGTACAAAAATTGAGAGAAAGGTCCTAGGAACATAAGTTATCTCATGAGGAACCGTTCACGCAACAAGCAAGGAATTTGACCAGAAACCGTAAAAGTAAGACGCGGTTGATGCTTTGTTCGTCGCCATTAATAACCGCGTTAATCCTTGCGAGTAAGGCTAATTCCTTGGCAGTATTCCTTGATGCTTTTCTAGCTGCGACCAGGACCTTGGCTAGCTGCGACCATGTCCAGGGACAGCGTGCTGATCGGCGCCTCCATGGCCGCGCTCGTCATTCTCTCCCTCGTCTCCTACTTCTGCTCCAACCGCCGCCAGCCGGCGGTGCACGCCTCGTCGTCGCAGCGGAGCATGGCCGACGACGTGGAGCTCGGTCGCCCCCGGACGTGCACTGCCGGGATCGAGGAGGCCGTCCTATCCGCGTTCTAACCGCCGCTCTCCACCCGAACCGCGACCACGAACCGCCGCTCTCCACCCGAACCGCGACCACGAACCTCGTCGTGCGCACCCACCCGAACCGCTCGGTGCCGCGGCGGCATGCGCACCCACCCGACAGAGGCTGCAACGGCGGCCGGACAGAGGCGGTCGGCGACGTGGCAGAGCGCAGCCTGCAAAGGGGGGCGCCGGCGACGAAACAGAGAGGGGAGGAAACAGAGGGCAGTCCGCTAGCTCACCACGGCGGCGGCGTCATCGTCGGCTGTGGCGCGCGCGCGGTGGCGGTGGCGGTCGTCGGCTTCGGTGGCGCTAGCGCGGTGGCGGTGGCGGTCATCGGCTTCGGTGGCGCGCGCGCGGTGGCGGTGGGCGCACGCGTTGGCGAGGGCGGCGACGGCGAGGGCTTCGGGGCTCTGGCGGCGGTGGCGCGATCTGGCTCTGGGGGGAAGAAAGGAGCGAAGGGGCGCATTTAATACCCCCCCTTTAACACCGGTTCGTGGCAGGAACCGGTGTTAAAGGGGGGGAATTCGTTTGCGCGCGTATTTATTACCCCCCCTTTAACACCGGTTCCTGCCACAAACCGGTGTTAAAAGGGGGGGTGTGCGCGCGGGAAACGAAATAAATGCCCCCCCTTTAACACCGGTTCCTGTCTGGAACCGGTGTTAAAGGGGGGGGCATTTATTTCATGCATTAAAGGGGCTTTTTTAATTCAAAAAATATGATATGAATTTAGAAAATTCATATCTTTTTCATTTCAACTCAGAAAAATATGAATAATATATCATAATTTTCAGAAAAATAATATCTATCCATTCATGTAAATCATTTTATATTTACTTCACATGAAATTTTTTAAAATAATTAAAACACTTACATATAAATTTTGATTATTCAATTCAAACAAAAATAAATTGTTAAATCCTAAAACTTTGAACATAAGAAATATTAAGCATCTAAAAATGATTTTTATTAGATCAAATCATATTTTAATGCCGCATCTTTTGTATTAACATTTTTGAATTGATTGGATATTTAAATGTCGCATCTTTTGTATCTCACCAAGCCTCGCTCAACTTGCATTGTTTTTTGATAAAATAGCATATTGTGAACCTAAAAATGTGTTGGTGGTTTTTTGAATTAGCCATTTGGTGGTTGCTTCACAAAACCGTCCGTTTTTTATGCTCGGAAAATGGAAAATGCCTTTTTGGTGCGATAAAAAGGAAAACTCCTCTTGCAAACTATGCCTTGATTCTAGCCATAACATTGGTCATTTGACCCGAAAGCCAAGAAACCTCGAATGAGATAGGTCATTTTGAGACAGTTACATAAAGCCGAACTGGAACTGTCGTCGTCGGGGTCGCCGTAATTGAACCTCTGGAGAGTACGCGTGGGCTGGACTTGAGGGTAGCGCGTGGGCTGGACTTGAGGGTAGCGCGTGGGCTGAACTTGAGGGTAGCGCAGACGGGGGTTAGAGTCGGCGGCACTGTCATAGGCCATGACGCTCTGGAGAGTCCGACCGCACCACCATAGCCGACGGCCGGCCTCGTTGAAGTTAGGAGGAGGTGGGCCGTCCTCCTCGTGCCTGGCGAGCGCCCTCTCATGCCGATCCACGAAGAAGGCTTCCCAAGTAGGGAAATAGTCGGGATGCCATCTGGGATTCCTCCGCTGCTCCGGCATGAGCTCGAAGTAGTAGTGGTTCGTGATGGCCATCCGGCGCGCCACACCTAGAGGGACAGGAGGAACCGGCATGCCTCCGACGCTCAGCATCCAGCCGACGGGGACACAGTAGCCCGGCGGGCAGGGGTAGTTCGAGGCGCAAAGCGCCTCCGCCTCCCTGGGGGTTAGTGCTACGGTGGAAGCCATGGGAAAGATTGATGAGGTTGCAGATATGAGTCTAGAGATGTGCAATGACAATGGAGGCCAACCCCCTACATATATATATAGTGAACTAGCGGGAAGAACTGGAGGGAAGAACTGGCGGGAAGAAAAATGGCGGGAAGAAAAATGGCGGGAGAAAATGGCGGGATGAACCTTTAGTCCCGGTTGGAGACACCAACCGGGACTAAAGATGACCCTTTAGTCCCGGTTGGAGACACCAACCGGGACAAAACACGAGTCAGCACTAATAATAGGGGTGAGTGCATGTCGACATTATGTCGTGCGGCGTGTACCTTGTCCCGGATGGTGTCACCAACCGGGACTAAAGATGAACCTTTAGTCCCGGTTGGAGACACCAACCGGGACTAAAGATGAACCTTTAGTCCCGGTTGGAGACACCATCCGGCACAAAACACGAGTCAGCACTAATAATAGGGGTGAGTGTCGACATTATTTTGTAAGTGTCAACACTATGTCGAGCTGCTTGTACTATAAATAGGCATCCTTGTGAGTCCAGTCCTCCAGCCATTTTGAGGCAGGGACACCACTACGGCCAGTTTCAGGGAGATGCCGACGGAGCCCAGTCCTCCGGCATCTCCGAGAAACTGGTCATAGAGGCACTCCCTAATATGTGAAATTAGTTAGCTTCCTGGTGTATTGATCTAGTTAGAGAAGTTACAAAGCTGCAAGATGGTTTTCGAGAGCAGGGACACCACTACGGCCAGTTTCAGGGAGATGCCGACGGAGCCTAGTCCTCCGGCATCTCCAAGAAACTGGTCATAGAGGCACTCCCTAATATGTGACCACGCGCGTTTGGAGATCAGATCTTAATGGTAAGTACGAATCGGGACAACTTCTTCTCATAGTCCCGGTCCATCCACAAAACATGAATAACACTCAAGACATGTATTAATATTAAAAACATGAACTAGAGTTACATAATATGAGCATGAACTTCTTGGCATATGCCCTTCCTTATGATCGCTTCAGACGTAACCATGGAGCATCTTCTTTACTTAACGGAATGCTTGGGTCAGTTTTCACTGTGAAGGGCGGAATTTCATCAAACTTATTATAATCTTCTGACATGTCTGTCTTGTCCTCGATTCCCACGATGTTTCTTTTCCCTGAAAGAACTATGTGACGCTTTGGCTCATCATATGATGTATTCGTTTGCATATTTTTTCTTTTTTTTTTGGTCTGGAGGACATGTCCTTCACATAGAAAACCTGAGCCACATCATTGTCTAGGACGAATGGTTCGTCTAAGTTCTTCATAAGATTGTTGAGATCCACCGTTGTCATTCCGTACTTCTTGTCTACCTCAACCCCTCCTCCTGTTAGCTTGACCCATTTGCATCGAAACAAGGGGACCTTAAAATTAGGTCCATAGTCAAGTTCCCATATCTCCTCTATGAACCCATAATACGTGGTCTTTTGCCCATTGTCTTCTGCTGCATCGAAGCGGACACCACTGTTTTGGTTGGTGCTCTTTTTATCTTGGCCTATCGTGTAAAATGTATTCCCATTTATCTCGTACCCTTGGAAAGTACATACAGTCGAAGACGGTGTCCTGGCCAACAAGTACAGCTGATCCCCAACAGTGGTGTTATTCGTGAGAAGTCTTTGCAGCCAGCCGCCAAAACTCGCCATGTGTTCACTTATAATCCATTCATCAGAATGCCCCGGGTGTTTGAGGCGTATTAAATTCTTGTGTTCATTGATATACGGGGCAACCAAGATAGATCTTTGTAAAACCGTGTAGTGTGCTTGATTGAGAGAATGCCCGTCCCTACATATCATTGCTTTACATCCTAGGGTGCCTTTTCCACGCAGTCTCCCCTCATGTCGTGATTCTGGAACACCAATCGCCTTAAGGTCAGGAATAAAATCAACACAGAACTCAATGACCTCCTGTGTTACATAGCCCTTGGATATGCTTCCTTCTGGCCTAGCACGGTTATGAACATATTTCTTTAAGACTCCCATGTACCTCTCAAAGGGGAACATATTGTGTAGAAATACAGGACCGAGAATGGAAATCTCTTCTACTAGGTGAACCAGGAGATGCGTCATAATATTGAAGAAGGATGGTGGGAACACCAACTCAAAGCTGACAAGACATTGGGCCACATCTGTTTGTAACCCTGGTAGGCTTTCTGGATCGATTACCTTCTGAGATATTGCATTGAGGAATGCACATAGCTTCACAATGGGTACTCGAACATTTTCAGGTAGAAGCCCCCTCAATGCAATCGGAAGCAATTGTGTCATAATCACGTGGCAGTCATGAGACTTCAAGTTTTGGAATTTTTTCTCTGCCATATTTATTATTCCCTTTATATTCGACGAGAAGCCAGACGGGACCTTGATACTGCTCAGACATTCAAAAAAGATTTCCTTCTCTGCTTTGGTAAGAGCGTAGCTGGCAGGAGTTAAGTGGCATCGTTTACCCTTCTCGTTCTCAGGATGCATAGGCTCTTCAGGGGCCTTCAGACGTTGCTGGTCCTGTCGTGCTTCTGGTGTATCTTTTGTCTTCCCATACACTCCTAGAAAGCCTAGCAGGTTCACGCAAACATTCTTCGTCACGTGCATCACGTCGATTGAAGAGCGGACCTCTAAGACTTTCCAATAGGGTAGGTCCCAAAATATAGATTGCTTCTTCCACATGTGCGCATGTCCGGCATCGTCATTCGGAACAGATAGACTGCCAGGACCTTTTCCAAAGATTACTTCTAGGTCCTTGACCATACCAAATACCTCCTCACCGGTACGGAGGACAGGCTTCCTCCGGGGTTCTGCCAGACGTTTGAAATGCTTGCCTTTCTTTCTTACTGGATGCAGGTTCGGAAGAAATCGGCGATACCCTAGGTACACAACCTTCTTACATTTATCCAAATATACACTTTCAGTATCATCTAAACAGTGTGTGCATGCATTGTATCCCTTGTTTGTCTGCCCTGAAATGTTACTAAGAGTAGGCCAATCATTGATGGTTACGAAAAGCAATGCTCGAAGGTCAAATGGCTCCCCTTTGTGCTCATCCCACATACGTACACCTGGTTTGGCCCATAGCTGTAAAAGTTCTTCAACTAATGGCCTTAGGTACACATCAATGTCGTTCCCGGGTTGCCTCGGGCCTTGGATGAACACTGGCATCATAATGAACTTCCTCTTCATACACAACCAAGGAGGAAGGTTATAGATACAGAGGGTCATAGGCCAGGTGCTGTGACTGCAGCTCTGCTCACCAAAAAGATTCATGCCGTCTGTACTTAGACCAAACCTTAAGTTCCTTGCGTCACGTGCGAAGTCCGGGTACTCTCGCTCGACTTTTCTCCACTGTGACCCATCAGCGGGGTGTCTCAACATCGCGTATTTCTTACGGTCTTCCATGTGCCATCGCAATAACTTGGCATGCTCTTTATTTCTAAAGAGACGTTTTAACCGTGGTATTATAGGAGAATACCACATAACCTTGGCGAGAACCTTCTTCCTAGGGGCCTCGCCCTCAACATCGCCAGGATCGTCTCGTCTGATCTTATACCGCAGTGCAATGCATACCGGGCATGCATCCAAATTCTCGTACTTCTCACCGCGGTAAAGGATGCAGTCATTAATGCAGGCATGTATCTTCTACACGTCTAATCCTAGAGGGCAGACAAGCTTCTTTGCTTGGTATGTACTGTTAGGCAACTCATTATTTCTTGGAAGAAGATTCCTCATTTTTACCAACAACTTTGAAAATGCGCTGTCAGTCACACCATTCTCTGCCTTCCATTGCAGCAAATCCAGTGTGGCACCTAGCTTTTTGTGGCCATCTTCGCAAGTTGGATACAACAATGTTTTGTGATCCTTTAACATCTGCTCCAGCTTCTCCTTCTCCTTTTCAGTTTCACATTCTTCCTTTGCATCAGTAATGGCCCGACCAAGATCGTCATCAGCGGGCCCATCTGCTCCCTCTTGATCTTCGTTATCTACCTCCGTTGCATTATCATCATATTCAGGATACATATTATGATAGTTTTCATCATCCTCTTCTTCTTCGTTGTCTTCCATCACAACCCCTTTTTCTCCGTGCTTGGTCCAACAATTATAGATGGGCATGAAACCGGATCGAAGCAGGTGGGCGTGAATGGTTCTGGTATTTGAGTAGTCTTTCTTGTTCTGACAGTGAACACACGGACAGCACATAAAACCATTGTGACCACGGTTTGCATTAGCCACAACGATGAAATTTTGGAGGCCCGTAATGTACTCGGAAGTGCGGCGGTCACCGTACATCCATTGCCGATTCATCTGCATTAATATGTAGTATATATCAAAAAAATAATAGGGAGATGACCATTTATATATATAGTACATCAATGACACATGAAACTATAGTTGCCGACCTCGACCGAGACGGAAAGAGCAACAAGAAAGCTTATTTTGAGCTCTCGGGCATTTCACCGAACACCTCTAGTGCATATGAAAAAAACACAAACTAGCACTCTTCACACCCTCTTGCTAGGCTCCAAAATGTGAAAGAATGGAAGAGTGGGGTGTGTGTGGGCTGGGGTGGTGTTATATAAAGCCCCCCCCCCTTTAACACCGGTTCATGCCACGAACCGGTGTTAAAGGGGGGGGGGTGCGCGGGCCACCAGTGCTGGGACCTTTAACACCGGTTCGTGGCACGAACCGGTGTTAAAGGGGGCTCCTTTAATGCCGCAGGGGCCACGCTGGTACGGCCCCCCCTTTAACACCGGTTCGTAGAAGAACCGGTGTTAAAGCCCCTTTTCGGGATCAACAAAAGACCTTGTTTCCACTAGTGAGGTGATCGGTAAGAATATTAAAATCCATTGATTTACTTCTAAAAGTTAAGTAATTGTAGCCATTTGTTAGGTATAGTTCATCTAGGTTATCATAATTTGCTGCTGGATGCAATGTAATTTTGGTAAATACAGGTTCACCGCTATTTAGAACCATTGCTTGCAGGTGTTTATTGCATTAGGATATTAGGGAAAAGAAATACGGTGTGATATGTGTTGAGGCTTCCCTATGGTGCATGTCGTGTTTCCATATGAGTTGTAACCTGTGACACCTTGAGTAGTTACCATATCATCTGATAAATTTGTGAGATCTTTTGGCACTCCAGAAATTCGTCTCGTATGTGAAGGGACTCTGCTCCTACAGGAGCTGGTCTGATGTCTCTTTCATGCAGCAGATGCTCCCTGACAAGGTTCCCTTCCCTCCCATCACTGCTAGATGAGTTCTTACAAGATCTGGTGCTTTTTTGTTGGTTCATGATGGTTTGAGACTGGATTGGGTTGGATTTGTTGGCAGATGAGCCCGACACCGAATCTCGGGGAGGTGATGTCATGCCTGGTGGAGGTGGCCATGGCGGACCAGAGGCTGGCCGAGGCGACGCCCTCTTCACCACACAGTCTAAATTTCTCGTGCTCCACTCCGAGCGGAGGTTCACCGGGTACGTTTCCAAGAACGGCAAGCCCTCCAACGGGGCCTGTCCTTACTTGTAGTTGCCACTCCTTCCTCATTAGGAATCCTTGCTGGTGACGCAAATGAAATTATTTTGAATTTGTTCTGCTCATTTGAGGAATTAGATACTCACGTTAAGACGATAGATCTTCTAAATTGGGTGCGCTTCTTGGTGCAAAGATGTGTGTCTTGAACCAATTATTTGGTGCAAAGATCTTCTGAATATACGTGACAATCGATTCGAGTATTGCGTACAAATTCATCTCAGGAAAGTATGCATCACGAAAAAAAAACTTCGTGTGCAAACGGTCTTATTTATTCAGTAGCACAGTTACTAGAATAGTCTTACAATGCTTGAAACGAAATGAATGGGGGAGGATCTGAGGTTGTTGATTGTCCTTGGTTTTGATTTGTGGCTATGTGGCAGCGGTGGCGGCAGATCAAGATCGATCAGCGGTGGTGGCAGCTTGGGTTTTTCTGTTTTTTGGGCTATTATTGCGTGTGATTGGCGGCAGCGGCGGATCACAAATGATCGGCGGTGGCAGCTTGAGTTCTTGGTTGTGTGAGGCGGCGGCGGCAGGCAATCAAGTTGATCACCGGCAGCGGCAGCTGAGGGTTTTGGTTTTTTTGGCGGCTAGGGTGGGGAAAAGGATGACTCTGATACCATATCAAATTGACAGAAGCGATCACCTGTTAGGGCCTCGGGTACATATTTATATAGGGTGGAAACAGCCTCCACCGTGGCATTGTACAAGCGAGGGGGCGATCGTGAGAGGAGTACTACACCAAGTTAACTACGCATACACAAAAGAGAGGAAAAGGTTACACACGTGACAGCCTAATATATTTGCCTACTACTTATTAAAGGCAAAAATGACATGATGGTGGTACGTCCTTCTCTCCCGTCCACTAACCACGATAAAAAAACAGAAGAAAAACAGGTTTCTATCGCCATGAACGAGGCCGTAAAAATCGCAACTGGCAGCACGTCCCTCCTCGCCTCCTTCTCCCGAAAGGTCCCCAACCGGTGGAAGTTCCCCAGCCGCTACATACCACGGCCATCCCTTCAATCTCCAGACAACGGCGATGTCCACCTACTCCAGCCGATGGAACAGGATCGCCGTGACCAGGAATCCCCATCCCCGGCTGCTCCACCCTGCCCTCCCACTCCACTCGGCCCTCCCCAGATCAGGCGATTGTCTCTGGACGGCGGCTTCCGGCCAGCGGCATGATCCTGTAACGGCGTCTTCCAGCAGGCAGTAATGTCGTCCGGCAGCGGACGGTTCCGGCTTCTTGTCCCACCCTTTTCTGCGCGTGGGCACCAGGGTGGTTAAGAGTAGCGGTGGACGGTGGTGGCAGCCTCATGGTGGCTCCAGGGCACCGTACGGCGTAAGGAAGGAGCATGGGATGTCACGAGCTGCAGTGAAGGCCGCCGGTAAGTGCATATCGTTTAAAAAAAATAAAGATATTAATGTTCTTAGCTTTGTATTTATCATCATCTTAGGTCTGATGTCCACGGGGCGAAGAAATGATAGTCTACTGGTGCTGGAATTCAGTCTCACCTCAAAGCAGTGACTCCTTCTAATTTACCATCTTCTTACAATCTTACCATTGGTGCTAGGTAATTTATCTCACATCAAGCTCCAAGGATGCAGATGCTCTAAGCTAAATGCCTTTATCTTGAATACTCCCGAATATTCTCAGTTTGTTTTGTTTTCATGAATACTCCCGAAAGAACATAGTAGAATTAAGAGATAACCTTGGAAACATGTCCATGGACAGCAGGGTGACCAACGGCTGGTACGCCGCCACACCGGAGGGCTGCACCTTGCCTTGAGGACGAGCGCGCCATAGAGGGTGCTGCCGTGTGCACGGTGATGTCTCCGCAGCCTTCCAAAACCATTTGGCTTCGCCAAAGCTTATCTATATTTTCTCCTCCTTATTTATATGGAGTGACTTGCCCCGTGTGATTGCACAACCCACTCAGGTGAACAAGCTACCAGTGCATGTGTTCTTTGTTTTATATATGATTGAAGTGAATTTTGGGATTGGTTGATGTTGCTGCCATTTCAGGATTTCACAGAATGCTTGTGCAATTGTATATGGTCTTCAATGTTGTGCGGTCAATCTCCACTTTGCAGCTTATTGGTAATTCTTTAATGGTTTTCTTGTTCTGAATCTATGAAAGAATAACACTACTAGGAAAACGGCTATAGGTAATCCACACTTCTGTGGCGCACTTGCTAGTGGTGCCCCACGGGTAAAATAGGCGTGGCGCACTACCCACAGGTGCCCTACGGCTAACTGTCATAAGCGTGGCGCACATGGGGGTGGTGCGCCACGGCTATGTGTGGGTCAGGGCACATATGACCACATCACACATACCCGTAGCGCACTAGGTCAAGGTGCGCCACGGATGTTTCACTTATCCCTAGGGCACTTTGACCTAGTGCGCTACGGGCATGTTTGCTGCTGCAACTGGGTCAACTTAGCCGTAGGGCACTCCAGAGTGCCCTACGGCTAAGTGGCATGCACCAACTCCACACACACACCCCCCCCCCCCCCACCCTCACCCGTGGATCGCCTTTTTAGGCTTTGCAAAAAATAAAAGAAAATGATAAACACTTCAAAAAATTAAATCCTTTCATATTTAGGTAGGTAATGTGGCATAGCTTCAAGTAAAATTAACAAAAATAAGTTTCGATTTTATTTGCAAAAAAAAGTCATGCCATGGTAAAAAGGCCGTAACTTTTGCATACGATATCGAAAAAAATCGTATAATATACCAAAATGACGAGAACGAGATTTCGCATCTGCTCGCAACGACCTTTGGTCATTTAGCGATTTTTTAGATTTTCAAAATTCGAAAAGAGTAAAAAGTTACGGTCAAAAGACCATTTTTTTCTACAGAAAAAAAAATAGAGGGCGACTTACCCGTAGCGCACCACCACCTAGTGCGCCACGGATAAGCTTGGGAGGGATTCAAATTTGAATCCCCACCCCGCCCTCCTCCCTTTTCCTTTCCCCTTTTCCCTTCCCCTTTTCCCTCTTCCTCTCCCGTTCCCTTCTCCTTCTTCCTTCTCTCCTTCTCCCTTCTTCCTTCTTCCTTCTCCTCCTTCCCCTTCTCCTCTCCTTGCAGTGACGGCGCGACGTCGGCCTCCTTCTCCTCCTCCTCGCAGTGACAACGGGCGACGGCGGTGCAACGGTGGCCTCCTTCTCCTCCTCCTCGCAGTGACAACGGGCGACGGCGGCATCCTTCTCCTCACCGACCTTCCTTCCTCCCTCTCTTCCTCCATCTCTTCCTACTTCCCTCTCTTCCTCCATCTCTTCCTTCCTCCCTCTCTTCCTCCATCTCTTCCTTTCTCCCTCTCTTCCTACCTTCCTTTCTCCAACCACACCCTTTCTACCACCTCGACGCCGGCGAGGACTAGAGCGGCCACGACCCCTCCCGCACCTCCCTGCCACGGCCATGCTCCGGCGAGGTGACATGACTGCGGCGGCGATGCACGAACCCGATTGCTTTTGCAATTCAAAACGAGGGTGTTTTTTTCTTTTTTTTGTTTTTTGAAAAACACATCTGTGGCGCACCCTGTACCCCTACCCGTGGCGCACCACGCCTATCTCGATATAACCGTGGAGCACCATGCAGTGCGCCACGGCTACGAGATAGCCGTAGCGTGAGGCCCGTGGCGCACTGCTAGTGCGCCACGGAAGGCCTTTTCAGGTGCGCCACGAATAGGCGTTTTTCTAGTAGTGTAAGAAGAAAGAAATCTCCTGAGATGATGCGATGTTACAAATGGTGCTTATGATCTGAATGCTTCTCTTCCATGTATTGTTTCTGTACTTAGAAGATAGTAATCCCTCCGTCTCAAAATAGACGTCGTAAACTTTTCTAAATTTAGATGTAACTAGACACTATTTAGTATCTAGATTTATTTAAAATTTGGACAAACTTTCGACATATATTTTGAGACAGAGAGAGTAGATAACTTTGGAACTACCGCAAATGCAGCATTGGTGAAGACAAGTGGTCTCTACAGCATAAATCTATTCCCTAACAAGCTACCAAGCATGTACACCGATGGACAAGTTGGTTACTTGTGTTCTTGTTTTGTTCCCATCATTGTAGTCTTCTCATCTATATGTGCACTTTGTTTCGCCAACGAGTAAAAAATTGAGCATTGAAAGAATAAGCAGCAGCAAAACTGTTGACTTGAAAGTTGGACGTCTTCACAATATTATTAAGTGTGTTCAAATCCGTATTCAGATATTTTGCGAACCTATCTTTAGTATAATATTTTGTTAAAAAGCATCTGTTAGGTTTCTATCCTTCGAGTATTCATAACAATAAAAGAACTGTAAAACTTTTTTTTGTTGATATGGCATTTAGATATTAGTCTATCATCCTATAACACAGATTTTTTTAAGTCTGCTACTATCCATGACATGCAGAACATCACATCTTGCTTACTGAACATTACCTTACACCTTCCCATTCTTGTTAAACTGTTTTTTATCGCTCACATTCTTTCAATGATGCACACGCCCCTGAATTATTGCACCATCAGGAATACAAGACTTTTCTCAGGATCCAAAACATTTACCCAAACTACTCGTGGGTTTTTCCTAGCAAAAAAATTCAGGAAGATTATGCACAGTCGCTATTAGACAGATCTCTACTGGCCAATGTTGGTGGCGATCGACCTTCATCTCACTAGACTTGTGGTTGCTTCAGAATTGTTAGCAGTTGTCTTCCCAGCTCCTTTCTCACACCACCTCCAACAGCACACAATAGTTTGTTTGTGATATTTCTGCAGAATGAAATCAAATCAGGCCTTTGTATCTGAAATAAATAATGCTGCTACTGCCAAGATTATCCACGTTTGATGTTTCAAAATAGAAGAAAATAAACAGACTGGGATAACACAAATACATCTAAAGGTAATCTCATTGTGTAAGAAATTACAATTTGCAAAGTCAGACAGATCCTATTGTCTATACTATATAAAAAAGATCCTATTGTCTACACTAAGAAAAAACACAGACATACCCACTTCACGTTGTCATTTCTGATGAAGTAAGACCATTGCCTCTCCATGACTCCCAGATAGATGATTACATGTGATGTCCACACCAACTCATTTGGCTTAATTTAGTAGTATCTGGCTTAAAACGAGCTATTTCTTGGGCATACTTACTTTCTTAATTATTACAATGCATGCTATATTGTGGTCTACTATTAGTTTGCTTGGTAAGGAAAGATGTAGCACGGTATTTTTGAATTGGGTGTATGGATGTATTTAATCAAGTCCGAATTCAGTTGATTATGAGTACTGATTACAGAAAGTCACTATGATTAACCGTTGTCTTCCTTCTCCATGTGTACAAATATACATATGTGTCTATATATAGGTGTTACAAATAGATCGCCATTAGTTTTTATGCACTTTTTTGGGGGGTTAATTAGATTAGTGCGAGAACAATGTCCATCACAAAAAGATACAATTATTGGCAAAAATATATTGCTTGCAATTAGTAGTGTGGGCGGTTAAATCTCAGGTTGCATATTGTAAAGACAGCAATCTAGCGATTAGGTATCGATTTTCATACTCGAATAAAATCCCGAGTCTCTCCTTACATGAGTTTATATTACGAAAATATGTGGTGTGGCATCTAGCTATATGTACAAAACTAGTGACATGGACACGGACATGGTACGTATAAGTAAAATAAAGGACACGTCAAGCCATGAGACTCCATTACCATACCTTACATAAGCCAATACTAATTCTAACACATATAAGTACGGGCCGAAATCTGACCCGAAACCCACATAACCCACCCGTAACCCAGTTTTCCCTCAAAGTTTGTCTTTAGGGGGGGACACCGAAGCATGGCTCGAGGGGATTTTAGATTGAAACATCAAAATGTTTCATTTGAAAATAACTGTTAAAATCTATGCTTTCAAAGTGTATCCTCACATATGACCACATATTGAGAAATGAACTTGCTTTTGTAGTCTGGAACAAATAAGTATTCCTTTGCTTTCTTTGTTCCTAGCAAGGAATCGAAATCAATCTTCTTGTTTGGAAACCTTGCACATCATTTCAGTTAATGAGGTTCGTCGAACTCACCTACTCTCCAGGGCATGATCACGGATTCAGGGCTGTCCCACCCCTTGATATATCACCACTACAAGACCGCATGGAATAATGCAAATGTAACTCCAATTTTTTCTTGGCGGATAGAGATTTCGGGACCACTATCAAAATAGAAAGTTGATTATGCATCATCGTCCTCAAGTCCATCCTAGTACTATGGTAGGTGGAAACCCGGCCGGCGCATATATAGCACCCAAACTTCACTATAATACATATCATGTTACCCTGTCTTACTTTATTTTAGCATTTTCGCAGAACTTTGCTTAGTACATCATGTATATGGGCAACAACATAACAATAAGCAGGAAGAGGTGCACGAGAGAAAAACCAAAGAGTTGAAAAAACAAGTGGGAACAAGAAGTATCGGGAGCATGGGCCGAGTTGTGGATTTTTCGGGTGCTTTCCCAAGTTAGGCCAGAAGTAGCCTCTCTATCTCTCAAACAGAAATATGTTGAAATTGTTGGAGCACAACTGTATATGGGATGGAGCCGCACCTACTGAATCGTGCTGGTCCGACTTGAGTGCTTGCGAAGGGGTGAGAACTGGCTAGTGTTGATGTCGAGGACTTGGCACGAGTTCCAGACCAAGATCCTCTCTGGCATGCTTCGGCTACGACAACTCCCCTCTCCGGTGGCGGCAACGTCGTTGATGCTTCGACACCAACACTAGCACTGATGCCAGTTGCAGAGGAAAGACTGATGTAGCACCATGGGGTTCCTCTACACCATCCGGGCGTCGCTAGGCCTGCAGGCAGCTGCCGTCATCACACCGCCAAGCGCCAACGTCCCTTCCAAGACAAGAGCCACATGTCCATAGCCAGAAGTAGGGTCTACTGGTTTCCAGAGACCGCCAAACTCTACCGTGATCGAGAAGATGGACCGTATAGAATCCGAAGCCACTGGAGGCGTGTTACAAAGTAGCAGTGCAGTCACAAGAACGACGGCGGAGACAGACAATGGCAAGCACGGGAAGAGGCTCCAGAAGCTTGATCTTGACGATAGTGAGATGTTGTCATGTTGGAGCACATTTCGTTTTGAAAAGAAATTCCTATCGTTTTTCCTATGATATGCCCATGTGCGGAGCACATGCAATACTTGTTAATTAATTAGGACACTCAAACTACATATATACACCTGTTTGAATTAGCAGCACCACCTGAATGGGAATACAAATTATGGTTATGAACAATTTATAGTTCTTTACTTATCAATGCTGGTTACCAAAAGTTACTTTTCACTTTGTTTCATCCATATGATACTGAATACCAAAAGTTACTTTTCCCCCATTTCGAAAAAAGAAAAAGATATGATATTCTGAATACCAAGTAGAACTCGGCAGTTTGTGATTGCAATGGTAAGAGTGGCAGAAACAAGCGGTTTCTTTTCCATGTGGAACTGACGTTTTTGTTTAGATATATTGGTATTATAAATTCAGATAGAAATCAAATACATCATGTATAATGTATACCAAAGTTACTACTAGTCAAAGTAGAAAAGTTGGACTAAACACTTCGCACAAACATGGGTGGGCCTAGATATCTACTCCCTCAGTCCGTAAATAAGTGTACATCTAACTTTTGTCTAAGTCAAACATAACAAAATTTAACCAAATTTATAGAGAAATATAAGATCATATATTACATCAAATTGACATATTATAAAACTAGATTTAAAAATAAATCTAATGGTAACAATTTAGTGTCATAAATGTTGGTACGTTGTTCTAAAATATTAGTCAAATATAGTAAAGTTTAACTTAGAACAAGGATAGAAGTACACTTATTTGCAGACGGAGGGAGTACACTGATCCATGGTGCACGTGTCCCCGCGACAACAACGGTGCATGTTCCGTTCTCTTTAGTCGTGATGGCTACTGCCGGTCTATATTGTGCCATGTCAGTTTCCTTAAAGAGTACTTGTCCTCCTACCATTTTTACTTCCTTATTCAGTATTCCTTTTCGGTTAGTACGCGTACTATTCACTCCTGCCGGTCTATATGGGTTGTGGCCCAACACTTATTGTGGGCTAATTAAGAGGATGGAACTATCCCATCCCAGCAACGTGCTCAGATTACAATAGAAAATTACATGCAACGGATTACTAGGTTAGATATAAAGATAACATGTCAAAATAGAAATAAAATAGATTTAAAAAATACTATACCAAACTATATAATGTTTACATATTTTGTAGTGATATTTCTCTAACTTTTACTATCGATTTACACATATTTTAATGAATCTTCTGGAAATAAAATAGTTTCATTAAAATGGTCTTAACCCTATATTTATATTATTTTTAGCATCATCTTAATATATAAAATAATGGTCAAAAGTTTCTCCATGCAAACTTTGTTCATGCCTAAAAAGTAGTCCATTTTTAAACTATGAAAGTAAATAAGATGTCGCAGCAGAGACCGGGAATTTATTAATATATAAAATAATTATATTTTTTTGTTTGGACTAACTATTAATGATTATATATTAATTTCCTTAGAATTCACCATGAAAGTATCAATGATATTCGAACTTTTCTACTTATCTAAAAGCACATATAACGAGTTTATTGAATATTAATATAAGTAGCATCATTTATACTATTATTGTAGTAATAGGTATGTTAAGAGAAGATATCACGTCCTATACTTTGATTTTTTTGCGAATATTATAATTTGATTTTTTAAACATATAATAACATAAAAAAATACAAAATAACATATGCGAGAAGAAGAAAAAGTTGTGGTAAACATAATAGGATGGGAGGTGTCGGGACTAGGGATGACCCCACCATTGGTCTTGGAAGAAGTTGAATCAGAGGATGTGGTTTGTTCAAAACAAGAGCAAGGTGTTCAATGAAGAAAAAAAGGGCAAGCGGGGCACATATCTGGTTGAAGAAAATATCTCAACAAGGTAATGCTACTCCCTTGATCCATAATAATTGTCATTGATTTAGTATAACTCTATACTAAATTAGCGACACTTATTATGAATCGGAAGGAGTAATACCTTTTGACCACCAAATGGGTATTTTTGTCCACATTATATATTTCATAAAAACCTAGGAAAAAACTTGAACACTTAAACGTATTGCTTGTTTTGTTTCAGTGTTCGGTAAACAAGGTTAGTTTTTAATACTCCCTCCGGCCCAAATTAATTGTCAAATTTGTCTAGATTTAAATGAATCTAGACACTATTTAGTATATAGGTTTATCCAAATTTTGATAAATTAAAGTCAATTAATATGGATCGGAGGGAGTACCGAATATTTTGTTCAATTAAACATCATGTGCTCCCAAGAGCCGCTTTACTTCTATTCTAGATGAGGAAACTACATTGGTGGCGGGTAGTTGTATCTTCTGCACCAGTAAAAGTTAGGTACAGATTACAACAACCAATTAAGAATTATAACCGCATAACCATTCTCGTGTCAATCTACATGCTGGTCTCTATCTAACTATGTGAAGATACTATACGTGATAGGCACGCATGTACAGGTTGTCTATTAACCACCGCTATTAGATCGCATGTCATAATGCAAATGTAACTTCAAAAGTTTTTTTCGAGACGGATAGACCATTCGCAGCGACTAGCAAAGTAGGCACTTGATTATGGTAGGTGGAAACCCGGCGCATATATAGCACTCTGACTTCACTAGAATACATATCATGTTACTTGTTACACTGTCTTGCTTTATTTTAACATTTTACATAGACATAACTATAAGCATGAAGATGCATGAGAGAAAAATTAAAGAGGTTAAAAAAAGTGGGAACGAGAGGTATCGGGAACAAGGGCAGAGCTGTAAATTTTTGGGGTACTTGCCAAAACTGGCATTGGAGTACTCCATCCATTTCTAAAAGAGAAATATGTTGAAATTTCTGGAACACAATAGTATATGGGATGGAGCCGCACATACTGAATCGTGCTGGTCCGACCCCTATCCTTGTGTAGGGATGGGAACTAGCTGGTGCGGATGCCTAGGCCTTGGCATGAGTTGCAGAACAACATCCCCTCTGGCATGCCGAGGGCTACTGCAACATTCCTATCCAGGGGCAGCAACATCGCTAATGCTTCAAAACCAACAGTAGCATTGACGCCAGTTGCAGCGGAAAGAATGATCTAGCGCCGTTGGGTTCCTCCAGTGCATCCGGTCGTCGCCATGGCGGAGGCCGACAGAAAGCTGCTGCCATTCGGCCGCAAAGCGCAAAGGTCCCTTACAGGACAAGAACCACAACCAGCAGCAGGCTCAGCTGGTTTTCCTATATCACAAGACTTTGTTGTACACTTACAGGACAAGAACAAAAAATATATGAACAACATGTAGTGCTTCACTTAATAATACCGGTTACTTTTCACTTTGTTTCATCTATATGATGTGGTAAATAGAGCTCGGCCGTTTGTGACTTCAATTGTAAGAGTGGCAGGAACAAGCGTTTTCTTTTCCATCTGGATCTGACGTTCTTTTAAATCTTTTTGTATTATAACTTCAAATGAAAATCCAAACACTCCGTGTATAATGTATACAAAATTTACTAATAATCAAAGTAGAAAAGTTGGACTAAACACTTCGTAGAAACGGGGGTGCGCCTATATGTCTACAATGATCTACCATGCCCGTGTCCCCGTGACAATGACGGTGCGCTTTTTGTTCTCTTCGGTCATGACGGTTGCTGCCACTAGTAGAAAACAGGCTATCCGTCCGCGCCCCCTAACAGCATTAGTCCTGGTTGCGCCACGAACCGGGACTAATGCTAGCACGCGTCCCGGTTCGAGCGGGCACGGTGGCCGAAGGCATGCGTCCCGGTTCGTAAGGAGTCATGCGTCCCGGTTTGTAACACAAACCGGGACTAAAGGTTGGGCGTCAGCCACGTGGCGTGGCACACACCTTTAGTCCCGGTTTGTGTTACAAACCGGGATGTATGATCCCGCCCTCTATAAATACAACGCTCCAGTCCTCTGCCTCCCCTCTGTTTTTTCTTGGTGGAAGGTGTGAGAGATTGCTAGTTTATTTTTTTCCTATGAATGCATTCAAGGTGTTTGATGAAATGTTTGAGTGAATGATCCCGTTCAATTTCTCACGGAACAAAAATATAGAAGGTGCCCGAGACGCACTTAAGCTTTCTCCTCTTTATTTCCCTCAATCGAGGTTAGCAATCTTATCTTTTCTCTGTCATTAATACAATGCATGTGTCGATGTGAATTGGTCATTTTACTATTTATGATGTCGCGTTTTTGATAAACTTAATTATATGATGCAGATGAACGGTCGGGAATTGATGTACGGTGAGCGGTGTGTACCCCGGTACATTAGTGGCGTGGATAAATTTATCGATGTGGCTACGACAAACAAAAATAATGGTTTTATACGTTGTCCATGTGTTGAATGTCGGAACAACAAGGAGTATTATTCCTCAAAAATCATTCGCGGCCACCTGGTTATGAAAGGTTTCATGCCCAACTATAATTGTTGGACCAAGCACGGGGAAAGAGGGGTTATGATGGAAGACAGTGAAGAAGAAGATGATGATAACAACTATCATTATATATTTCCTGAATACAGTGATACTGCAATGGAAGCCAATGAAGATGAATGAGGTGAAGAACGAGCATCAGATGAGCCCGCTGATGAACTTGGTAGGGTCATTTCTGATGCAAAGCGAGACTGTGAAACAGAAAACTAGAAGTTGAAGTTAGAGGGCATGTTAGAAGATCACAAAAAATTGTTGTACCCAAATTGCGAAGATGGCAGCACAAAGCTCGGTACCACACTGGAATTGCTGCGATGGAAGGTAGAGTGTGGTCTAACTAACTCCTCATTTAAAAAGGTGCTGAAAATAATGAAGCCGAAGTTTCCAAAACATAACGAACTTCCCGATAGTACGTACGAAGCAAAGAAGACTCTTTGTCCTCTAGGATTAGATGTGTAGAAGATACATGCATGCATTAATGACTGCATCCTCTACCGCGGTAAGGAGTATGAGAATTTAGATAAATGCCCGGTATGCAATGCATTGCGGTATAAGATCAGACGAGATGACCCTAGTGATGTTGAGGGAGAGCCTCTCCGGAAGAGGGTTCCTGCTAAGGTTATGTGGTATGCTCCTATAATACCAAGGTTGAAACGCATGTTCAGAAACAAAGAGCATGCCAGATTGTTGCGATGGCACAAAGAAGACCGTAAGAAAGACGGGAAGTTGAGACACCCTGCTGATGGGTCATAGTGGAGAAAAATCGAGAGAGACTTCCCGGACTTTGCAGGTGACGCAAGGAACTTATGGTTTGGTCTATGTACGGATGGCATGAATCCTTTTGGGCCGGGAGAAGAGCTGCAGTCACAGCACCTGGCCGTGACTCTATGTATCTACAACCTTTCTCCTTGGTTGTGCATCAAGCGTAAGTTCATTATGATGTCAGTGCTCATCCAAGGCCCGAAGCAACCGGGCAACGACATTGATGTGTACCTTATGCCATTAGTTGAAAAACTCTTACAGCTGTGGGGCAAACCAGGTGTACATGCGTGGGATGAGAAAAAACCGGAGCCATTTGATCTACGAGGGTTGCTTTTCGTAACCATCAATGATTGGCCTGCTCTTAGTAACCTTTCAGGACATACAAACAAGGGATATAAGGCATGCACACACTGTTTAGATAACACTGAAGGTACATATTTGCATAGATGCAAGAAGGTTGTGTACCTGGCGAATCGACGATTTCTTCCGACCAATCATCCTGTAAGAAATAAAAGCAAGAATTTCAAAGGTGAGGAAGATCACCGGAAGAAGCCTGAACTCCCTGCTGGTGATGATGTATTTGGTATGGTCAAGGACATAGAAGTAATCTTTGGAAAGGGTCCTGGCGGTCAATCAGTTTCGAACGACGTCGCTATAGGAGACACACCCATGTGGAAGAAGAAATCTATATTTTGGGAGCTGCCATATTGTAAAGTCCTACGTGTCCGCTCTTCAATCGACGTGATGCACGTGACGAAGAATCTTTGCGTCAACCTGCTAGGATTCCTAGGCGTGTATGGGAAGATAAAAGATACACCAGAAGCACGAGAGGACTAACAAATTATGAAAGACCCAAAGAACACGCATACACAGAACACGACGGATAAATGGCGTCACTTAAGTCGTGCCAGCTATGCTCTTACCAAAGCAGAGAAGGAAATTTTTGAAGTCCTTTATAGTATCAAGGTGCCGTCTGGCTTCTCATCTAATATAAAGGGGATAATAAATATGGCAGAGAAAAAGTTCCAAAACCTGAAGTCTCATGACTATCACGTGATTATGACGCAGTTGCTTCCGATTGCATTGAGGGGGCTTCTAACAGAAAATGTTCGAGTACCCATTGTGAAGTTGTGTGCATTTCTCAATGCAATATCTCAGAAGGTAATCAATCCAGATATTCTGCCAAGGTTACAGAAGGATGTGGTACAATGTCTTATTAGTTTTGAGTTGGTGTTCCCACCATCCTTCTTCAATATTATGACGCATCTCCTGGTTCACCTAGTGGAAGAGATTGCCATTCTCGGTCCTGTATTTCTGCACAATATGTTCCCCTTTGAGAGGTTCATGGGAGTCTTAAAGAAATATGTTCATAACCGTGCTAGAACAGAAGGAAGCATCTCCAAGGGATATGGAAACAGAGGAGGTCATTGAGTTTTGTGTTGACTTTATTCCTGACCTTAAGACGATTGGTGTTTCTGACTTGCGGCATGAGGGAAGACTAAGTGAAAAAGGCACGCTGGGAAAGAAAGCAATTATATGTAGGGACGGGGATTCTTTCACTAAAGCACACTACACAGTTCTACATAATTCCACCTTGGCAGCTCCGTATATCGAGGAACACAAGAATATTGTACGCTCCAAAAACCCGGGGAAGCCTGACTCATGGATTACAGATGAACACATGAAGTCGTTCGGTGGTTGGATGCGGACACATCTCTTGAATGACACCACTGTTGGAGATCATATATACTTGTTGGCCGCGTCACCATCTTCTACTATATTAAATTTCCAAGGGTACGAAATAAATGGGAATACATTCTACACGATCACCCAAGATAAAAAGAGCACCAACCAAAACAGTGGTGTCTGCTTTGATGCAACGGACGAGAATGGGCAAAAGGACACATACTATGGTTACATAAAGGAGATATGGGAACTAGACTATGGAGTCTCTTTTAAGGTCCCTTTGTTTCGCTGCAAATGGGTCAACCTGAATGGGGAAGGGGTAAAGATAGACCAGTTGTACGGAATGACAACAGTGGATCTCAACAATCTTGGTTATAGAGATGAACCATTCGTCCTAGCCAATGATCTGTCTCATGTTTTCTATGTGAGGGACATGTCCTCCTGACCGAAAAAAAGAAAAAATATGCAAACGAATACATCGTATGATGAGCCAAAGCGTCACATAGTTCTTTTAGGGAAAAGAAACATCATGGGAATCGAGGACAAGACAGACATGTCAGAAGATTATAATAAGTTTGATGAAATTCCACCCTTCACAGTGAAAACTGACCCAAGCATTCCGTTAAGTAAAGAAGATGCTCCATGGTTACGTCTAAAGCGATCATAAGGAAGGACATATGCCAAGAAGTTCATGCTCATATTGTGTACCTAGTTCATGTCTGGCCGGTCGGCTGCATATTTTGAACCTAAATGTCATGTGACATGATAGCTCATTTTGTGAAGGATATCTTATGATGTTTGCAATTTTCCAAGTTTAATAAATATATTGAGTGTTAGTACCGGTTTGTGGCTTGACCGGGACTATATATAGGGGGGCCTTTAGTCTCGGTTTTGTTGTCTTGGTTTTTATTATTAATAAATGTCTTGAGTGTTAGTCCCATTTTGTGGCTGGACCGGGACTAAAGGGGGCCTTTAGTCCCGATTCGTAGAACGACTTTCCCGAACTATGAAGAAGTTGTCCCGATTCATACTTACCATTAAGATATGATCTCCAAACACGCGTGGTCACATATTAAGGAGTGCATATATGACCAGTTTGTTGGAGATGACGGAGGACTGGGCTCCAACGGTATCTCCCTCAAACTGGCCGTAGTGGTGTCCCTGCTCTCGCACACCATCTTGCAGCTGGTAACTTCTCTATCTAGATCAATACACCTAGGATCTAACTAATTTCACATATTAGGGAGTGCCTCTATGACCAGTTTCTTGGAGATGCCGGAGGATTGGGATCCGGAGGCATCTCCCTGAAACTAGTCATAGTGGTGTCCCTGCTCTTGAAAACCATATTGGAGATGCCTCAATCTGGCTGGAGGACTGGACTCACAAGGATGCCTATTTATAGTACAAGCAGCTCAGCATAGTGTCGACACTTACGACATAATGTCGACACTCACCCCTATTATTAGTGCTGACTCGTGTTTTGTCCCGGTTGGTGTATCCAACCAAGACTAAAGGTTCATCTTTAGTCCCGGTTGGTGACACCATCTGAGACAAGGTACAAGCCGCACGACATAATGTTGACACTCACCCCTATCATTAGTGCTGCCTGGCCCAGACTGCCGAAATTCCTCCAACCGGGACTAAAGATGAACCTATCATGTTCGAGGTTTCATGGCTTTCGGTCCAAATGATCAAGCCATTTTCCATTTTCCGAGCGCAAAAAACGGGTCGTTTTGTGAAGTAACCACCAAAATGCTGTTTCAGAATGCTAACATCCCATTTTTCTAAAATACTTGACCACCTTATATGGACTATCTCCCAACCGGGACATCTCAAACATTTTCGTCCATTCCGGGTAAAAAGGACAAATGTCTGCCGAATCGGTAGGAAGTTGGTCCGGTTTGTACTACAGGTACATGATCTAACGCCCGTAATTTTTTGAAAAAATCATTTTTAGACTCGCAATATGTGGTTTCTTCAGAGATACAATGCAAGTTCTAGCGATGCTCGTCCCATATCTTCATGCACGCCAGTTCGACCATAGTTAGAAATTCAAAAAATTCAAAATGGGCATAAGAAATTCAAAAAAAGTCTCAACAATGTAAATCCTTCGCGTGGTGTCATATTATGTGACATAGTTGCAAGAAAAAATACCAGACTTGGTATATTGATCATGTCTCGGAAAAACCTTCACAAAATGACCTATCATGTTCGAGGTTTCATGGCTTTCGGTCCAAATGACCGATGTTATGTGCTGAATCACGGCATAGTTTGTGATGATCTGCCCATATTATGCATGCATGTGGACATTGGTATGGAGAACAATTTTGCAAGAGGAAGTTTTCCTTGTCGTCGCACGGAAAAGCCATTTTCCATTTTTCAAGCGCAAAAAACGGGTCGTTTTATGAAGTAACCACCAAAATGCTATTTCGGAATGTTACCGTCCCATTTTTCTAAAGTACTAGACCACCTTACATGGACTATCTCCCAATCGGGACATCTCAAACCTTTTGGTCTATCCTGGGTAAAAAGGACAAATATCTGCCGAATCGGTAGGAAGTGGGTCCGGTTTGTACTACAAGTACATGATCTAACTCCCGTGATTTTTTGAAAAAATCATTTTTTGACTCGCAATATGTGGTTTTCTCAGAGTTCCAATGCAAGTTCTAACGATGCTCGTCCCCTATCTTCATGCACGCCGGTTCGACCAAAGTTAGAAATTCAAAAAATTCAAAACGGGCATAAGAAATTCAAAAAAAAGTCAGAACAATGTAAATCCTTCGCGTGGTGTCATATTATGTGACATAGTTGCAAGGAAAAACACCAGACTTTGTATATTTATCATGTCTCGAAAAAACCTTCACAAAATGACCTATCATGTTCGAGGTTTCATGGCTTTCGGTCCAAATGACCGATGTTATATGTTGAATCACGACATAGTTTGTGATGTTGTGCCCATAGTATGCATGCATGTGTATATTGGTATGGAGAACAATGTTGCAGGAGGAAGTTTTCCTTTTTGTCGCACGAAAAAGCCATTTTCCATTTTCCGAGCGCAAAAAACGGGTCGTTTTGTGAAGTAACCACCAAAATGCTGTTTTAGAATGCTACCGTTCCATTTTTATAAAATACTAGACCACCTTACATGGACTATCTCCCAACTGGGACATCAAACCCTAAACCCTAAACCCAAGTTTCTTCCCGCCATTTTTCTTCCGCCATTTCTTCCCGCAGTTTTTTCCCGCCATTTCTTCCCACAGTTTTCTTCCCGCCATTTCTCAGTACATATATGTAGGATTGGCCTCCATTTTCATTGCACATATCTAGACTCATATCTGCAACCTCATCACTCTTTTCCATGGCTTCCACCATACGACTAACCTCTAGGGAGGCGGAGGCGCTTTGCGCCTTGAATTACCCCTGCCCGCCGGGCTACTGCGTCCCCGTCGGCTGGATACTAAGCGCCGAAGGCGTGCCGGTTCCTCATGTCCCTCTAGATGTGGCATGCCGGATGGCCATCACGAACCACTACTACTTCGAGCTCATGCCGAAGCAGCGGAGGAATCCCAACTAGCATCCCGACTATTTCCCGACTTGGGAATCGAGGGAATGGAAGCCTTCTTCGGGGATCTGCGTGAGAGGACGCTCGCCAGGCACGAGGAGGACGACCCACCTCCTCCGAACTTCAACGTGGCCGACCGTTGGCTGTGGTGGCGCGGTCGGACTCTCCAGAGTGTCATGGCCTACGACACGGCCGCCGACTCTAACCCCACTCTGCTCTACCCTCAAGTCCAGCCCACTCATACTCAGCCTTCAAGGTTCAACTATAGCGACCCTGACGACGACAATGACGATGGCCACAGCGAGTATGACGACTACAGTGGCGAGTATTACAGGTGTAGGTAGGAGCATGACTGAATCACTCTAACATTGCAAAACAAGTTCGGTCGATGACTTAATCTGGCCATGTATCTTAATTTTCAGTTCTTCTATGTATCTTAATCTTCAGTCGTGCTTTATGTAACTTAGTGTTAGTTGCGTTATGTACTTTAATTCCAGTTCTATCGTAATAAAATTTTCTTCCCGCCCATTATTTCCCGTCCTTTTCTTCCCGCCCATTAATATATAAAAAATATAAGTTAATTCAAATCCAAATTAAAAACAGAAAATGGTTTTGAATTAGTTACTCAAATCCAAACACTTTTTATGTTTAAAGTTTTTCTAAATTCCAAATTGATATTAAAAAATATAAGTTAATTCATTTTTAATTTTAAATGGTTACATTAATTACTTTTAAAAACATAAAATGGTTTTGAATTGTTTATTCAAATTGAAAGGATCGTATGGGCACCTAGAGGGGGGGGTGAATAGGTGCTACTTCAAATTTTCTTCTTTTTCAAATTAAGGTTTGACAATAAGGTAAATTCTCTAGATAATGCAACTACGGTGAATTTACCTATATGACAAATATGCAAGGGCTACCACAACACAAAGTAGTAACAAGTAAGTAAGGTGCGGTAAAGGAAAGAAGTAACCAAAAAGTGGACGCGGAGACACAAGGATTTGTTTCCCGTAGTTCCTTCCTTTTGAGGGGAAGTTCGTCTACGTTTGGAGAGGGGGTGGTTTCAAACCACCAACGCCACGAGAGGCCTCCCTTGTTCTCCGATGAATCTCACCCCAACGGGATCGATTCACCTTCCACTATATCGGCAACCTTCAAGGTGGAAGCCGACACCGTTACAAGTTTGGGCACACATCCACAACTTAATCGGAGGTTCCCAAATACAAGAAAGTTGTCAAAGCAATCAAAGACAAGCTTGTAAGAACCAAAACAAGAACTAGGGTTTCCAAGAAAACACTAGAGCAAAGGGGCCCTCAATGAAATGAGGGGGAAATGAAGATCTCTTTTGGTGAAGTAGTAGATCGGGGCCTCCTCCTTCGATTCCCCAAAGATCAAGGACTTTGGGTGGTGGAATGAGGAGATCTTGAAGATTGGGTGGCTCCAATGGACTCCAATGGTGGTCTTTGACTTAAATGAGCTGAGCAATTTGTCCCAAGTTATACCCCTCCACGAAATATGGCCGTTGGAGTCATTAATGCACCGGTAGTACCGATACTCAAGCGATAGTACCGCTTGCAAGCGGTACTACCGGTCAAGTACCGGACCACGTACCGGAGGTGCATCAGTTCATCAGTTTTCTTCAGTTTTGGGCGGTATCGCCCTTTGCGGTACTACCCCCAAGCGGTAGTACCGGTCGTATGATGCGGTACTACCGGTATGGGTGGTAGTACCGGTCCCAAGTACCGCTTGGTATTGACGAAAATAGAGACTAGTGAGTGTTAGTCAGTACGCCCCGGTACTGCCGAGCGGTACGACCGTGTCAAGCGGTAGTACCGCTTGCATCAAGCGGTACTACCGGTTGGACCAGTAGTGCCGCTCCATGGTACCGGGTGGTACTGACTAGCACACACCCTTATCAGTTTTGCACGGTACCAACCGGTAGTACCGGTCATAGTTTCGGTACTACCGGTTGGCACATTGGTTTTTCGCAAAGGGAATTGATATGCCAAACTTTGTGCCACTCCCTTATCAAACCTGTGATACACTTAGCACACGATTAAACCAATAGGTGTGTTGTTATCAAACATCAAAATCAGAGGGATAGGAAAATGCTCTTTCAATCTCCCCCTTTTTGGTGTTTGATGACAATACACTTTTTGCAAGATGATTTTAATAGAAAGCATATGGAATTTGTAAAATAGAGACGGGACTCCCCCCTAGATGTGTAGAAACAAACCCCCCCCCCCTCTATTTTACAAACCCAACATGGGTGCACAAATATGGATA
Source organism: Avena atlantica (assembly GCA_910589765.1). NCBI lineage: Eukaryota > Viridiplantae > Streptophyta > Magnoliopsida > Poales > Poaceae > Avena > Avena atlantica. Next base: position 35,795,762 of record OU342735.1, read on the forward strand.
CTAGCATTTGAAGTCATACCTTTCCACAAAACATGTGATGAGGAATATATAGACAATAGATACCGCATAACATCACAAGATGGATGCAATGAAATAAACCAAATAGTCTCATAAGATGGATCCATGATATAACCACGTAGTAACCACATAGTCTCACACGACATAATCACATAGTCTCACACATAAATAGAGGGAAATCGAAGTTCACAAGCAATAAAAGGATCAAAAAGAAGAACGAGCTTGTGACTTCCCATGCAACACCCGTGCCTAAAGTGCAACTTCTCCCCCTTTGGCATCAAGACGCCAAAAAGTGACAAGTGTAAGACTACCATCCCGACAGTCAATCCTCCTATTCCTCCTCCTCATCCTCAAGGTCCTCCTCGTAGGGGGGTGGTGCGTGGTGCGAGGAAGAGACATCATCGTCCCAATGGCTGTGCTGAGAGATCCACTAATCTTCTGGAGTGATGTTGGTCTCGGACCCCTCGGAGACGGTCAAACCCTGAGCAGCCATCATGTCCTTCTGCCGAGCACTGGCCTTCTTGGCATACACATGCGCCTCATACATGCGTTTCTGGTTGTCCATCTGAAAGCAGGAGATCTTCTTGAGCTTGGCCTCCATTCTTTTGGCCCAAGTGGGCTTAGCATTCTTGCGCCAGGAGACAACATAGTCAGTGTCATGACCACTGTCGGCATCCTCAGAGTCATCCTCTTCCTCCTCACCCGCCACAACGCGGGGTTTAGCATGTTTCTTGATCTTGAGAGCCTTGGGCCTGTGCACAATGAGAGGGCAAGTGGAGAGAGTCCTAGCAATGGGGGGGGGGGGAACTTTGACACAATGAGGGCCATGATATATGGAGAAAATGGGGGAACCCTCCGAGTGTAGGCAGCAACAACCATCTCATTCCATATATAGTCTGCCACATCAAGAGGAGTGTTAGAGTCACGGTTGAGGAAAGTGTTGAACAGCAAGTCTACGGAAAATCCATGTATCTCATCCTTGTTGCCCGCACGTGGAGCAACCGTCTCACGGAAAATGCGATGGAGAATGTCATATGTGGGGAGAAGATCCTTGATCTTGCCAGCAAGACCGCGGCCCTGGATATACAGAGGTGTAAGAACATCCTTCTTGGAGGGTTGCTCCCGAGTGTGACAGCGAAAGCCACAAGGAATGTCCCGGCCGCGATCTTCATACCCCAATATTGCAGCAAACTCCGCAAGGGTGGCCTCCTTGATTGCACCTTGAGTCATCCAGGTAATCTTCCGAGAACGGCCAGCGGAGAAATGTGTTGTGGCATAAAACTGTGATATAAGGAGTGGCTCATAGTCATGCTGGAACTCCATAATGGGGAACATGCCAAGGTGAGAGCAGATTTCCTTAGCCTCTGCAAAGTAGTCAAGATTCTTGTTCATGTGTTCCATGTCTATACACTGCTGAGGCACCACCATCTGAATATTGGTCAAAAGAACCTCATGATAAACACGCTCTTGGAAATCATTGAAGAAAAGGCTGTCAGCTCTGTCCTCGTCCTTGTTGCGGGAGTATGCGTTGTCAATCCTAAGAGCCCTAAACTCTGAATCTGAGATGTCTGACAGTTTCTTTGGCCCTGATGGCCCTGAGATGAGACTCTTGGTACGCCCTGAAGAAGGAGGGCGAGGGGGAGGAGCGCTGCCACGCCCAGCAGTGCGCTTGGTAACACCCTCACGACCCCCACGACCACGTCGAGTGGCAGGCAACTTGGAACGGTGTCTTGGCTATGGCATAACTTCTTCCTCAGACTCTGTCTCTTCCTCGACAATCTCACGGCTAGTCTTGTAATGCTTGCACGCACCCTGAGAACCACCTGCATCTGTGAAAGCACGAGGGAGGATAGCAAGGAGGTAAGGGCACAAGAATCAAGAAGGAGCAAACGAGAGAATCCAAAATTTAGGCAGAAAAATGTGGTCAGTTTGGGCTGGTACTACCGGACCTGACGACCGGTAGTACCGCTTGCAAGCGGTAGTAACGGAAAAAGTTCCTGTACTACCGGTTGAGCGGCACAAGTTCGTCAGATTTGATGGAAACGGACCAAATTGACGGCATTAAACTGTAAATAGATGATTCTACTCGGTAACAAGGAAGCATATGGCAGTACGACCTTGCAATATGTCAATTTCTCCACAAATCTAAGCCAAAACATATATCTAATGGGGAAATCAAACGGGGAGAGACCAAGAAAGGGCGGTTGTACCGGGATCCATGGCGGTGGAAAGGAGTGGGAGCCCACCATGAGGCCGAATCCAAGGGGAATCCAGAGAGAGGAGGGCGCGGCAAGGCTCCGGTGGCTTCAAGATCTCCGGTGGCGGCACAGTTTTGAGTGGAGGGCGTGGGAAATAATGAGGCACTGAGGGGTGCCTCTCCCCACGCGTCCAATATATCCCTGGAAACCGTCAACCGGTAGTACCGGTTGTTGGAGCGGTAGTACCGCTTGTAAGCGGTAGTACCGGTTCCCCAACCGGTAGTTCCGATGACCGGTAGGACCGGACATGTGGGAGGTAGTACCGTTCCTGGAGCAGTTCTTCCAGGAGACGACCTGAGAACTAACTAGGTCCGGTAGTACTGGTCCCATCTGATTCCAAAGCCTGGGATCAAGGTGATTCTTGTGCGGATAGAGAGAGGGTTCTTGAGAAGGAGTAAGGAGGCTTAGGTTGAGACAGGTGAGCTGTGAAGCACATGCACTCTAAAAAATCGAAAGAAAAATAAACACCAAACTAGTGTGCATGAGGCTAAGAACGATGAAGACAATTCAAATAGATGACAACCATGAGTGAAAACCAATTCAAAAGGTGACAAACACGAGTAAGCACATCAACCTCTCGAATGCGAGAGGGGCAGTGGCCTAGGCCACCATATTTGAGTATACTCGGCTTGGCACCACGAAGATATATCTTGGGTCCATTACCGAAACTCATCATTAAGCTCACATATCACAAAATGATATTAAGAGGAATGATTTTGGTTTACTTTGCGCATAATGGGGGGAGGGATGGTCCAATCAATTAGGACCACACTCCCCCTATGTCCATGCCTACACCTAAACCAAACATGGGTCAAGTATTAGGTGAGAGTGCAAGATAATCAAGTCAAACTCCTTGAATCTACGATATTTAGTTCATTCCTCAAGTAGAAAAACCTTGCTTCATCAAGTGGCTTCGTGAAGATATCGGCAAGTTGATCTTTGGTTGATACATAGGATAAATCAATATCACCTCTAGCAACATGATCTCTAATGAAGTGATGTCGAATCTCAGTATGCTTTGTCCTTGTGTGATTCACCGGGTTGTATGCAATCTTGATGGCACTTTCATTGTCACATAGAAGAGGCACTTTGTCACAATGGACACCGTATTCCTTTAAAGTTTGCCTCATCCATAGCAATTGGGTGCAAGCACTAGCAGCTGCCACATACTCGGCTTTGGCGGTAGAGAGAGATATACAATTTTGCTTCTTAGAAGACCAACATACTAAGGACCTACCAAGGAATTGGCAAGCCCCGGATGTTGACTTTCTATCATCCTTGTACCCCACCCAATCTGAATCCGTGTATCCTCAAAGGTTGAGCCTCGAGGATACCAAAGACCATAAAATGGGGTATGAACTAAATATCAAAAGATTCTCTTGACCGCCATTAAATGGCTTTCCTTAGGAGCCGCTTGATATCTTGCACACACACCTACACTCAACACAATATCGGGTCTAGATGCACAAAGGTAAAGCAAAGAACCAATCATAGAACGGTATACCTTTTGATCCACATCTTTACCATTTGGATTTTGTTCAAGATGAGCCTTTGTAGCCGTGGGAGTAGGAGCTCCATTTAGATCTTGCATATTGAATCTCTTGAGCATATCTTGAGTATACTTGGCTTGATTGAAAAATGTCCCTCCTCTAACTTTCTTGATCTCAAAGCCAAGAAATACTCTCAACTCTCCCATCAAAGACATCCGGAACCTACTAGTCATAAGCTTTGAGAATTCATCATTAAAAGCTTTGTTAGATGAGCCCAAGATAATATCATTAACATATATTTGACATACAAAAAGCTCCCCATTGACCCTCTTAGTAAAAAGAGTGGGATCGATTTTCCCAACCTCAAAGCCACGGTCAAACAATAACTCTCTAAGGTGCTCATACCACGCGCGTGGGGCTTGCTTGAGCCCATAGAGCCCCTTATCAAGTTTGTAGACATGGTTTGGGAAGTTGGGGTCCTCAAATTCCGGGGGTTGCTTAACATATACCAATTCATTTAAAGGACCATAAAGAAATGCACTTTCTACATCCATTTGTTGCAACTTAAAGTTGTGATGTGCCCCATAAGCAAGAAGGATACGGATGGACTCAAGGCGAGCCACGGGTGCATAAGTCTCTCCATAATCTATGCCTTCAATTTGAGAATACCCTTGTGCAACCAATCTAGCCTTGTTCCTTACTATAATTCCATGATCATCTTGCTTGTTCTTGAATATCCACTTTGTTCCAATAACATTGCGGCAATCCTTTGGCTTCTCAACTAACTTCCATACTTTGTTTCTCTCAAAGTTGTTGAGCTCTTTGTGCATAGCTTCTAACCAATCTGAATCTTAAAGAGCTTCCCACACTTTCTTTGGTTCAATCATGGAGATGTGTGCTTGATGTTCACTGAACCTCTTCAATTGTGCTCTTGTGGAGATACCTTCCTTAGGTCACCAACAACATTTTGGAGGGTATGGTCTCTTATCTCCAACATTCTTTCCTTTCTAGCTTCGTGATGAGCGTGGATCTCCGTATTGTTTCTTGGAGGACCTTCTTCATCATTTTGATCCTCGTCTTGACCATCATCTTGACTTTGATCATCATTGGAATCATCCTCGATAATTGGAGGCAAAGATTGACCTTGGTCTTGATCAAGTGTCCTTCTAGCATCAATTTGAGCTTGTCTCAAAATAGTTTGTATGGATCTTCCTTGACAAATTGACTTGGCACCACTTGACAACCCGTCAAATGGACCAAGCTCTCCTTGACTAGAATTGACACTTTGATCATCATGTTGAGGGTCCACATCTTGTATTTGGCTTGGGTCAATGTCCACTTCGGTGGATGGAGCATGTTGAGGTTGTGAAGATGAGGGCTCCACTTGAGTGGGGCATAGTTCTTCTCGATCCGCCATAAGGGGTTCCTCAATGGGGCGGATATATCCCACACCCATTCTTCCTATGGCATCCTGAGGCATTTCATCATATGCATCACAAGCATCAACACGCCCCCTTGGGGACCATCATATTCTTCGAAGGTCACACTACAAGATTTTCTGACGGCTCCGGAGAGCTTATCATAGATTCTATAAGTGTGAGATTCGAGACCATAGCCAACAAAAATACCCTCTAATGCTTTATGCTCGAATTAAGACAAACGAACACCTTTGATAAGATAGAAACACTTACAACCGAACACCCGGAAATAAGATATGTTGGGCTTGTTACCAGTAAGTATCTCATATGGAGTCTTGTTGATATTCTTGCGGAGGTAGAGTCGGTTTGAGGTATGGAAAGCGGTGGAGATGGCTTTGGCCCAAAATTTGTATGGCGATTTAAACTCCGCCAACATGGTCCTAGCCATCTCAATAAGAGTCCGGTTCTTCCTCTCGGCCACACCATTTTGTTGAGGGATGTATGCAGCGAAATATTGATGTTTAATCCCCTCATCACTAAGGAAATCATTCAAGGTGTAGTTCTTGAACTCGGTGTCGTTGTCACTTCTTATAATCAACACGGGAACATTGTATTGCCGTTGAACTAAGTTGATGAAGTCGATAAAAGTCTTTTGAGTCTCACTCTTCAACTTGAAGAAATAAACCCAAGAGTATCTTGAAAAGTCGTCAACAATCACCAAACAATATTTCTTCCCACCAAGACTTGCATGAGATGGAGGACCAAATAGGTCCACATGGAGAAGTTCCAAGATCTTGTTAGACTTGATTTGGTTCGTGGGCTTGTGTGGAGCGTCATGCATCTTCCCTAGAACACATGCCCCACAAACACGATCTTTGGCAAAGGAAACATTTTCTTTTAGTCCAACTATATGGCCCTCTTTATGGAGACTTTGCAAAGTTCTCATATTGACGTGGGCTAGTCGGTGATGCCATATCCAACCCACATCAGCCTTTCCGAATAAGCACATCAGACCGGTAGTGGTTTGCTTCGAAAAGTCCACCACATACAAGTCATGTTCGACGTACCCAACGAAAGAGGCCTTGAGAGACTTGCTCCACAAGAGGACCACAATATCTACATCAATGAAGACGGCAAAGCCCATCTTACTAAGAGCAAGGACAGAAATTAAATTGTATCCAAGGGTCTCAACAAGCATGACGTTCACGAGTGTAATGTCGTGAGCAACCACAACCTTGCCGAAACCCATTACCTTAGACTTTGATTTGTCGGCGTATGTCACGGTGATTTTATCATCATTAGGCTTTAACTCCTTGACAATAGACGAGCTTCCGGTCATATGACATGTGCAACCACTATCAAGCACCCACTTTGACCCTCCGGAAGCATAAGTCTACAAGAGATCAAGCTAGTTTTTAGGTACCCATTTTTCAATGGGTCCTCTTTTGTTAGCAACAAGGGTCTTGGGGACCCAAATAGACCAAGCAATATAACCATCATAAGGACCAACATATTGTGCATACACATCACCATAGTAATCACGCATTAGAACATAGTGAGGGTTAGCACTTCTCGCAAAGTCATCATGAGACATAGTTTTACCACTTGTGGTCTTACTTTCCACAATGGTCTTGTTGGTCTCTTGTGCGGGCTTGGCCTTCTTCTTCTTATTGTTCTTATTCTTGGTTTTGGAAACAAAACCAATGCCCTCTTTGTCACCACTACACCTTTGCTTGCTCAAAAGATCATCAATTGACTTGTTGCCTTGTGGAAATGTGGCCTTAGCAAGCTCCCCCTTCAACCTAGCATTCTCTTCAAGAATAGTTGTGCTACTAGATGGAATGAAGTTACTAGGTGAAGGTATATTGGCCAATTGAGTTTGAATCATTTCATGGGACTTTGTGAGAGACAAGAGTTCACCCTCCAAGGCTTTATGAGCCTTGTTAAGCAATCTAAAGTCCTCGGCAAGTTTTTCATGAACCACACCAAACTCAATCTTGTCCTTTTTAGCCCTTTTGTATTTAGCAATAGCATGATCACACTCTTTGATGAGTTTGTTAACAATGATGTCATTGGACTCATTAAGCCCTTCAAGTTTTGACTCAAGGGAAAACCTAGTCTCTTGTTCTTCTTCTAGAGCATTGCTTAAAGCCTCTAGCTCAATCATATGTTCATGCCCAAGTTTACATCTTACATCTAGAAGTTCTTGAGTATGTGAGAGTTAATCTAAGATGTTCCCAAAATGTAGATTAGCATCACCTTTTAGGTTAGTCATGAACTCATCAAAGGCAATTAATTCCTTTTTAACATCAAGAGACATTTCATCATCAATTTCATCATTATCTAAGTGAGTAGAGCGGGATGATGAGGATACCTCTGTTCCTCTTGCCATAAGGCAAGTGACGTTCTTGGTGGAAGAGTTCTCATTTGGAGAATCTAAGAGTGAGAGTGTCGGAGTAGAGGTGGTGGCTAGAGAAGCCACACCATGAGAAGTTTCTTCTTCCTCATCTTCATCATCTTCATTGTCGGAGGAGTATTCTTCATGAGTGATCAAGACAATTTCTCCCGACTGCTTGTTGACGGGATTCTTTTTGATGAATGGTTTCTTGTAAGGTGCCTTGAGAGTCTTCTTCAACACAAGCTTACCACCATGATCTTCTCTCTTCTCATAGGGGCAGCTTGCCACAAAGTGATAGCGGTCACCACAATTGAAGAAAGTTCTCAACCTAGTGGTATTCTCTCTTTTCCCATTTGGATTACTTCTTCGTTGCATTTCCATCTTGGCTTTGGCGGGGTTCTTCCAAAAGTTCTTTGCATAGAAATCCATATATTGACCATGAGCAATCTTGACTTCATCGGGATGGTCCATGGAGCGTCCTTCATCACTATCATCTTCATCCCCAAGGTCCACAACCTTGGCCTTCAAAGCAACATTGACCACATTGCTCATACCAAGGGCACGAGCACGGACATCTTTGGCATTCTTGGCGGCAACCTTGAAAGCAGCCATCTCTTGCATAACTTCATTTGATGTCATGAGATGGTAGTTGTGTCTTCCTTGAAGGCTCTTCAAGTCGGTGGGCTCAAAAGGCATGAGTGCACTCACATATTTTCTTTTTATCCATGCATCATCCAAATGTGAGGCACCCACATTTCTAAAAGCGGTGGTCTTGAGCCTTCGATACATGTCTTCGTGATCTTCACCTTCTTTCATGTAGAAGCCTTCGGCTTCATTGCTTAGAGCATCATATCGGTTCCTCCTCATACTCTCATTTCCAACAAACAACACAGTGAGAGCATCCCAAGCTTCCTTGGCAATGTTAAAGTGCTCAATTTGTGGATAATCCTTTGTCCCCAAACCTTGTTGAATCATATGCAAAGAAGTGGCATTGAGTTGACTATTGACAATCTCTCTTCTTGTCAAGTTGTTTGGATCCCCAATAAAGAGTCCATGCTCGATGATGTTCCATAGTTCAATGCAAGAGCTGCGCACATGAGTTCTCATTAGTGATTGCCATTGAGCAAAACTAGCAGACTCTTCAATCTTAGGTGGGTCACCCCTATTGTACACATGAGGGTGTGGGATGGGAGGATCGGGAGAGTACCAAGAATCAAGGTGCTCACCCTTTCCCCCATCAAGTTGTGTGGAGGAATTAGCGTTGTCTGGTTTACCCCCTACCATCACACCCTCGGAGTATACTGACGTATTCCCCTTAGGTAAAATTGATGGTTGATCCTCTTGAGGATATGGGGGTGATGAGCCTTCTTTGTCTTTAAGAAGTTGCTCTAGCATCTTCTTGACTTCATTGACCAAGGAAGAGCTCAATCTTGTTTCCAAGTTTTTGAGATCTTCCATGGTTACCGTGGTCGGCTCACCATCCCCTTCGCGGCTACCCATATTCTCTTAGGCGGTAAAGCCCAAATAAAGAGCCGAGGCTCTGATACCAATTCAAAGGATCATATGGGCACCTAGAGGGGGGTGAATAGGTGTTACTTCAAATTTTCTTATTTTTCAAATTAAGGTTTGACAATAAGGTAAATTCTCTAGATAATGCAACTACGGTGAATTTACCTATATGATAAATATGCAAGGGCTACCACAACACAAAGTAGTAACAAGTAAGTAAGGTGCGGTAAAGGAAAGAAGTAACCGAAAAGTGGACGCGGAGACACAAGGATTTGTTTCCTGTAGTTCCTTCCTTTTGAGGGGAAGTACGTCTACGTTTGGAGAGGGGGTGGTTTCAAACCACCAACGCCACGAGAGGCCTCCCTTGTTCTCCGATGAATCTCTCCCCAACGGGATCGATTCACCTTCCACTATATCGGCAACCTTCAAGGTGGAAGCCGGCACCGCTACAAGTTTGGGGCACACATCCACAACTTAATCGGAGGCTCCTAAATACAAGCAAGCTGTCAAAGCAATCAAAGACAAGCTTGTAAAAACCAAAACAAGAACTAGGGTTTCCAAGAAAACACTAGAGCAAAGGGGCCCTCAATGAAATGAGGGGGAAACGAAGATCTCTTTTGGTGAAGTAGTAGATCGGGGCCTCCTCCTTCGATTCCCCAAATATCAAGGACTTTGGGTGGTGGAATGAGGAGATCTTGAAGAATGGGTGGCTCCATTGGACTCCAATGGTGGTCTTTGACTTAAATGAGCTGAGCAATTTGTTCCAAGGTAGGTGGAGGGGTATTTATACCCCTCCACAAAATATGGCCGTTGGAGTCATTAATGCACTGGTAGTACCGGTACTCAAGCGGTACTACCGGTCAAGTACTGGACCAGGTACCGGAGGTGCATCAGTTCATCAGCTTTCTTCAGTTTTGGGCGGTATCGCCCTTGCGGTACTACCCCCAAGCGGTAGTACCGGTCGTAAGACGCGGTACTACCGGTCTGGGCGGTACTACCGGTCCCAAGTACCGCTTGGTACTAACCAAAACAGAGAGGAGTGAGTGTTAGTCAGTACGCCCCGGTACTGCCGAGCGGTACGACCGTGTCAAGCGTGTCAAGCGGTACTACCGGTTGGACCGGTAGTGCCGCTCCGTGGTACCGGGTGGTACTGACTAGCACACACCCTTATCAGTTTTGCACGGTACCAACCGGTACTAGAACCGGTAGTACCGGTGCCAACCGGTAGTACCGGTCATAGTTCTGGTACTACCGGTTGGCACATTGGTTTTTCGCAAAGGGAATTGATATGCCAAACTTTGTGCCACTCCCTTATCAAACCTGTGATACACTTAGCACACAATTAAACTGATAGGTGTGTTGTTATCAAACATCAAAATGAGAGGGATAGGAAAATGATCTTTCACAAATCCAAACACTTTTTATGTTTAAAGTTTTTCTAAATTCCAAATTAATATTCAAAAAATATAAGTTAATTCATTTTTAATTTTAAATGGTTACATTAATTATTTTTAAAAACAAAAAATGGTTTTGAATTAGTTATTCAAATCCAAAAACTTTTCATGTTTAAAGTTTTTCTAAATTCCAAATTAATATTCAAAAAATATAATTTAATTCATTTTTAATTTTAAATGGTTACATTAATTATTTTTAAAAACATAAAATGGTTTTGAATTAGTTATTCAAATCCAAACAGTTTTTATGTTTAAAGTTTTTCTAAATTCCAAATTAATATTCAAAAAAATTAAGTTAATTCATTTTTAATTTTAAATAGTTACATTAATTATTTTTAAAAACAGAAAATGGTTTTGAATTAATTATTCAAATCCAAACACTTTCTATATTTAAAGTTTTTCTAAATTCCAAATTAATATTCCAAAAATATAAGTTAATTCATTTTTAATTTTAAATGGTTACATTAATTATTTTCAAAAACAGAAAATGGTTTTCAATTAGTTATTCAAATCCAAACACTTTTTATGTTTAAAGTTTTTCTAAATTCCAAATTAATATTAAAAAATATAAGTTAATTCATTTTTAATTTTTAATGGTTACATTAATTATTTTTAAAAACAAAAAATTGTTTTGAATTAGTTATTCAAATCCAAACACTTTTTATGTTTAAAGTTTTTCTAAATTCTAAATTAATATTCAAAAAATATAAGTTAATGCATTTTTAATTTTAAATGGTTACATTAATTATTTTTAAAAACAAAAAATGGTTTTGAATTAGTTATTCAAATCCAAAGACTTTTATGTTTAAAGTTTTTCTAAATTCCAAACTAATATTCAAAAAATATAAGTTAATTCATTTTTAATTTTAAATAGTTACATTAATTATTTTTAAAAATAGAAAATGGTTTTGAATTAGTTATTCAAATCCAAACACTTTTTATGTTTAAAGTTTTTCTAAATTCCAAATTAATATTCAAAAAATATGAGTTAATTCATTTTTAATTTTAAATGGTTACATTAATTATTTTTAAAGATAGAAAATGGTTTTGAATTAGTTATTCAAATCCAAACACTTTTTATGTTTAACGTTTTTATAAATTCCAAATTAATATTCAAAAAATATAAGTTAATTCATTTTTAATTTTAAATGGTTCATAGTTTAAATGGTTACATTAATTATTTTTATGTTTAAAGTTTTTCTAAATTCCAAAGTAATTATCATTAAAAAACATTATAAATTTAAACCCCAAAATAAAAAATAAGGCGGGAACAGAGAGAAAATTCCTGAATTTTTTTGAAAACAGGGTCATACGTCCCGCTTGGAGCCACCAACCGGGACTAAAGACCCCTGCGCGCGCCGCTTGGGCTGCTGAAAAAAGTAGAGCATACGTCCACCAACACCAACCGGGACGTATGACCCTTTCGTCCCGGTTGGAGCCACCAACCGGGACAAAAGGTCCTTCCTTTATAACTGCGCGCGCCTCTTCTTCTTCTTCCCCTTCTCCATTCTCTGCAACCCGACGCACCGCACAGTACAGCAGGGGAGACGCCGCCGCCCCGATCCCCCGGACGCCGGCAAGCTGCCCGCTGTCGCCGTAAGCGCCGCCGCCAGTGCCGCCGCCTCCACCCCCCGTCTCCATCCATCGCCGTGCGCCGCCTCCGTCCTCTATGTCTCCGGCCGCGCGTGTCGATCGACCATCGCCACCACCGCCACCGCCACCTGCGTCGGTACCAGCTCCACCCGCCGCGCCGCCTCTCCCTCCCCTCCCTGACCTCCACAGCGCCTCCCGCGCCCACCGCCTTCGCCGGTACCGCACGTACCCAAGGCTTCCTTTTCGTTTTTTAGTTGATTTAGGTGATGATTATTTTAGGTGTATTAGTTGTTAGATGATTTAGTTTTGTTAGATGATTTAGGTGTATTTAGATGATGTAGATGATTTAGGTGTATTTAGATGATGTAGATGATTTAGTTGATGATTATTTTAGGTGTATGTGTAGATGATTATTTAGAATTGTTAGATGATTTTGTTGTTAGATGATTTAGTTGTAAATAATGTTAGATGATTTAAGTAGTATATGTATATGTATATTATCATATTTTTTATATATTATCATATTTTGTATTTGTATATGTATACGTATATTATCATATTTTGTATATTTTTCTAATAGGAAATGAATAAATCTTATAAATTTAAAAACTATTGTTTAATAATTTTGAAAAATGTGCTTAATATATGAAATTTTTCAGAAAATTAAAATGTACAACTAAAAACTATTACCATACATTATTATGTAAACTATTTAAATAATTACTATTTGATAAATATTTTATAAGTATTAATACTTTGAAAATTCATATTTTAATAATCATAAATGAGAAAAATATAAATTATATACCAAAATTTTGGTATAAATAATATGCCAAAATAGTATACCTAAGTGACCCCTCTCATATGCATCCGAGGTTTCTCCGAAGTAGGTTTTACACCCCTCGGAACTCCGGAATATTGGTTTTAGTTGATTTTTATTATTGTAAATATTATAAATTCATTTTTATTATTGTATATGTATATATTAGGGTTTCTCCGAATTAGGGTTTATATCTCTCAATACCCTACCTAACATTCTCCCTTAGCCGCTTTGACTTATCCGTTTTCCACCTATGCAGAAAATATGGACCCACACGACAGAGAGGAAGAAAAGGAAGAGTTGATCCAAGGTGTGATCCGCGGGGAAGAAAATTTAGATGTATCGACGTTTCTGAACAACTCCGGTGAGGATGATCCTATTTTTGCCGGAAGAGACGACTTGTTTGAAGTTGAAGGTGATGCCTTCCGCGAGGGATAAGGCGATGCCTTGTATGATCGGGAAGACGACCGCTCCGACGAGGTGCATGTAATATAATTAATTCATTAATTAATTATCTAATGTATATATAGAAATAGTAACGATGATATTTCTTCTTTTTGCCCTCCGGATCGAACAAATCTACTGAAAAGAGCGGACGATGCCCAACCAAAAAGTTGGAATACCATGAGAGGTTCATGATCAAATATATCGGTGAAGACGGCAAACCGACGGCTCCCGTTGTTGTCACAAACAAATTTGTGGCACAATGCGGAGTAATCTTGCTTAATTTCACCATTCAAAATTGTCCCGATCACCATTCAATATTGGAATAGGCCTGCTGATGCGGAAGAAGAGGGAACGTATTTATTTCTCCCTACCGTGGCCAAAGATTTACCGTGGAAGAGGATCATGCTTAATTTCAAACTACCGAAGATAGAGCTGGATCCAAATGCGGAGGATCAAGTTGAGGATGCCTTAGAACATGCGAAAGCCATGGAGATGAAGGTTAGGGAGTGGGCTATGAAGAAGATGGCCCAGTGTTTCACCAACTGGAAGAAAAGATTGCACCTTGACTATGTCGTGAAAGAGAAGACTCCGGATTTCGAGAAGATTCAGTTTCAAAAGATAAAACCATTCTAGACTGTGTTTGTGAATTACAAGACATCAGAAAAAGCTAAGAAAATGTCTACAACGAATAAGCTGAATGCTGCTAACAAGAAGTATCACCATACTATGGGGCAAGGTGGCTACAGGATTGGTATTCCTAAGTGGAAGAAACTTTAGGATGAAGTGCGTGCTAAAAAGATCATCCCAGAGATAGACGATTGGATCGAACGTGCAAAGAATTGGTTTTACGGGCATGGGGGCACGTTGGACTCGGAACGGAAGTGTATATATAACATACAACATAAAGAAGACCCCTTGCCAATCGAGAAGATGAGAAATGCAGTAAAGTCTGTTAAAGATGAGGACTTCATTCCCGATAGAGAGAATGATGAGCTCACACTCTCCCTTGGAAATAAGGAACATGATGGACGAACACGAGGCACAATAGGCTCCAAACCATGGAGCACTGGGTTTCCCGAAGAGAGGAAGAAATATCCTACTAGAATCCGTAAGAGGAGAAAGGACAAGGTGGAAGTTGAAGCAGATATTCAGAAAGTACGAATGTGTATAATTGAAGAACGAATAAAGCAACAACAAGATCAAATTAACGCACTTAGCTAGCAAGGTAACTACCGGCCCATCTCAGGAGCACATGGTGGTAGAACCTGCATTCGATGCTACCGGCCTATCGAATAATCGAAAAAGAAGTGTGGCTTCCACCGAGGTCCCGGGTGATGACAATGACGATGACGATGGTACATCGACGATGGCTCGTGTTGGCTACCAAGTGGTTGATATCACAAAGATGACACACTGCGAGCTACATGTCAAAGTTGTGAACATATCAATGAAGGTGGCGGTCGGCTATGCCTTACCAATTGGACCCACACCAACTTATCATTGTCGTCCGGTTCCACAGGGCTATGATATTGTCGGGGTGTATGAAATCATGCCCACCTTTCAAGGTTTGAAGCTTGACTACCCTGCAGGTGAAGGGGATGTGACTGAACTAGGAGAAGCAACAAACGTAACCATTCTATGGCCAAAGGAATGTATCGTGCTTCCAAATCACACGCCAAGGCCATCTTCGCCGCCGCCTGACCCGTCTCCAGCGAGGTCGTCGCCGCCGCGGCAGCCTTCTGTTGGAGATATGCCCAAGAGGCAATAATAAAGTGGTTATTATCATATCTTCATACTTATGATAAATGTTTACATACCATGCTATAATTGTATTAATCGGAAACATTAATACTTGTGTGATTTGTAAACATAAAAGAGTCCCTAGTAAAGCCTCTTGTTAAACTAGCTTGTTGGTTAATATATGATCATGGTTTCCTGATCATGAACATAGATATGTTATTAACAACAGGGTCATATCATTAGGAGAATGATGTGATGGACCTACTCCTATAGTTAAGCGTAGCATAAACATCAAGTCATTTAATATAGTTCATTTGCTATAAGCTTTCTGACACATAGTAACCTAATTCCTTCGACCATGAGATCATGCTTATCACCATCACCGGAAGGATGCTTTGATGACATCAAACACCACACCGTAACTGGGTGGCTATAAAGGTGGCATTGAGTGTTCGGAAAGTATGGGTTGAGACACATGGATCAACAGTGGGATTTATCCATCCATATGATGGATAGATATACTCTGGGCCCTCTCGGTGGAGTGTCATCCAATTAGCTTGCAAGCATGTGACTGGCTCACAAGGTATCACATACCACGGGAATGAGAAAAGAGTACTTATCGGTAACGAGGTTGAACTAGGTATGCAGAGATACCGACGATCAAAACCTCGTATAAGTAAACTATCGTGAGACAAAGGGAAATTGGTATTGTATGTAAGTGGTTCATTCGATCGCAAAGTAATCGTAGAAATATGTGGGAGCCATATGAATTTCCAGATTCATCTATTTTTTATTGATCGGAGAAGTGTCTCCATCATGTCCGCATAATTCACGAACCGTAGGGAGACACACTTAAGGATTCGATGTTGTTGAGTAGTTATGGAATGATGAGTAGGAGACCGAATGTTGTTCGGAGTCTCGAATGGGATCCGGGATATCACGAGGAGATCCGGGATATCACGAGGAGATCCAGAATGGTCCGGAGAATAAGATTCATATAAGGAAAGTCCTATTTCGAAGTTGGGGAATGATTCCGGTGTTTTCATTGGGAATGTTCTAGAAGGGTCCGGAAGGTCCGGCACTATGGAGGGGAAGGGTACATGAATGTGTCATGACAATATGGAATGGTTTCATCATGTATTAGGTCACTTGGCTGGGCCAAATAAAGGAAGAATTCAAATCCTAGTTTGAAAGTCAAACGCCAATTTGAAAAGTCAAACGGCAAGTTTGCTTGGTGGAGGGAGAGTAGGAAACCTACTTAGGGAGGAAGTCCTACTCCCTCCACCCGCCGGCCAAGGAGGAGGATCTGGATGAGGACTCCCTCCTCCCAACCATTCCTCCCTCCCACCTATATAAGGAGGGGTAGGGCTGCCCCCTACCCTCACACCCCAAAACCCTAGCTCCAAGTCGCCGGCCACCTCCAAGCGCCGCCGCCTCCTAGGGCTCCTCCCAAGTTGCCGACTAGGGTTTCCGCAAACCCTAGACGCCAGCTACACCACCCACCTTGGCGCCTCTAAACCCTAGATCGCCAAGGCCCCTCTCTTGCTCGACCATACTCGCTCTGGCTTAAGGCGAAGCCCTCCGAGATCTCCCCTCTTCTTCCGACACCACGCCGTCGTGCTGCCGGAATCACGAGGAGAGTGCTACAACCTCCGCTGCCTGATGGAACAAGGGAGAGGAAGGTCTTCATCGAGTACCGAACCTGTGACCGACTGCGGGAGCGCTGCCGGAACGTAGCGCCGGAAGGATCGTCTACGCGATCTTGAGATCGGCAAGTGTACGACTACATCACCCACGAGAATCTTCTCTCGTTAACCGTTTTGGATCTTCGAGGGTTAGTATTCTATCGAATCGTTGCTACAATCTAGTAGATAGATCTTGGCTTGATCATAGATTAGATCTTGATTGTGTGTTCATGCGGTAGAAATTTTTTGTTTTCCATGCTACGAACCCCTACAGTGGTATCAGTTTTGGAGATATGCCCAAGAGGCAATAATAAAGTGGTTATTATCATATCTTCACACTTATGATAAATGTTTACATACCATGCTATAATTGTATTAACAGGAAACATTAATACTTGTGTGATTTGTAAACATAAAAGAGTCCCTAGTAAAGCCTCTTGTTAAACTAGCTTGTTGGTTAATATATGATCATGGTTTCCTGATCATGAACATAGAGATGTTATTAACAACAGGGTCATATCATTAGGAGAATGATGTGATGGACATACTCCTATAGATAAGCGTAGCATAAAGATCAAGTCATTTTAAATAGTTCAATTGCTATATGCTTTCTGATACATAGTAACCTAATTCCTTCGACCATGAGATCATGCATATCACCTTTACCGGATGGATGCTTTGATGACATCAAACACCACACCGTAACTGGGTGGCTATAAAGGTGGCATTGAGTGTTCGGAAAGTATTGGTTGAAACACATGGATCAAGAGTGGGATTTGTCCATCCATATGACGAATAGATATACTCTGGGCCCTCTCGGTGTAATGTCATCCAATTAGCTTGCAAGCATGTGACTGGCTCACAAGGGATCACATATCACGGGAACGAGAAAAGAGTACTTATCGGTAACGAGGTTGAACTAGGTATGCAGAGATACCGACGATCATAACCTCGGATAAGTAAACTATCGTGAGACAAAGGGAAATTGGTATCGTATGTAAGTGGTTCATTCGATCGCAAAGTAATCGTAGAAGTATGTGGGAGACATATGAATTTCCAGATTCCTCTATTGGTTATTGTTCGGAGAAGTGTCTCGATCATGTCCGCATAATTCACGAACCGTAGGGAGACACACTTAAGGATTCGACGTTGTTTGAGTAGTTATGGTATTATGAGAAAGAGACCGAATGTTGTTCGGAGTCTCGGATGGGATCCGGGATATCACGAGGTGATCCGGAATGGTCCGGAGAATAAGATTCATATAAGGAAAGTCCCGTTTCGGAGTTCGGGAATGATTCCGGTGTTTTCATCGGGAATGTTCTAGAAGGTTCTGGAATGTCCGGCACTCCGGGGGGAAGGGGTACATGAATGTGTCATTACATATTGGAATGATTGCATCATGTACTAAGTGTTCTTGCTGTTCCAAATAAAGGATTAAATTGAATCCTAAAACAGAAAAGTCAAATGTCCAGTTTGAAAGTCAAACGGCTAAAACAAGAAACTGTGGGAAACAAGCAAGAGGAGGTTGAAACCAACTTGGAGGAGGAGTCCCTCTACTCCAAGCCGGCGGCCAGCCTAGGCCAAGTTGGGGAGGGACTCCCCTCCCCTTCCCTGGCGCGCCAGCCCCTCCACCTATAAAAGGAGGGGCAGGGCCTCCTCCTCTACACACAAGTTCCTATCTTCTACCTCCGGTTTAGAGCCGTTTGGGTTTAGAGCTTCTAATTGCTTTAGCCTTCGGTTTAGAGCCTTCTAATTGGTTTAGAGCCTTCTAATTGGTGTGTCTAATCCCTAGACCACTAATAGTTCTCTCTCATACTCCACCATACTCGCTCCGGCTTAAGGCGAAGCCCTGTGGGATCTTCCCTCTACTTCCGGTACCACGCCGTTGTGCTGCCGGAATCGCGAGGAGAGTGCTAAAACCTCCGCTGCCTGCTGGAACAAGGGAGAGGAAGGTCTTCGTCGAGTACCGAACGTGTGACCGACTGCGGGAGCGCTGCTGGAACGCAGCGCCGGAAGGATCGTCTACACGATCTTGAGATCGGAAAGAGTACGACTACATCACCCACGAGAATCTGCTCTCGTTAACCGCTTTGGAATCTTCGAGGGTAAGTTATTCCATCGACTCGTTGCTACAATCTAGTAGATAGATCTTGGCTTGTTTGTTTGTATGCGATAGAAATTTTTTGTTTTCCATGCTACGAACCCCTACAGTGGTATCAGAGCCGTGTCTATATGTAGATCTGTTGCACGAGTAGAACACAATGGTCATTGTGGGCGTTGATGCTTTTATTGTCGATTGCTTCTTGTGTACTTTGCATCTTGCGGTATGTTGGGATGAAGCGGCCCGGGCTAACCTTACATGACATCGTTCATGAGACTTGCTCCACGCTTGACATGCAACTTGTATTGCATAAGTGGCTTTGCGGGTGCCTGTTTCTCCTAGCATAGTTAAGATCCAATTTACAACGGGTGATTAACAATACTAGTATCAATGTTGTGGTTCTTGTTCGTAAGTTAGAACGACACTTATTGAAAGCCCCAAACCAGGTAAAATATGCAAAGAAATTAGAGGCGTCTAACTTTGTTTTGCAGGGGTGTGCAGTGATGTGATATGGCCATGATTGTGATTATATATGATGTATGCAATGTTCCTTATTGTAAGTCGGCAACCGGCAGGAGCCATATGGTTGTCTTTAATTTCTGTTAAGACCCGCGTGTCTATTCAAAGTAGTTGTAATAGTTGAAGCCGGTGGACGACAACCATGGAGCAGCGTCATTGACCTTGATGCAATGTCGATGATGATGGAGATCATGTTCGTGCTTGAAGATGGAGATCGGAAGCACAAAGAAGAAAGGCCATATCATATCACATATTATGAATTGCATGTGATGTTAATCCTTTATGCATCTTGTATTGCTTAGTAGACGACGGTAGCATTATAAGATGATCCCTCATGCACATGAATTTCAAGTCATAGAGTGTTCACCCTTAGTTAGCACCGTTGCTAAAGCTTGTTGTTTCGAAGCACCACGTGATGATCGGGTGTGTTAGATTCTACAAGTGTATACAACGTGAGCAAGCCAGATTTGCTCATGCGGAAACTAAGGTTTGATCTTGACGAGCCTAGCATGTACAGACATGGCCTCAGGAACACGGATTACCGAAAGGTAGAGCATGAGTCATATAGTAGATATGATGAACATGTTGATTGTTCGCCATTGAAGCTATATCAACTCTCGTGATGATCGGTTTTGATATGGTGGATTTGGTTCGTGTGATCACTAAAACAATGTGAGGGATATTGTTTTGAGTGGGAGTTCACCTAGATTAATTTAATTATTAATTAGAACTCAATTTATCATAAACTGAATCAAAGTGAATTTGCATAGTTGTTGTAGTCATTGGCATCCGTTTACCACCTTGCGCTTAGTTATAATTGAGATGATAGAACTATAGAATTCTGGTTAGTTACTTTACGAACTGGTATCGTATTGTTTTGAAGTGTTAATCTAAAGTTTAAAAGTCCTATTGCAAACTTTCAGTAAGTTCCGGTTACTCCATGAAGTTTAATAATTGGTATTAAAACAAGAGTAACAGTTCCAAGTGTTAGTGTATAAGTATCATGTTTGTCTCCATGATTCTTGATATTCAAAGGATTCTCTTAATATCAAGGTTATCTAGGATCTGAAAGAGTTATTTCAGAAACCATGATGTGTGGAAGATATTGTGATATCTGAAACGAAGTTTTGGTTGCAACATGATAGAGTATAATATGGCAAAAGTCATGTTCTCATATTTGATGAGAATTTGCAAAAGGTTGGAGACACTAGTTGTCCTAATCCACCAAAAGGTTTTGGATAGCAACATTATACTCGCGATTCACCATTATAAGCTAAAGGTAGCTTGATCATGGACGATTCCATGATAAGAATGAATAATTGATGTAGGTAAAATGTTTACTACACCAAGAGATTGCTAAAGAAAGGAATTTGAAAGAACACCAAACATTTGATGATGGTGATCTACTTCAAAGTGCAAGTCCAAAGACATTGGTATTTAACTATACACGCTTTGGACTATGTGTCATATGTATGACTCCACTATTGATATTGATAGATTCTTTTAAACAGAAAAGGAAATACTGAAAGAGAATCTCATAAATATATGGCAGAAAAGAAAAGACTAGAATTGTTCAGTTTAAGTATATAGATGATATACATGTTATGGCTATATTCTTTGCTTATTAAACAATGTGGTTCTTAATTATTTGATACTGAATTTGTAGGTATGAATCGTCATACAAAACAACAGAATTCATGAACTACAGTGGCCTAAGTAATTAGCCAAAGAATATGTGATGATGTTCATCGAGAACAAATAAAGGGTTATTGTGTTGCTCGTTAAACATCAAAGCTTGCCTTCAAGATTTGTTTTATCAAGTGTTATGAGAACAAAAGGGTTGTTCAAATAATTGCCGTAATCCATAAAAGATGGATGATTCACAAATCTCGTTGGAAAAATCACATCCATAAAGCTAATGCTAAAGATGTCGAAAGACAAATTGATTGAAAGATCACTTAGGAAGTGACATCGCCGTTTAAATTATATTGGAAAGAAAACATGAAGAAACTCCATATGTATGGAATTTTGGAGTCTTTTGATTTTGATCAAATGACGCTTGTGAAACTTTCCTAGAGATAATTAAAACTTCGTTCATAGGCCAAAAGGGAACGAAAGACTAGCTTATTGGAATTTGTACATATTGTTGTACAAAGTCCATTATGTGTAGTCAAGAGCGATGGATTTCAACTTCATATGCTTTCTCCGAAAATTTGAGTGAATATATGAATATTTACTTAATAAGGATGAAGTATGAAACATTTGAAAAGTTCAAAGACTCTCAAGATGAAGTGCAAAATCATTGTAACAAGAATATAAACAGTTTATGATAAAGATCATAAAGGAAGATATTTGAGTTACAGAGTTTAGCATAATACCTAAGATTTAAGGAATCGTTCCGTGGATTTGCATTTTCCCGAAACACCATAAGAGTATGGAGCGTTCGAGATATGTAATTAAACCTTGTTTGACATGGTAAGATCGAAGGTGTAATTCATAAAACTGCCATTGTATTTTAAAGATTAAAAGCTTTAGAGATTACCGTTTTCCACTGAAAAGAGCTCCATCATAATCCGTTGAAATGACACCATATGTTATGGTTTGGGATAAAAACCCAAGTTGTCCTTTCTTAAACATTGGTATGCTATACATAAGAAAGATGTTTGCAACCAAAGTCGGATGAATCTGTCTTTGTTAAGTATTTCTCCATAACACCGGAGACAAAAGTGTTTGTCAATTATAACGTCAAGTTTCTTTAAGAAGGAATTTTTCGTGAAAAGTTAAGTGGGAGGACAATAGAACTTTGATAAGGTTAAAGGAACCTTAGCTATATGTGCAGAGTTGCGCAGTGCCGAAAAGTGTTCCGGAGGCAGCAATAATGCTCATGGCTCACGTGCCTCAAAGGTTGTGGTCACGGAGATCCAAGTTCCTATTGAAACAAGTAGGTCGGATGAACAATCAAATACCAAGATTTGAGGGTTGAATCATTATTTGAGAATAATGAACCGACTACATGCAAAGAAGCGATGATGGGCCCTGACTCCGTAAAATGGCTTGAAGCCATAAAATCCGTGATAGTTCCATATACAAGAGATCAAGATTTGAACTTGAAAGACCCTCTGGGAAGGTACAAGACCTTACAGTTGTGTTTGGATCTATAAAGAAATGGACATGAATATAGTCGACATGTTGGGAAAGAGTTCACAACAATGTTCAAAGGTTGACTATGACAAGATCTGATCTTTCATAGCGATATTTAGTCTAGACGGATTAATGTAGCAACCACTACATATAAATTTGTTATGTGGTAGTTGAATAAACAAAACAAGTTCTTCTAATAGAATTGTTACCTAGGACATGTGTGTAACACGGTCCATAGGGTTTTGTTAATTCAAAGGATGCTAAAAGCATATGCAAAACTTCAATGGTTAAAGTGAGCATCGCGGAGTTGGAATCTTCACTGTGATGAAACTGTTAAAGGAGTTTAAAAGTTCATTAGAGACGATGAAGATGCTTGCATTTGCAAGAAATTAAGTGGGAGCGCTAAGACATATTTCTAATACATCATGTGGAGGACATATTGTTGATTAGAAAAGATGTATCTTTTATTAACACATATTAAGAATTTCATCCCGATGAAAAACTTAGGCAAAACCCAAATATTTGGCATCAATAGACGCTAATATGGTTGTGCCAGAAGTACATAGACGAGATATTGAATGAGTTCAATATAGAAACTACAAGAAAGGTTCTTGTCACACAGAAAGGATTGAATGAGTTCAATGTTGATGATATATTCAAGTGTATTGACATTTGGTAAAGTGAAACAAATAATCAAGTATAGATTGATACTTGATGTATGAAATCACAAAGGGTATTTATATCAATCATACTGTGATATGTACAAATCCAGATATGTCCTATGCTCTAAAAGTTGTGAGCATATACCAGAATGATTCGTAAGATGATCATTGGACAATAGTAAGGATATTCTTATGATCTTTTGGAAGAACTAAGAGTATAATATTTGTAGAAGTGACAAATAGATGGTTAGTTCATTGTAAAAGTACTACATTGATACTAGTTTTGTCACAAAGTACAAATTTAGTTTATCTCAATCTAAACTAAGGGTGGCACAATATAATGGAAAGTGAGTTCCATAATGGATTTGGATGAGTTCCAAAGTTAAGACATTGTGATAGATACTACAACAAAAAGCGAAGTATATGACTGCTATTTTAGCAGCAAAAGAGGGCATTTGTGTCAAGTAGTTTGTTATCAAACTAGGTGTAGTTCACAGTGGGATAATACTATGAAGATACATTGTGCGACAATATTATCAACATGTTTTAGCCCCAAAGAGCTAAAGGTCACACCGAAAGACCAAATTTATACAAAGCCATCTCATTAGAGAATGAGTGATGCGTAGAGACGCAAAGACATGCAATTACACACGGACCTGGAAGTTTCAGATCCGGAGATCAGTTGACCACTAGCAATCGTGTACATACAACACTGGAAAGCCATAGGTGTTGAATACACAAAGGTTTGAAACTAGATTATTGACTCTAGTGCAAGTGGGAGACTGTTGGAGATATGCCCAAGAGGCAATAATAAAGTGGTTATTATCATATCTTCACACTTATGATAAATGTTTACATACCATGCTATAATTGTATTAATAGGAAACATTAATACTTGTGTGATTTGTAAACATAAAAGAGTCCCTAGTAAAGCCTCTTGTTAAACTAGCTTGTTGGTTAATATATGATCATGGTTTCCTGATCATGAACATAGAGATGTTATTAACAACAGGGTCATATCATTAGGAGAATGATGTGATGGACATACTCCTATAGATAAGCGTAGCATAAAGATCAAGTCATTTTAAATAGTTCAATTGCTATATGCTTTCTGATACATAGTAACCTAATTCCTTCGACCATGAGATCATGCATATCACCTTTACCGGATGGATGCTTTGATGACATCAAACACCACACCGTAACTGGGTGGCTATAAAGGTGGCATTGAGTGTTTGGAAAGTATTGGTTGAAACACATGGATCAAGAGTGGGATTTGTCCATCCATATGACGGATAGATATACTCTGGGCCCTCTCGGTGTAATGTCATCCAATTAGCTTGCAAGCATGTGACTGGCTCACAAGGGATCACATATCACGGGAACGAGAAAAGAGTACTTATCGGTAACGAGGTTGAACTAGGTATGCAGAGATACCGACGATCATAACCTCGGATAAGTAAACTATCGTGAGACAAAGGGAAATTGGTATCGTATGTAAGTGGTTCATTCGATCGCAAAGTAATCGTAGAAGTATGTGGGAGCCATATGAATTTCCAGATTCCTCTATTGGTTATTGTTCGGAGAAGTGTCTCGATCATGTCCGCATAATTCACGAACCGTAGGGAGACACACTTAAGGATTCGACGTTGTTTGAGTAGTTATGGTATTATGAGAAAGAGACCGAATGTTGTTCGGAGTCTCGGATGGGATCCGGGATATCACGAGGTGATCCGGAATGGTCCGGAGAATAAGATTCATATAAGGAAAGTCCCGTTTCGGAGTTCGGGAATGATTCCGGTGTTTTCATCGGGAATGTTCTAGAAGGTTCCGGAATGTCCGGCACTCCGGGGAGGAAGGGGTACATGAATGTGTCATTACATATTGGAATGATTGCATCATGTACTAAGTGTTCTTGCTGTTCCAGATAAAGGATTAAATTGAATCCTAAAACAGAAAAGTCAAATGTCCAGTTTGAAAGTCAAACGGCTAAAACAAGAAACTGTGGGAAACAAGCAAGAGGAGGTCATCATTGTCTATGGCCCCGCGGACCATAGCCGCTCCCCAGCCTTCCTCGAGGAACTGAAGGCGAAGGTCGACCGCTGGTCCACGCCGGTGGTGGTGGCGGGAGACTTCAACCATGAGGATAAGAGCTCCCACAACATAGACATCCCGCGAATGCGGATGTTCAACGATTGTATCGCTGATCTCGCTCTTTGAGAGATCACGAGAGTGGGGGCCCGCTTCACGTGGACGAACAACAGGGTGGACCCGGTCAGGAGTGTCTTGGACCGGGTTCTGGTCTCGGTCGACTGGGAGGTCGCCTTCGCCCTCTGCTCCCTCCGCGCCATTACCAGGGTAGGCTCGGACCATGTCCTACTGCTGCTTTCGACTGGGGGGAGTTCACCACCACGGCTGAATCGCTTCCACTTCGAAAACTTCTGGCTCCAACAGCCAGGTTTCGTGGATGCGGTGAAAGCCAAGTGGGTGGCGGCGGCGGCTTCTCCTCCCAGACGCTTTAACGCGGTGGACGTCTGGCACAACTGCGCCAAGCTGGCCCGCCAATTCATGAAGGGGTGGGGGGCCAACCTGGGTGCAGCGACGCGTCTCCAGAAGGCTTCGTTGCTGGATGAGATTCGTACTCTGGACCTGGCGGCAGACTCGGTGGGCCTCTCCGCTGATGAGTGGTCCCACCGTTATGCCTTAGAGACTTCTCTCGTCGAGATCTACAAGGGGGAGGAGCTGTTCTGGCGACAACGTAGCCGCCAGAACTGGCTTCTCCAAGGGGATGCGAACACGGCTTACTTCCATGCGGTGGCCAATGGCCGCCGTAGGAGATGTTCTATCCCCTGCCTTTGGGACGGGACGCTTCTCCTTGAGGAGCCGGGGGCGATCTCCGCCGATATTTACTCCTTTTTTAAGGAGATCTTCTTGGCAGGACCCCTTACGGGGGTCGCGTTGGCCGACGACTTTTGGCCTAGTGGGGCCAGAGTCACAGCTGACGAGAATGCGGAACTAACCCTCCCATTCCTGCCAGAGGAGGTTGCGCGGGCAGTGAAGGCCATGAAGGCCAACTCCGCCCCAGGCCCTGATGGCCTCCCGGTTTCTTTCTTCCAGGAGTTCTGGGCAGAACTCCAACCAGTCGTCATGCCCTTGTTCCAGGAGCTTTACACAGGTACCCTCGTGATGGGAAGACTGAATCTGGGAGTTATCACGCTGATCCCTAAGGTTGTGGGGGCCTCGGATATTCGCCAATTCAGGCCCATCACGGTCCTCAATGTCATACATCAGCTTTTCACGAAAGTTTGCGCCTCTCGCCTCGCCCCGGTCATGGAGCGCCTCACCCACCAGTATCAATTTGCCTTTCTCAAGGGCAGATTTATACATGATGGGATCCTGGCTCTCCATGAGATTATCCACGAGATCAAGTCCAAACGAATGAAGGGCATCTTCTTGAAGCTGGACTTCCAGAAGGCCTACGATCGGCTGGACTGGCGGTTCCTACGTCAGGTCCTCACTAGGCGAGGACTGGACGACCGCCTGATCACCTGGATAATGCAGTTCGTCATGACCGGGAGCAACGCAATTAATGTAAATGGCGAGATAGGGCCTTACTTTCGGCCCTCCTGTGGTGTTCGCCAGGGGGACCCCATGTCCCCCCTTCTCTTCAACGCTGCCGTTGATGCCCTCGCGGAAATGCTTGAGAGAGCGAAGGCGGCCGGCCACATCTCGGGGGTGGTAGGCCACCTTATCCCAGGGGGCGGCGTCACCCAGCTCCAATATGCAGACGACACGATGATCATGATTGAAGGCTCGGCGCTGGACATTGCAAACCTCAAATTCCTACTCCTCTGCTTCCAGGAAATGTCTGGCCTCCGTATCAATTTTGATAAGAGCGAGATCATCGCACTAGGGTTCTCTCAGGACGAGCAACTGAGGATAGCGGACAATTTCAACTGTCGGCTCGCCTCCTTCCCCATTACCTACCTGGGGATGCCGATCCGCGACACCAGGATCCTTATCAGGGACCTGGACCCGCTAGCGGATAGGGTGCGCTCGAGGTCTGAACCTTGGCATGGCAGATTTACCTCGAAGGGGAGCAAGACTGTCCTGATCGACTCCTTCCTGTCTAGCCTGCCCATGTATATGATGGGCATGTACCTCCTCCCCGAGGGAGTACATGGGACATTTGACAAGGAGTTATCGAGGTTCTTCTGGCAAGACTCTTTGGTCCGCCAAAAGTACCACATGGTCAAGTGGGCGGACATCTGCGCCCCCAAGGAGGTTGGGGGCATAGGAATCCTTGCATCCCGCCAGTTCAATAAGGCCCTTATGCTTAGATGGGTCTGGCGTATCTTGCGTGATGATGGCGGGCTGTGGCTCAAACTCATCAAGGCCAAATACCTGCGCGGTCGGCCCCTTCTGGACTGTGACCGTAGTGAGGGGTCCCAATTTTGGCATTCCATTCAGGAGATCAAGCGGGAGATCAGGCATGGTATCACCTTCTCCATTGGAAATGGAGAGGGGACCATGTTCTGGCTCGACCCCTGGCTCCGTGAGCGCCCGCTGCAGGAGGCCTTCCCGAGTCTCTTCGCCATCTGTTCTGACCCAGCGCTACGGGTATCCAACGCGGCTTTGGGAGGTACATGGAACATCTCGTTCCGCCGTACCTTCGGCCCGGAGGAAACGGTAGCATGGAGGGAACTCAGGGCGGAGCTCCCGGCCTCCTTGGCTAGTGGTCCCGATAGCGTCTCTTGGACTCTCTCCCCGTCCGGATCGTTCTCGGTTGGCTCAGCTTATAGGGCCCTCTTTGGCCAGGACACTCTCCCCTGGACCAAGCACCTCTGGAAAGCACCGCTCCCGCTGAAGACAAAAATCTTTGTTTGGCAACTTTTACGCGATAGGCTCCCCTCGGGAGTGGAGGTGGCCAAGCGACATGGGCCGGGGGACGGATTATGTCCATTATGTGGGGTCCCTGAAACGGGAACCCACATACTGTTCACCTGTCCCGCGACCCGGTTTCTGTGGAGTTTCACTAGAGAGGCGTTGGGCCCGGACTGGTTGGCCCAAGATCTCGGTGAATTCCTAGAAACCCAAGCAAACAGAGCTGGGAAGGGTCGTCGACTCTTCTGGCTTGTGTTCGCGGCCATGTCGTGGTCCCTCTGGAACATTAGGAATAAGATGGTCATTGAGAAGGTTCTCCCTAGGCGTTCGTCTGACTCGGTGTTTCACTTTCTGGCTTCCCTGCAGCTCTGGTACCCGTTGTGTAGACAGCGGGACAAGGCGAGGTTGGACGCGACCCTTCACCGTCTCTTGGAGGCGGCTCAGCGGCTCCCTCGTAGCTCGCCTTAGTGTCCTCGGCGTCCTCCTCCATGGCGAGGCGATCTTCCTGTTCTTCGTTGGGTGGTGTCCGAGTTGGGCCGTCTTGTGCTGTGGCCCCAGCATGTGGTGTGTATGTGTCTTTGTACTGTGATATTTGTGTTGGACGGTTGCTTTATTTATAAAGCGGGGCGAAAGCCTATTTCGAGAGTTGGAAAAGTGTGTGAGAGAGAGGCATGCCTTTCATGCTAGCCATTTTCACATTCTTCATTAGCTCCAGCAACAAGGTTGTTCTTGCAAAACTAGGAGAGGAAAAACTACCTATGTCTCTCCTTTATTATTAATATCTATGTGTATTATAACATGAAAACCAAACAATTTTTATTTCATTCTTTGTCAAATCCTAGTATTCATGATCCATAAAACCATAAACATTTGTTAAAATGCATCTCTCCAAACTAACACAAGGAAGTTTAATATACCTACTAGAATATATAACCGCTTATGAATTTTATGTAAAAATGAAAATTGAGAAAATTAAAAACAAACCACAATTATTTAAAATAAACCACAATTATTAAAAATAAAACACAAGTATAGAATAATTATAAATAACTTATGAACACCAAATAAATATGTGTGAATAATTCATTCTTTTATTATTGTACTACCTCCATACTTGCAAATATGTCCTATAATTGATTTTCCTGAATTTCATCAGTAGTAAGTTGGAACAAGTTTATGGAAAAAACTACCAAGAACTATAATCCTATATAATAATAATATCAAAACACATTTCATGATATATAGAATGATCTTTACTTTGCATTATAGAGGCTGATAGTATTTTCAAAATATCATGGTCAAACATTGCATGGTTTAACTTTTCAAAAAAAACTGTGTGCGCCTTTTTATGGAATAGATGGAGTAAATATTTCCATCATTCTCAAACATTACATCTCAATTTTGTTGTTTATTTCAAAATATATAATTTATTTGATGTTTAGTATTCTGTGCTGAGAAATATATCATGTATACTAAACTACAACAAAGTTGTCCAAAACCTTCTTATAACGACCGGATAGAGAGTATCGGTAAGGTTTTGGCTGTTAAAGTGAAAATTTTCATACTTGATATTTTGTGACCAAATTTCTACCAAACTACACCGACTATTTACCAAGGGATGGATACCCTTATAGCTACACACATACATATCTCATTGTTATTAATGTCTAGTATAATGAATGCTCCTCCAACCTAGCGTGTGGCCCTGGCGACGATACACCAGACCCGCCGATGGTTTAACGTAGCGGTATCGTGGCGCTTACATGTCACTACACCATTACAAAGAACATGTAGGTGTTATGGACACACACAACATTCCAGCGGTGGTGTGGTGTGTGGAGATGCCACCACCACACAACACGCCATAGCTGGGGAGTGGTGTCAGGTAGGCGTGGGCGGTCAACCTTTTCTATGAAGCATCGGGTAGGAAAGCGTAGCTTCCGGTGACACGAAATGACGAGGCGACAGAGTTGCATGGGGTATATATGTAATACCCTCTAACATCCTAGCACCAATCCATTCCATTTCCCCACCGCTTCACTCCATCTCCCCACTCCCTTCGATGAATAGTTAGAGCCCGATCGTGATGGGATCCCCCGCCGAAATCGCCGGTGTGGCGACTCCAACATCTAGGACAGTCACAAAGGTATGTCTGATGATGCGGATGCTGAGAGCTCCGCCCCGGCATGCCAGAGAGGACCCATCTTCCAGACCACTAGCCACCCCTTTGTGTGGGACGTCCTCAAGGAAGTCATTCCGCCAGAGGTGCTTCGCTAGCGATCCCTCGATGAGGCTAATTAGGGGCCCATCGAAGGAGGAGGAGTGGGGCCTCGTCAGACCTCGTCACCTGAGGTTGACTTCTACTCCCTCAGCCTCTAGGGGCCTCCTAGGACAACAACGCTCCCTCAACATCTAAAGGGGCAGCTCCGGCATCGAGCTCTCCAGCCTCTGGGCCGTAGGAGGGTCCGTCACAACCATCTTAGGAGCCATTGATGGACTCGTGGCGGCGGTGGCAACACTGGAGGCAGTAGATCTAGGGTTTAGATTAGGTTTTATTTACATTTCATTGGAAACTATGTAAAATATCCTAAATTTGAATGAAATTCGCTTTTGTTAATTTATTTTCATTTGTTTCAAATTTAAATTCAAAATCAGGTTGAATCATAAAAATATGTCATCAACGCGGGACGCCACGGGTTTTCATTTTGGAGGAGAAATTATTGTACTAGGGACGTGTCACATACACGTCGTGGGCCCATGTTACCGGTAGCGTTCTGTCGTAGCCACTACTGGTTCGTACAAGACTAGCCCCGTGATGATGGCTCCTAAGGTGTCCTCTGCATGCCGCCAACACCAATTTTGCAATGCTGCTCCAACCACTCCATCTTTCTATTTTCCAAAACTCAAACTAACAAGACTTTGCGTAGCATAAAACATGGCTGCCGCAAGTTGGAGATCATTCAAACTCGTGGACCATCTCGTTTCCCAATTTATTTTTTAATTTTACTTTTGACACAAATCTAATTAATTTTCATGCTCATGTGAGTTTGTCATACAAAGCAAATGTGTACAACTTTATGAAGGGTTTTGCAGCATAGTAAATCAAAAAATTCTACGGATGCGAACGGTAAAGCCAAGATCTAATCTAAGATATGCAAACAATGAGGGGGATTAGATGAGATCTTCATACCCTTGAAGATTCGCACAGCGGAACGTTCGACGGAACGTGGGTGATGTAGTCGTACTCGCTTCTCCTCCTCGCGATCCGATCTGATCTAACACCGCAAGTGGCGATGCCTCCGAGAGATGTACACGTGCAGCACCTCGACGTCTTCTCCTTCCTCGGTCTAGCAAGTATGGTGGAGAGACAGATTGGATCTACAACGCGACGGCGCGGTGCAAGTGGTGGAGAGTTTCTGCAGCAGGGCTTCGCCTACGTGCAGTCGGGAGGGAGAGAGATGAGGGCAGCAGGGCGGCTAGGTCTTGAGGAGGAGGTGTGGGGGGGGGGGTGGTGCGCCCCCAGCCCTCTTTATATAGAGGGGTGGGCGCCAACCCTAGCCCCTCCCACAAGCCTAGGCCGGCGGCCAAGGAGGGAAGAGTGGGGGGCAAGTTCCCCCCCCCCCCTCCTTCTAGAAGCTCCCCTAGGATTTCCCCTAGGTTTGGCCGGCTGGGCCCTATGGGGCCTTGTGCCCCTGGCCCAATGCGTCCAGGGCACTCCCTCATAGGCCCATGCCCCCTCCCGGCAGGTGGGGCCACGTTGGTCCCCCTCCGGAAGGTTCTAGAAGCTTCTAGTACAATACCGATTAACCCGAAACAATTCCGAACTCCAAAAATTGCATTGCCTTATATGAATCTTATTCTCCGGACCATTCCGGAACCTCTCGTGATGTCCCAGATCCTATCCGAGACTCCGAACAAAAACTCATAAACTAATTATCCAATCTATCCTAGCGTCGAGACACGTTAAGTGTGTGACCCTTCGGGTTCGAGAACATGCAGACATGATCTTCTATCAATAATCAACAGCGGGGTCTGGAAACCCATATTGACTCCCACACATTCATCGATGATCATATCGGATGAACCACGATGCCAGGATTCAATCAATCCCATATATATATTCCCTTCGTCTCGCGATATTTTACTTGCCCGAGATTTGATCGTCGGTACCGTCATACCTAGTTCAATCTCGTTCACAGCAAGTACTTTACTCGTTCCGTAATCCGATATCACTTTGTGATTAACTCCTTAACCACATGCTTGCAAGCGGTGTTGATATCGATTACCGAGTGGGCCCGAAGTATATCTCTCCGACTTGGGAGGGACAAATCCCATCTCGATACATACAACCCAACAGGTACTTTCCGATCACCTGAGAGACACCTTTATGATCACCCTCTCATAGGATGACGTTTGATGACCTCAAAGCTTTCTTCCGATACCAGGGAGTTGCATTATCTCATGGTCTAAGGAATACAATATTTGACATAAGAAAAGCTTCGCAAAGATGAACACGATGACACGATCTAATTGCTCCGCTTAGTTTGGGTCTGTCCATCATATCATTCTCCCAATGATATGATCTCATTATTAATCGACAACTCATGTCTATGGTTAGGAAACCTTAACCATCATTAATCAATGAGCTAGTCCATAGAGGCATACTAGGGACACGGTGTTGTTCATAAACCACACAAGTATCAAAGTTTTCGCTTAATACAATTCTAGCATGGAATATAAACTTTATCATGAACAAGAATTATAATAATAATATCTTTATTATTGCCTCTAGGGCATAATTCCAACACTTTATTTATATTTTCAATGCAAAAAAATGCAATGATTTTGACAAGATAGAATCTAGTGTTCTGTGTAGCGTCACTTGTGAAAACCAATTGTGCCCTCATGCATAGTTAACTCATTGAATGGAGATCAACCTGCTAATTAAGATATAAATATATGTATAGCACCAAAATCGTGATGAAATTTAAAAGATGATTCTTGCTCTAAAACTAGATAATGTTAACTCGACCCATGTCTAGTTATCATTTATCTACAAGGTCTCCGTTAGCTTTTCTGCCTAGTGTGTCCTTTCAAAGGCTTAATAATCCTACTTGGAAAAGCCTTTGGACACTAGACGTACCAGCAAAGGTGAAAATTTTCTGCTAGAGGGTTTTGCATGGTGTTCTTCCGGTGAAAGATGTTCTTTTCAGACGTCATATTGGCACGGATGCAATCTGCCCTCTATGTAAGAATGAACCTGAGGATTTTATGCACATGATTTTTAAATGTGCAGGAGGAGAGAAGATATGGAGAGGTTTGGGTGGATCCAACAAAAAGTGCTTCCTGGTATGACGGGCCCAAAACTCTTTGAGGTTATCTTGAATTCTCCATCGACTATTCCTTCTGGTTATGATTTAATCAAGCTTCATGATGTGATGGCTGTGGCGGCATGGTACATCTGGTGGATGCGACGACAGTAGACCCACGGTGAGCGTGTGCCACCAACCTCAACTTGCTTACACTCAATTAAATCTATCACGGCAAATGCAGCGAAGGCTAGTATGATATCTAATGATCATGAAAAGAAGTGGATTAAACCCCTCGCACGGTCAGTTAAAGTGAATGTGGATGCGGATTTTGACGCCACTAACAGGTCTAGATCGACTGGTGTTGTAATTCGGAACTGCCAGGGCGAATTTATCGTGGCCTCCTCAACGATTTTATCACATGTGGCTTCGGCATCTTCAGCTGAAGCAATGGCAATGTTACACGGGCTCACGTTAGCCAATTGTTTGGGTTACTCAGACGTGCAAGCAGAGTCAGACTGAACTGAGGTAATTGTGAGTCAAGCAACAGAAATGTATGTAGATATACTAGCTCAAGCTGGAAGAATTGAGAAGGTCGAATTCACACATTGTCTAAGAGATGCAAATTAAGTGGTTCATGCACTAGCTAGGGATTATTTTCTTTCTACAACCTCTTGTACTTGGGACGATGATCCCCCTAGTTTCATTTTGCAACTTCTACTAGATGATGTAACTATTTGAACTTAACGGCAAGTTTCTTTACGCACTCTTTTCCTTACCAGGGTACCTAAGGGGACTGGAAGGTTTTTAATGAGGCGGCTTGGTTGCTTATATATAATGTGATTTGACCTAAAAAACATAATATTAAAGAAAAATTTATTTTGGCAAAACTCTAAAACTAGATACATTGCACCTAACTGTTAAAAACAAACATGATCTAATAAATCAGTAAAACATGATTTATAGAGGTAAAAAGGACGATTTATGATGAAATCGCATGGATCTACAAACATAGCATACCGACAATCCGAAAAATAGAAATAATTATAAACAGACATAGAAAAGGAAAAAACATGAACAAATATAAATATATAGGAAAGTAAATTAGTAAAATTTAAAGAAATCATAATTAATATGAAAGTTTTTTAATATGAAAGTTGGAAACCTGACCAACAAAATTTTTATATAACTTTATTATATCTAAATATATGTTTTGTTTTGGATTTGAACTTAGCCTCGCCACATTTCGTATATTGTTACCAAATCTAGTTTCACCACAATTGAATGAATAAAAATTATTATTTTTAATTATAAGTTACAACTACATATGTAACAATTCATTGCATACGTACCTTCTAATTAAATCTTAATGCTCTATTAGCTCTTTATGAGTTCTATCTACACTTGCATAAATATCAAGCATCATTATCCAGTTTAACTTCAACATGTCAATATACTATATCTGAGCGGATCATATAGGGAGCCATCGGAAAGCAAATAATTTAAGATTTGTGACTACACAAAGTTGCTTGGTTTCTACAAGAGTCCCTTGTGAAAAGTATAGATTTTTTAAACACATTCGTATTTCTTGGCTACACGTATGATGTCTGTAAACTTATGTACGCTAGTATATTTTTAGATTTTGGATTAATGAGGTTACTGCAATAGAAAAAAAAGAGTATCATAATGATGATCTATAGTGCAGTGTGGAATAACAAAGAACTATCACTTAGGTTTCCAACAGTGTGTATAATGTCTAGTAGATGTAGTTATTTAGCTATTTTTTCACACAATTGCATCGTCTGCATCTCACAAACGTCTAGTATATGTAGTTAATTAACTATAGTGCCTAAGGTGGAATCCTTGTAGTGCTCAATGCTATATAGGTAGATTTTTGTACTAGTCATGTATACCAGATGAAATTGAGGAAAGGGGCATGGCCTGAAAACAAACAAGAGCCAACAGAGGAAATAGCTCCCCACACGGTGTCTAGAAGACACAACCAATCACAAATGGCCTTAAGTAAGGCACACGCACAATATCGTTTGATCATGAGACCGAGGGTGGGCGTGCAGCATTTGTCGTCTCGCACCCAATTTCACATGGTTGTAGCTTGTTTGTGTTCATCGTCTGCTGCAAAGGCGGTAACTTTGTCCTCACCATCACATTGCTGGTCTTCTACATCAACGCGCAGTGACGCACACCCGTTAAGCATAATATTAATTTCTGAGCGTGCTTCTATTTTTTTATTTCCACTGGGGCTAATGAATGGGTTCATTTGGCGCGTCGGAGCCACCACGTTGGATCAGAAACCTCCCTTCCATGATTGCCGAGTGATAACTCAGTGTGTCGCTAGACGATGGCGGCGACAAGACCAATAAATTTATAATGTGAAAAGAAAATATTCATGTCATAAAATAAATTCTCTACCGGCCTTCACTTGTCAGAAGGCATTATATATGCCGCTCTACTTTAACTCGACTTAGGAGGCAACAACAAGCTCAACTTTCTCACTTTAAAAAAGAATTGTCCACAGGGAAATGACTTACACACAATCAACGAGGGGGAAATAGGAAAGAACAAAATACATGTGAGGAATTGTCGGAATCGGGGACTTCAGAAATAATGGCTAGGCCAAAAGTTAGAAATAGCAGGGTCTCTGTTGCTCAAATTCAGACTTGGGCCTTGTTGCTCAAATCTAGCTATGACCATGTATCAGAGTTGTATCCCTCAAGTGTATTTTGCCATGTGCTTACTATGCTCTTCCGCACATCATCATTGTGGTCTTATTGTTGTGTGTGTGGATGATGTACATGCATGCCATGCATGTTTATACAGTTTAAAGGGACTGTACAATTTGTATGTATTATGTTAGGCTTTCGTTGGACGGCGAATGGTTTCCGCCACATAGCATGTCCATATGCATGTGGCCTGTATGACTAAAAAGCTAGGCATTTTCCTGGGCACACGCATTGTATCCAAGAGCCAAGAAAGGAAATACTTGGGCACGCCGTGTCTAGAAGACACAGCCAAGGAAGGGGCAGCAGCTAAGGCACATGCTATGTCGTGTGATCATGAGAGGAGGGAGCCGACGATAGCCTTGGCCTGCACAGTTTGTGTTGTGTCCACAACATGCGTGTGTGTGTGTGTGTGGGGTGATCCGGAGAAAGGGATTATGCCAACAGCATTGTCTGACATATGATCACACGATTACATGTGTGTGTGTGTGCTAATAATTATAGGACCAAGCTAATGCAAACGTACTGGTCTCCACAAACCACTATGTATGTTCTTCATGTACACAAGATCAAGATCAGCAAACGGGCATGGCCTCGAAACAGCCGAAAGCCAAGAAAGGAAATGCTTCTCGGCACATGCGCTGCCGGCAGTACCGTTCGCTACAAAGGCCGATCGAGGGTGGACTGCGTCGCGTTTGCCCTGATCGTGGTGGAGTGGCTACTCGCGTTTATCACGCTCGGAATGGCGGTCTGCGCGCTCGTCGTCGACCTCGCAGCCACGCCGGTGCGTGACGCGTACCAGCTTTCTGCAGACGTGATGGCAGTGGCTCCGGTGCTCTGATAGCGGCCACGGCCGTCGGGCTGCTCTTGGTCTAGCAAGCTCCCTCGGGCCTAGCACATAACCTTGGTCAACCGGAGGTTCGTGCCAACTTCAGCTCCATAATCGTGCCAATGGCGTGTTGGATCCATATATAATAGCAGACTAGCAAATTACTCACTGGTAGAAAAGGGCCCACACTAGAGGAAAAAGGGCCATCCGTTCGCGACCTCTCGGAGCATTAGTCCCGGTTGCGCCACCAACCGGGACTAATGCTGGCACGCGTCCCGGTTGGAGCGGGCACGGGGCCAGGGGGCATGGGTTCCAGTTGGTAAGGGGGCATGCGTCCCGGTTGGAGCTACCAACCGGGACTAAAGGTTTGGCCACAGCCACGTGGCGTGGCACGCACCTTTAGTCCCGGTTGCTGGCTCCAACCGGGACTAAAGACCCCTTGCCCTCTATAAATGCAACGCCCCAGCCCCCTCTGCCTCCACTCTGTTTTTTCGAATGGTGTAAGGTGTGAGGGTGTGTGCTAGTTTTTTCTCATGCATGCATTGAAGGTGTTTGTTGAAATGTTTGAGTGAAAAATCCAGTTGAATTTCTCATAGAACAAAAATATAGAAGGTGTCCGAGTCGCACTTGAGCTTTCTCCTCTTTATTTCCCTCGATCGAGGTTAGCAATCTTATCTTTTCTAGGTCATTGATACAATTCATGTCTCGGTGTGAATTGGTTATTTCACTATTTATGATGTCCTGTTTTTTGATAAACTTACTTATATGATGCAGATGAACGGGTACGGTGACCGGCGGGTAGCCGGGTATATCAAAGGCGTGGATAAATTTATCGATGTGGCTACGGCAAACAAAGAGAATGGATTTATACGTTGTCCATGTGTTCAATGTCGGAACAACAAGGAGTACTCTTCCTCGAAAATCATTCGCGGCCACCTGATTATGAAAGGTTTCATGCCCAACTATAATTGCTGGACCAAGCACGGAGAAAGAGGGGTTATGATGGAAGATGGTGAAGAAGAAGATGATGATAACAACTATCATCATATGTTTCCTGAATACAGTGATACTGCAATGGAAGACAATGGAGAGGAAAAAGGTGAAGAACGGGCATCAGATGAGCCGGCTGATGAACTTGGTAGGGTCATTTCTGATGCAAAGCGAGACTGTGAAACAGAAAATGAGAAGTTGAAGTTAGAGGGCATGTTAGAAGATCACAAGAAATTGTTGTACCCAAATTGTGAAGATGGCAGCACAAAGCTCGGTACCACACTGGAATTGTTGCGATGGAAGGCAGAGTGTGGTCTAACTGACTCCTCATTTGAAAAGATGCTGAAAATAATGAAGCCGAAGTTTCCAAAACATAACGAACTTCCCGAGAGTACCTACGAAGCAAAGAAGACTCTCTGTCCTCTGGGATTAGATGTGCAAAAGATACATGCATGCATTAATGACTGCATCCTCTACCGCGGTAAGGAGTATGAGAATTTAGATAAATGCCCGGTATGCAACGCGTTGCGGTATAAGATCAGACGAGATGACCCTGGTGATGTTGAGGGAGAGCCCCTCCGGAAAAGGGTTCCTGCTAAGGTTATGTGGTATGCTCCTATAATACCAAGGTTGAAACGCATGTTCAGAAACAAAGAGCATGCCAGGTTGTTGCGATGGCACAAAGAAGACCGTAAGAAAGACGGGGAGTTGAGACACCCTGCTGATGGGTCACAGTGGAGAAAAATCGAGAGAGACTTTCCAGACTTTGCAGGTGACGCAAGGAACTTATGGTTTGGTCTAAGTACGGATGGCATGAATCCTTTTGGGGAGCAGAGCTGCAGTCACAGCACCTGGCCCATGACTCTATGTATCTACAACCTGCCTCCTTGGTTGTGCATGAAGCGTAAGTTCATTATGATGCCAGTGCTTATCCAAGGCCCGAAGCAACCGGGCAACGACATTGATGTGTACCTTAGGCCATTAGTTGAAGAACTCTTACAGTTGTGGGGCAAACCAGGTGTACGTGCGTGGGATGAGAACAAACAGGAGCCATTTAATCTACGAGGGTTGTTATTCGTAACCATCAATGATTGGCCTGCTCTTAGTAACCTTTCAGGACAGACAAACAAAGGATATAAGGCATGCACCCAATGTTTAGATAAGACCGAAGGTACATATTTGCATAAATGCAAGAAGGTTGTGTACCTAGCGAATCGACGATTTCTTCCGACCAATCATCCCTTAAGAAAGAAAGGCAAGCATTTTAAAGGTGAGGCAGATCACCGGAAGAAGCCTGAACTCCCTGCTGGTGATGATGTATTTGGTATGGTCAAGGACATAGAAGTAATCTTTGGAAAGGGTCCCGGCGGTCAATCAGTTCCGAACGACGTCGCTACAGGACACACACCCATGTGGAAGAAGAAATCTATATTTTGGGAGCTGCCATATTGGAAAGTCCTGCGTGTCCGCTCTTCAATCGACGTGATGCACGTGAAGAAGAATCTCTGCGTGAACCTGCTAGGATTCCTAGGCGTGTATGGTAAGACAAAAGATACACCTGAAGCACGGGAGGACCAACAAATTATGAAAGACCCAAAGAACATGCATACAGATAACAAGACGGATAAAGGGCGTCACTTAAGTCGTGCCAGCTATGCTCTTACCAAAGCAGAGAAGGAAATCTTTTTTGAAGTCCTTTACAGTATCAAGGTGCCATCGGGCTTCTCATCTAATATAAAGGGGATAATAAATATGGCAGAGAAAAAGTTCCAAAACCTGAAGTCTCATGACTGTCACGTGATTATGACGCAGTTTCTTCCGATTGCATTGAGGGGGCTTCTACCGGAAAATGTTCGAGTACCCATTGTGAAGCTGTGTGCATTCCTCAATGCAATATCTCAGAAGGTAATCAATCCAGATATTCTGCCAAGGTTACAGAAGGATGTGGTACAATGTCTTGTTAGTTTTGAATTGGTGTTCCCACCATCCTTCTTCAATATTATGACGCATCTCCTGGTTCATCTAGTGGAAGAGATTGCCATTCTCGGTCCGGTATTTCTGCACAATATGTTGCCCTTTGAGAGGTTCATGGGAGTCTTAAAGAAATATGTTCATAACCGTGCTAGACCAGAAGGAAGCATCTCCAAGGGATATGGAACAGAGGAGGTCATTGAGTTTTGTGTTGACTTTATTCCTGACCTTAAGCCGATTGCTGTTTCTGACTCGCGGCATGAGGGAAGACTAAGTGGAAAAGGCACGCTGGTAAAGAAAGCAATGATATGCAGGGACGGGGATTCTTTCACTAAAGCACACTACACAGTTCTACATAATTCCACCTTGGCAGCTCCGTATATCGAGGAACACAAGAATATTGTACGCTCCAAAAACCCGGGGAAGCCTGAATCATGGATTACAGATGAACACATGAAGTCTTTCGGTGGTTGGATGCGGACACATCTCTTGAATGACACCATTGTTGGAGATCAGCTATACTTGTTGGCCGCGTCACCATCTTCTACTGTATTGAATTTCCAAGGGTACGAAATAAATGGGAATACATTCTACACGATCGCCCAAGATAAAAAGAGCACCAACCAAAATAGTGGTGTCCGCTTTGATGCAATAGACGAGAATGGACAAAAGGACACATATTATGGTTACATAGAGGAGATATGGGAACTAGACTATGGAGTCTCTTTTAAGGTCCCTTTGTTTCGCTGCAAATGGGTCAACCTGAATGGGGAAGGGGTAAAGATAGACCAGTTGTACGGAATGACAACAGTGGATCTCAACAATCTTGGTTATAGAGATGAACCATTCGTCCTAGCCAATGATGTGTCTCAGGTTTTCTATGTGAAGGACATGTCCTCCAGACCGAAAAAAAAAAAAATATGCAAACGAATACATCATATGATGAGCCAAAGCGTCACATAGTTCTTTCAGGGAAAAGAAACATCGTGGGAATCGAGGACAAGACAGACATGTCAGAAGATTATAATAAGTTTGATGAAATTCCGCCCTTCACAGTGAAAACTGACCCAAGCATTCCGTTAAGTAAGGAAGATGCTCCATGGTTACGTCTGAAGCGGTCATAAGGAATGACATATGCCAAGAAGTTCATGCTCATATTATGTAACTCTAGTTCATGTCTTTTGCGGTTTGTGGCTTGACCGAAGGATATCTTTCGCGGTTTGTGGCCTTTAGTCCCGGTTTTGTAGTCTCAGTTTTTAATATTAATAAATGTCTTGAGTGTTAGTCCCATTTTGTGGCTGGACCGGGAGTGCCTCTATGACCAGATTCTTGGAGATGCCGGAGGACTGGGCTCCGTCGGCATCTCCCTGAAACTGGTCGTAGTGGTGGCCCTGCTCTCGAAAACCATCTTGCAGCTTGTAACTTCACTAACTAGATCAATACGCCTCGGAGCTAACTAATTTCACATATTAGGGAGTGCCTCTATGACCAGTTTCTCGGAGATGCCGGAGGACTGGGCTCCGTCGGCATCTCCCTGAAACTGGCCGCAGTGGTGTCCCTGCTCTCGAAAACCATCTTGCAGCTTGTAACTTCACTAACTAGATCAATACGCCTCGGAGCTAACTAATTTCACATATTAGGGAGTGCCTCTATGACCAGTTTCTCGGAGATGTCGGAGGACTGGGCTCCGTCGGCATCTCCCTGAAACTGGCCGCAGTGGTGTCCCTGCTCTCGAAAACCATCTTGCAGCTTGTAACTTCACTAACTAGATCAATACGCCTCGGAGCTAACTAATTTCACATATTAGGGAGTGCCTCTATGACCAGTTTCTCGGAGATGCCGGAGGACTGGGCTCCGTCGGCATCTCCCTGAAACTGGCCGTAGTGGTGTCCCTGCTCTCTAAAATCATCTTGGAGATGCCTCAAACTGGCTGGAGGACTGGACTCACAAGGATGCATATTTATAGTACAAGCAGCTCGACATAATGTCGACACTCACCCCTATTATTAGTGCTGACAGTCCCGGTTGGTGACACCATCCGGGACAAGGTACAAGCCGCACGACATAATGTCGACACTCACCCCTATTATTAGTGTTGTCTGGCCCACTCTGCCGCAATCCCTTTAGTCCCGGTTTGTGACTACATCCGGGACTAAATGTGTGCCGAACAATGATCATGTTTCGAAAAAACCTTCACAAAATGACCTATCATGTTCGAGGTTTCATGGCTTTCGGTCCAAATGACCGATGTTATGTGCTGAATCACGGCATAGTTTGTGATGTTGTGCCCATATTATGCATGTGTGTGGACATTGGTATGGAGAACAATGTTGCAGGAGGAAGTTTTCCTTTTTGTCGCACGGAAAATCCCTTTTCCATTTTCCGAGCGCAAAAAACGGGTCGTTTTGTGAAGTAACCACCAAAATGTCGTTTCCGAATGTTACCGTCCTATTTCCCTAAAATACTAGACCACCTTACATGGACTATATCCCAACCGGTACATCTCAAACCTTTTCGTCCATCCCGGGTAAAAAGGACAAATGTCTGCCGAATCGGCAGGAAGTGGGTCCGGTTTGTACTACAGGTACATGATCTATCGCCCGTGATTTTTTGAAAAAATCATTTTTAGACTCGCAATATGTGGTTTCTTCAGAGATCCAATGCAAGTTCTAACGATGCCCGTCCCCTATCTTCATGCACACCGGTTCAGACCATAGTTAGAAATTCAGATAATTCAAAACGGGCATAATAAATTCGAAAAAAATCCGAACAATGAAAATCCTTCGCGTGGTGTCATATTATGTTACATAGTTGAAAGGAAAAATACCAGACTTGGTATATTGATCATGTTTCGAAAAAACCTTCACAAAATGACCTATCATGTTCGAGGTTTCATGGCTTTCGGTCCAAATGACCGATGTTATGTGCTGAATCACGGCATAGTTTGTGATGTTGTGCCCATATTATGCATGTGTGTGGAAATTGGTATGGAGAACAATGTTGCAGGAGGAAGTTTTCCTTTTTGTCGCACGGAAAATCCCTTTTCCATTTTCCGAGCGCAAAAAACGGGTCGTTTTGTGAAGTAACCACCAAAATGCCGTTTCAGAATGCTACCGTCCTATTTTCCTAAAATACTAGACCACCTTACATGGACTATATCCCAACCGGTACATCTCAAACCTTTTCGTCCATCCCGGGTAAAAAGGACAAATGTCTGCCGAATCGGTAGGAAGTGGGTCCGGTTTGTACTACAGGTACATGATCTATCGCCCGTGATTTTTTGAAAAAAATCATTTTTAGACTCGCAATATGTGGTTTCTTCATAGATCCAATGCAAGTTCTAACGATGCCCGTCCCCTATCTTCATGCACACCGGTTCGACCATAGTTAGAAATTCAGATAATTCAAAACGGGCATAATAAATTCAAAAAAAATCCGAACAATGAAAATCCTTCGCGTGGTGTCATATTATGTTACATAGTTGTAAGGAAAAATACCAGACTTGGTATATTGATCATGTTTCGAAAAAACCTTCACAAAATGACCTATCATGTTCGAGGTTTCATGGCTTTCGGTCCAAATGACCGATGTTATGTGCTGAATCACGGCATAGTTTGTGATGTTGTGCCCATATTATGCATGTGTGTGGAAATTGGTATGGAAAACAATGTTGCAGGAGGAAGTTTTCCTTTTTGTCGCACGGAAAATCCCTTTTCCATTTTCCGAGCGCAAAAAACGGGTCGTTTTGTGAAGTAACCACCAAAATGCCGTTTCAGAATGCTACCGTCCTATTTTCCTAAAATACTAGACCACCTTACATGGACTATATCCCAACCGGTACATCTCAAACCTTTTCGTCCATCCCGGGTAAAAAGGACAAATGTCTGCCGAATCGGCAGGAAGTGGGTCCGGTTTGTACTACAGGTACATGATCTATCGCCCGTGATTTTTTGAAAAAATCATTTTTAGACTCGCAATATGTGGTTTCTTCAGAGATCCAATGCAAGTTCTAACGATGCCCGTCCCCTATCTTCATGCACACCGGTTCGACCATAGTTAGAAATTCAGATAATTCAAAACGGGCATAATAAATTCAAAAAAAATCCGAACAATGAAAATCCTTCGCGTGGTGTCATATTATCTTACATAGTTGAAAGGAAAAATACCAGACTTGGTATATTGATCATGTTTCGAAAAAACCTTCACAAAATGACCTATCATGTTCGAGGTTTCATGGCTTTCGGTCCAAATGACCGATGTTATGTGCTGAATCACGGCATAGTTTGTGATGTTGTGCCCATATTATGCATGTGTGTGGACATTGGTATGGAGAACAATGTTGCAGGAGGAAGTTTTCCTTTTTGTCGCACGGAAAATCCCTTTTCCATTTTCCGAGCGCAAAAAACGGGTCGTTTTGTGAAGTAACCACCAAAATGCCGTTTCAGAATGCTACCGTCCTATTTTCCTAAAATACTAGACCACCTTACATGGACTATATCCCAACCGATACATCTCAAACCTTTTCGTCCATC
Source organism: Avena atlantica (assembly GCA_910589765.1). Classification (NCBI taxonomy): domain Eukaryota; kingdom Viridiplantae; phylum Streptophyta; class Magnoliopsida; order Poales; family Poaceae; genus Avena; species Avena atlantica. The sequence goes on from OU342735.1 coordinate 35,840,268, forward strand.
CCGGGTAAAAAGGACAAATGTCTGCCGAATCGGTAGGAAGTGGGTCCGGTTTGTACTACAGGTACATGATCTATCGCCCGTGATTTTTTGAAAAAATCATTTTTAGACTCGCAATATGTGGTTTCTTCAGAGATCCAATGCAAGTTCTAACGATGCCCGTCCCCTATCTTCATGCACACCGGTTCGACCATAGTTAGAAATTCAGATAATTCAAAACGGGCATAATAAATTCAAAAAAAATCCGAACAATGAAAATCCTTCGCGTGGTGTCATATTATCTTACATAGTTGAAAGGAAAAATACCAGACTTGGTATATTGATCATGTTTCGAAAAAACCTTCACAAAATGACCTATCATGTTCGAGGTTTCATGGCTTTCGGTCCAAATGACCGATGTTATGTGCTGAATCACGGCATAGTTTGTGATGTTGTGCCCATATTATGCATGTGTGTGGACATTGGTATGGAGAACAATGTTGCAGGAGGAAGTTTTCCTTTTTGTCGCACGGAAAATCCCTTTTCCATTTTCCGAGCGCAAAAAACGGGTCGTTTTGTGAAGTAACCACCAAAATGCCGTTTCAGAATGCTACCGTCCTATTTTCCTAAAATACTAGACCACCTTACATGGACTATATCCCAACCGATACATCTCAAACCTTTTCGTCCATCCCGGGTAAAAAGGACAAATGTCTGCCGAATCGGTAGGAAGTGGGTCCGGTTTGTACTACAGGTACATGATCTATCGCCCGTGATTTTTTGAAAAAATTATTTTTAGACTCGCAATATGTGGTTTCTTCAGAGATCCAATGCAAGTTCTAACGATGCCCGTCCCCTATCTTCATGCACACCGGTTCGACCATAGTTAGAAATTCAGATAATTCAAAACGGGCATAATAAATTCAAAAAAAATCCGAACAATGAAAATCCTTCGCGTGGTGTCATATTATGTTACATAGTTGAAAGGAAAAATACCAGACTTGGTATATTGATCATGTTTCGAAAAAACCTTCACAAAATGACCTATCATGTTCGAGGTTTCATGGCTTTCGGTCCAAATGACCGATGTTATGTGCTGAATCACGGCATAGTTTGTGATGTTGTGCCCATATTATGCATAGTTTTTCTAAATTCCAAATTTATATTAAAAAAATATAAGTTAATTCATTTTTAATTGTAAATGGTTCATATTTTAAATGGTTACATTAATTATTTTTTAAAACAGAAAATGTTTTTGAATTATTTATTTAAATCCAAACACTTTTTATGTTTAAAATTTTTCTAAATTCCAAATTAATATTCAAAAATATAAGTTAATTCATTTTAAAAGGTTACATTAATTATTTTTAAAAATAGAATATGTTTTTGAATTATTTATTCAAATCCATACACTTCTTATTTTTAAAGTTTTTCTAAATTCTAAATTGATATTAAATAAATATAAGTTAATTCATTTTTAATTGTAAATGGTTCATATTTTAAATGGTTACATTAATTATTTTTTAAAACAGAAAATGTTTTTGAATTATTTATTTAAATCCAAACACTTTTTATGTTTAAATTTTTTCTAAATTCCAAATTAATATTCAAAATATAAGTTAATTCATTTTAAAAGGTTACATTAATTATTTTTTAAAAATAGAAAATGTTTTTGAATTATTTATTCAAATCCATACACTTCTTATGTTTAAAGTTTTTCTAAATTCCAAATTGATATTAAAAAAATATAAGTTAATTCATTTTTAATTGTAAATGGTTCATATTTTAAATGGTTACAATAATTATTTTTTAAAACAGAAAATGTTTTTGAATTATTTATTTAAATCCAAACACTTTTTATGTTTAAAATTTTTCTAAATTCCAAATTAATATTCAAAAATATAAGTTAATTCATTTTAAAAGGTTACATTAATTATTTTTTAAAAATGGAAAATGTTTTTGAATTATTTATTCAAATCCATACACTTCTTATGTTTAAAGTTTTTCTAAATTCCAAATTGATATTAAAAAAATATAAGTTAATTCATTTTTAATTGTAAATGGTTCATATTTTAAATGGTTACATTAATTATTTTTTAAAACAGAAAATAGTTGCTATTCGATACACAAGATCATCATGACAACATTTTACATTCAATACACGGATCGAGTTCATGCACCACATACAAAAGTTGTTATTCGATGCTACCGGCCAATTTCTTGAAAGTTGCTATTTTTACAATTCCTATTGTCTATACACAGCCGAGTAGTATTCCCCTTGTTTGTTTAGGACTTCTGCATCCAAGAATCCCGCCAATTCCTCCTGTATTGCTCGTATGCGATCCTTTGGCAGAAGACCGTCCCGTAGACGTTCGATCTGATTTAAAAATGGAGTCAGCCTATATGAATATGAAACTAAACACAATTTGATTGTAATTAAAAACTATAGAAATTGTTTACGTACGTGGAGTTGCTCTAAATTTCTGCCCTTCTCATCGCACGTCTGCCGGATGAACTCGCATACATAGTATCCACATAGATTGTTACCTGGTCCCTGCGTCAGGCACTTTACGACAACAGAGTTCAATCAAAATAATAATCAAGCATGATAATAACTGTATCAAAACTAGAATCAAAGAGATGCGCGGATATAGCTAGTGGTGCTTACATCTAGTGGTTGAAATGTAAGCTCCTCTTTCCAAACACCCCTAGCCTTCTTGGTGAACCGTTTCCAAGCGCTGCCCGGCGTAGAAAACGAATAAAATAAGTTATTAAGTACTTGATATCATAAAATTCACGAACGTTGCCGATATAGTGTCGTAATGATTAGAATTACCGCTGGAGAAGTATCTGCATGTCCTTCCACGTCTCAAGGGGTTTATGTTTCGAGTCCATGACTAGTACAAGCCCTTTGTCAAGTTGAATGATTAACAGAATATAGTGGTACCTGCGAATGCAGAACTAATCAATTATATACTTAACATCGAGTAAGCGAAATAGAAAGTGTATACAAGACAATAACACTCACTGGAAGTTGTAAGGAAATAGTATTTCCCTTTTGGTTTCTTGAAACCTTAACGCGTGTACTATATTATCCTCCGTATCCTGGGGGCTTATTTTGAGATTAGCTTCATGAACCCAATATGGGTCAATGAAGCCAATGCCATAGATTTGTCCTCTGCTGCATTCGCGAATCTTCATTCTGCATATTAAAGTATGATTATATACATGCAATAAACAAAATAATATAGATGGAGACTAAATTAATTACAGAATTAGTACTTACAGACAATAGGCACTCATGATCGATTTGTCCAAGGCGTCTTGATTGAATAATTGAAATAGTTCATCAAATTCAATGGATATCATGTCATCCTTATCTTTCCCATGATGCTTTTTTGTAACCCTCAGCACTATCCAGTTAGCCCCGGCCCTTGTGGCATGCATGTACCAGTTATGCAATCTTCGCATTTTTGTTGGAAGATTGTTTACCTCCTCAGGTTTGACGAGAGGTTTTCCGTACTGGTATTGGTATGCTACTTCACTCACGGGGAAGAACTCTAACTGGGATAAGTACTGGGCAATACTCATACCTTGAGCAGCGGCAGCTTCTCCGTATTGTGCAACTACCTCTGGATCATACTGCTCTTCGGCCCCATATTTGCTCGACCCCACATTGGTTTGAGAAATCACCTTGAGAGGGGCGCAAGTCTGTTTTGCTTGTTCTCCGAGCTGGGCAACAGATTTCCCGCTTGCATCAGTACTGCTCTTAGAGGCTTTTTGTGCTGCATGTGACTTGAGAATAGAACGCTCATAGTCTGATGACAGCTTTGGCTCGGGTTGATGAAGAGTCTTTAGCATTTTCAACACTTTGGCTTTTTCTTCTTTGGTGCTGGGGAACTCTGGCTCTTTCGGCCGCCTCAGCTTAGCGAAAAACGCTGTCGTTTCCACATCAACGATCGTCGCAGTCTCCTCTTCAGTACAGTCATAAGCTCTCTTGGGAGGAACCGTTGGTACTTTTGGAAGAGGCTCTTGTTTACGTTTCGGCGATCGCTTACGACGCACAGTAGCGGTACGCTTACGCTTTTTATCCTGAGGCGCCGGCGATGGCTCCCGCGGCGATGGCTGCACCGGAGATTGGTGAGGCGACGGAGCCGGGTGAGGCGACGAAGACGGCTGCCGCGGCGGCGACGACCTCGCTGGAGACGGGTGAGGCGGCGGCGAAGATGGCCTTGGCGTGTGATTTCGAAGCACGATACAATCCTTCGGCCATAGAATGGTGACGTTTTTTGCGTCACCCAGCACAGTCACATCCCCTTCACCAGCAGGGTAGTGAAGATCCAAAACCTCAAAGGTGGGCATGATTTCATCCACGCCGACAACAGCGTAGCCCTCTGGAACCGGACGACTGTGGTAAGTTGGTGTGGGTCCAATTGGTAAGGCATAGCCGACCGCCACCTTCATTGATATGTTCACAACTTTGACATGTAGCTCGCAGTGTGTCATATCTGTGATATCATCCACTGGGTAGCCAACAGGAGCCATCGTCGGTGCATCATCGGCATCGCCATTGTCATCACCCGGGACCTCGGTGGAAGCCACACTGCTTTTTCGATTATTCGATAGGCCGGTAGCATCGAATGCAGTGTGCTGCTGAGATGGGCCGGTAGTACTTTGCTCTTTAAGTGAGTTAATTTCATCTTGTTGTTGCTTTAATCGTTCTTCAATTAAACGCATTCGCTCTTTCTGACTTTCTGCTTCAACTGCCGCCCTGTCCTTACTCCTCTGACGGCTTCTATCAGGATATTTCTTCCTCTCTTCGGGAAACCCAGTCCTCCATGATTGGGAGCCTATTGTGCCTCGTGTTCGTCCATCATGTTCCTTATTTCCAAGGGCGAGTGTGAGCTCATCATTCTCTCTATCGGGAATGAAGTCCCCATCTTTAACAGCCTTTACTGCTTTTCTCATCCTCTCGATTGGCAAGGGGTCTTCTTTATGTCGTATGTTATATATACACCTCCCTTCCGAGTCCAACGTGCCCCCATGCCCGTAAAACCAATTCCTTGCACGTTCTACCCAATCGTCTGTCTCTGGGGTGATATTTTTATCACGCAGTTCCTGCTCAAGTTTCTCCCACTTAGGAATGCCAACCTTGTAGCCACCTTGCCCCATAGTATGGTGATACTTCTTCTTAGCAGCATTCAGCTTATTCGTTTCAGACATTTTCTTAGCTTTTTCTGATTTCTTGTATTCCACAAACTCAGCCCAGAATGGTTTTATCTTCTCAAACTGAATATTCTTGAAATCGGGAGTCTTCTCTTTCACGACATAGTCATGGTGCAATCTTTTCTTCCAGTTGGTGAAACACTGGGCCATCTTCTTCAAAGCCCACTCCCTGACCTTAGCCTCCATGGCTCTCCCATGTTGTAAGGCGTCCTCAACTGGATCCTCCGCATTTGGATCCAGCTCTATCTTCGGTAGTTTGAAATTAACCATGAGCCTCTTCCACAGTAAATCTTTGGCGTGGTTAGGGACAAATAAACATGTTCCCTCTTCATCCGCTTTAGCAGGCCTATTCCAATTTCTAATGGTGATCGGGATTAAGTCCCTAACGATTACTCCGCATTGTGCCACAAATTTGGTTGCGACAACTTCGGGAGCTGTCGGTCTGCCGTCTTCAGCGACATCTTCGATCCTAAACCTCTCATGGTCTTGCAACTTTTTGGTTGGGCCTCGTCTGCTCTTTTTAGTAGATTCCTTCGATCCGGAGGGCTAAAAGAAGAAAGATCGTCATTACTATTTCTATATAGATAGCAGATGATTAATTAATGAATTGATTTATATTACATGCACCTCGCCGGAGCGGTCGTCTTCTCGATTACACAAGGCATCGCCTTCTCCCTCGCGGAAGGCAACACCTTCAACCTCAAACAAGTTGTCTACTCCGGTAAAAAGAGGATCACCCTCACCGGAGTTGTTCAGAAACGTTGATACATCTAAATTATCTTCCCCACGGATCACACCTTGGATCAACTCTTCCTTTTCTTCGTCTCTGACGTGTGGGTCCATATTTTCTGCATAGGTGGAAAAACGAATAAGTCAAAGCGGCTAAAGGAGAAAGTTAAGTACGGTGTTGAGAGATATAAACCTTAATTCAGAGAAACCCTAATATATACATACACAATAATAAAAATGAAGAGAAAGGGAAACCGTGTAGTAGATAGGCACATCGTCGAACCCACATGCACCTAAGTTGCTTGAAAATGTGAATCGGGTCTGGGGCTACCCACAGTGACTGACCAGTGGGGCCGAAGACCAATAATACCAAACTAATTAATAAACCTAATAATGCCTAACTAATAATAAACCTAATAATCCAAACACCAAAAAGAAAGGGAAACAATCAACACATGGCATCGATGCAATGCTCAAGCAAGTATGATGATATGACAAGTTAATTTGCATTGGAATGTAACCCTAAGAAATGCTCGACGATTTAATCGGGGTTCCGAGGGGTGAAAACCCTAACTCGGAGAAACTCTGAAACACATGAGAGGGGTGGATTTGTTCTTCTAATTAAACTTGTAATTTAAGTTGTTGAAAAATGCATGATTATAGCTTAGATAGCTAGGTTTCATTTTTCTAAACATTTTGATATATTATTCATATTTTTATGACTTATAGATTAAAAGTTATTGAATTTATAAGATTATAATTATTTCTGAAATTATTAAAAGCTGGTTAAACTTTTTACACCGCAGGCAAACCTACCCACAGTGACTGACAGAGGGGCCCGGAGCCACCTCAGCAGCCACACGAGCAAAAGTGGTTCAGGGGGGGCATTTTTCACTCGGGCTGGGGCTAGCCAGAGACGCTGACATGTGGGCCAGAGGCCACATAGGAAAGCCATGCAGGTAAAGTGGCTCCCTGGCTGGGTCGCGCTGATGCACGGGTGACGTCACGCCGGCGGTGGCTTGCAGGACGGTGATCGGGAACGGCGTTAGGGGGCGATCTAGGGCGCGTGCGTGCGCGCGTTAGAGAGAGGAGGTTGAGGCGAGCCAAAGAGTAGCGGCGCTGCCTCCAAAAGGTCACCGTAGAGAGAGCACGACGACGGTGAGCGGCGGTGGTGGCAGGTGGTCGACGGGGAGGATGAACCAGAGCGAGAGGGGGCGAGAGAGAGGGTCCACGAGGACCAGCAGCATACCAGGTGTGCGGTGGTGGTGTCGGGGAGGCGAGGCAAGGTCGGGAGCCGACGAATCCAGGGAGGCGATCGTCGGGCTCGAGGGTCGTTGGCGACGATTGGGAGCGAGCGGGGCCGATTCCTTCAGGGAGAAGCCTCGGGGCGACGAGGCAAAGCTTCCTGCACGCTTGGCTGGGCGAGGGGCGGCCGGTAGGGCGTGCACGGCGGCGGGGCAGCCTGACGGCGTCGTGCGCGAGAAGAGAAGAGGAGGGGAGATGGGGAAGAAGAAGAGGAGGAGCACCCAGTTATAACCAAAGGACCTTTAGTCCCGGTTGGTGGCTTCAACCGGGACTAAAGGGTTATACGTCCCGGTTGGAGCCACCAACCGGGACCTATACTCCAATATTTTCAGCAGACCAAGGGTTGGCGCGCAGGGGCTCTTTAGTCCCGGTTGGTGGCTCCAACCGGGACATATTCCCCTGTTTTCAAAAAATTTCAGGTATTTTTTCTCTGTTCCCGCCTTATTTTTTATTTTGGGGTTTAAATTTGTATTGTTTTTTAAACGATAATTAATTTGGAATTTAGAAAAACTTTAAACATAAAAAGTGTTTGGATTTGAATAAATAATTCAAAACCATTTTCTGTTTTAAAAAATAATTAATGTAACCATTTAAAATATGAACCATTTACAATTAAAAATGAATTAACTTATATTTTTTTAATATCAATTTGGAATTTAGAAAAACTTTAAACATAAGAAGTGTATGGATTTGAATAAATAATTCAAAAACATTTTCTATTTTTAAAAAATAATTAATGTAACCTTTTAAAATGAATTAACTTATATTTTGAATATTAATTTGGAATTTAGAAAAAATTTAAACATAAAAAGTGTTTGGATTTAAATAAATAATTCAAAAACATTTTCTGTTTTAAAAAATAATTAATGTAACCATTTAAAATATGAACCATTTACAATTAAAAATGAATTAACTTATATTTTTTTAATATCAATTTAGAATTTAGAAAAACTTTAAAAATAAGAAGTGTATGGATTTGAATAAATAATTCAAAAACATATTCTATTTTTAAAAAATAATTAATGTAACCTTTTAAAATGAATTAACTTATATTTTTGAATATTAATTTGGAATTTAGAAAAATTTTAAACATAAAAAGTGTTTGGATTTAAATAAATAATTCAAAAACATTTTCTGTTTTAAAAAATAATTAATGTAACCATTTAAAATATGAACCATTTACAATTAAAAATGAATTAACTTATATTTTTTTAATATAAATTTGGAATTTAGAAAAACTATGCATAATATGGGCACAACATCACAAACTATGCCGTGATTCAGCACATAACATCGGTCATTTGGACCGAAAGCCATGAAACCTCGAACATGATAGGTCATTTTGTGAAGGTTTTTTCGAAACATGATCAATATACCAAGTCTGGTATTTTTCCTTTCAACTATGTAACATAATATGACACCACGCGAAGGATTTTCATTGTTCGGATTTTTTTTGAATTTATTATGCCCGTTTTGAATTATCTGAATTTCTAACTATGGTCGAACCGTTGTGCATGAAGATAGGGGACGGGCATCGTTAGAACTTGCATTGGATATCTGAAGAAACCACATATTGCGAGTCTAAAAATGATTTTTTCAAAAAATCACGGGCGATAGATCATGTACCTGTAGTACAAACCGGACCCACTTCCTGCCGATTCGGCAGACATTTGTCCTTTTTACCCGGGATGGACGAAAAGGTTTGAGATGTACCGGTTGGGATATAGTCCATGTAAGGTGGTCTAGTATTTTAGGGAAATAGGACGGTAACATTCGGAAACGGCATTTTGGTGGTTACTTCATAAAACGACCCGTTTTTTGCGCTCGGAAAATGGAAAAGGGATTTTCCGTGCGACAAAAAGGAAAACTTCCTCCTGCAACATTGTTCTCCATACCAATGTCCACACACATGCATAATATGGGCACAACATCACAAACTATGCCGTGATTCAGCACATAACATCGGTCATTTGGACCGAAAGCCATGAAACCTCGAACATGATAGGTCATTTTGTGAAGGTTTTTTCGAAACATGATCAATATACCAAGTCTGGTATTTTTCCTTTCAACTATGTAACATAATATGACACCACGCGAAGGATTTTCATTGTTCGGATTTTTTTTGAATTTATTATGCCCGTTTTGAATTATCTGAATTTCTAACTATGGTCGAACCGTTGTGCATGAAGATAGGGGACGGGCATCGTTAGAACTTGCATTGGATATCTGAAGAAACCACATATTGCGAGTCTAAAAATGATTTTTTCAAAAAATCACGGGCGATAGATCATGTACCTGTAGTACAAACCGGACCCACTTCCTGCCGATTCGGCAGACATTTGTCCTTTTTACCCGGGATGGACGAAAAGGTTTGAGATGTACCGGTTGGGATATAGTCCATGTAAGGTGGTCTAGTATTTTAGGGAAATAGGACGGTAACATTCGGAAACGGCATTTTGGTGGTTACTTCATAAAACGACCCGTTTTTTGCGCTCGGAAAATGGAAAAGGGATTTTCCGTGCGACAAAAAGGAAAACTTCCTCCTGCAACATTGTTCTCCATACCAATGTCCACACACATGCATAATATGGGCACAACATCACAAACTATTGTAGGGGTTCGTAGCATGGAAAACAAAAAATTTCTATCGCATACAAACAAACAAGCCAAGATCTATCTACTAGATTGTAGCAACGAGTCGATGGAATAACTTACCCTCGAAGATTCCAAAGCGTTTAACGAGAGCGGATTCTCGTGGGTGATGTAGTCGTACTCTTCCCGATCTCAAGATCGTGTAGATGATCCTTCCGGCACTGCGTTCCGGCAGCGCTCCCGCAGTCGGTCACACGTTCGGTACTCGACGAAGACCTTCCTCTCCCTTGTTCCAGCAGGCAGCGGAGGTTGTAGCACTCTCCTCGCGATTCCGGCAGCACAACGGCGTGGTACCGGAAGTAGAGGGGAAATCCCGCAGGGCTTCGCCTTAAGCCGGAGCGAGTATGGTGGATTATGAGAGAGGGCAATTAGTGGTCTAGAGATTAGACACACCAATTAGAAGGCTCTAAACCGCTGGCTAAAGCAATTAGAAGCTCTAAACCAAAACGGCTCTAAACCGGAGATTTAGAGGTGGAAACTTGTGTGTCTAGAGGAGGGGGCCTTGCCCCTCCTTTTATAGGTGGGGAGGCGCGGCCAGGGGAGGGGAGTCCCTCCCCAAGTCGGCCTTGGGTGGCGCGCCGGCTTGGGTAGGAGACTCCTCCCTCAAGTCGGTTCCCAACTCCTCTTGCTTGTTTCCCACAGTTTCTTGTTTTAGCCGTTTGACTTTCAAACTGGACATTTGACTTTTCTGTTTTAGGATTCAATTTAATCCTTTATTTGGGACAGCAAGAACACTTAGTACATGATGCAATCATTCCAATATGTAATGACACATTCATGTACCCCTTCCCCCCCGGAGTGCCAGACAATCCGGAACCTTCTAGAACATTCCCGATGAAAACACCGGAATCATTCCCGAACTCCGAAACAGGACTTTCCTTATATCAATCTTATTCTCCGGACCATTCCGGATCACCTCGTGATATCCCGGATCCCATCCGAGACTCCGAACAACATTCGGTCTCTTTCTCATAATACCATAACTACTCAAACAACGTCGAATCCTTAAGCGTGTCTCCCTACGGTTCGTGAATTATGCGGACATGATCGAGACACTTCTCCGAACAATAACCAATAGAGGAATCTGGAAATTCATATGGCTCCCACATATTTCTACGATTACTTTGCGATCGAATGAACCACTTACATACGATACCAATTTCCCTTTGTCTCACGATATGTTACTTATCCGAGGTTATGATCGTCGGTATCTCTGCATACCTAGTTCAACCTCGTTACTGATAAGTACTCTTTTCTCATTCCCGTGATATGTGATCCCTTGTGACCAAGTCACATGCTTGCAAGCTAATTGGATGACATTCCACCGAGAGGGCCCAGAGTATATCTATCCGTCATATGGATGGACAAATCCCACTCTTGATCCATGTGTCTCAACCAAAACTTTCCGAACACTCAATGCCACCTTTATAACCACCCAGTTACGGTGTGGTGTTTGATGTCATCAAAGCATCCATCCGGTAAAGGTGATATGCATGATCTCATGGTCGAAGGAATTAGGTTACTATGTATCAGAAAGCATATAGCAATTGAACTATTGAAATGACTTGATCTTTATGCTATGCTTATCTATAGGAGTATGTCCACCATATCATTCTCCTAACAATATGATCTTGTTGTTGATAACATCTCAATGTTCATGATAGGGAAACCACAATCATTAATCAACCAACAAGCTAGTGAAGTATAGAGGCTATACTAGGGACTTAAAATTAAGTTTACAAATCACACAAGTATCAATGTTTCCTTGTTAATACTATTATAGCATGAATATAAACATTTATCATAAACACAAAGATATAATAATAACTACATTTATTATTGCCTCTAGGGCATATCTCCAACAGTCTCCCACTTTCACTAGAGTCATCTAATCTAGATTACATGGTAATATACCGAACACCCATGGCAGTTTGGTGTTGGTCATGTTTTGCCCTCGGGAGAGGTTTAGTCAACGGATCCGCCACATTCAGATCTGTGTGTACTTTGCAAATCTTTATATCCCCATCCTGGATATGTTCTCGAATAGCGTGACAACGTAGCTTGATATGCTTCAGCTTCTTGTGTGACCTTGGTTCTTGCGCATTGGCTATGGCGCCCATGTTATCACAGTAGATAGACATTGGGTCCAGCGCACTAGGAACCACACCCAGCTCTGTAATGAACTCTTTCATCCATATCGCTTCTTGTGAAGCCTCCGAAGCAGCCATGTATTCCGATTCAGTTGAAGATCTCGCCACAACGCTTTGCTTTGCACTCCTCCAGCTAACTGTTGCACCATTCAAAATAAATACGTATCCGGATTGCGATTTAGAATCATCCGGATCGGTGTTCCAACTAGCATCGGTGTAACCATTAACAACGAGCTGTTCATCACCTCCATAAGAAAGAACCATATCCTTAGTTCTTCTCAAGTACTTAAGGATGTTTTTGACCGCTGTCCAATGATCCACTCCTGGATCACTTTGATATCTGCTAGTTAAACTAACAGCATATGCAATGTCGGGTCTAGTACATAGCATGGCATACATTAGAGATCCTATGGCTGAGGCATAGGGAGTCTTACTCATCCTTTCTCTATCTTCTGCCGATGTCGGACTTTGAGTTTTACTCAAGGTCGTATTGGGCAACATGGGCAAGAACCCTTTCTTAATTTCTTCCATTCCAAACCTCTTTAGAACTTTGTCCAAATATGTACTCTGTGACAATGATATTTGCCGTTTCGATCTATCTCTATAAATCTTTATGCCTAATATGTAAGCTGCTTCGCCAAGATCCTTCATTGAAAAACTATTATTCAAATATTCCTTGACACTATTAAGAAGGTCTACATCATTCCCAATCAACAATATGTCATCCACATATAGTATTAAGAATGCTATAGAGCTCCCACTCACTTTCTTGTAAATACAAGCTTCTCCATAAGTTTGTATAAAACCAAAACTTTTGATTACCTTATCAAAACGTTGATTCCAACTTCGGGATGCTTGCTTCAATCCATAGATGGACCGTTGAAGTTTGCATACCTTGTTAGCATCTTTAGGATCGACAAAACCTTTGGGTTGCATCATATACAACTCTTCATCAATGTCTCCATTGAGGAATGCTGTTTTGACATCCATCTGCCATATCTCATAATCATAATATGCAGCGATTGCTAACATAATCCTCACAGACTTTAGCTTCGCTACCGGTGAGAAAGTCTCATCGTAGTCAACTCCTTGAATTTGTCGAAACCCTTTTGCGACAAGTCGAGCTTTATAGACAGTAACATTACCATCAGCATCTGTTTTCTTCTTGAAAATCCATTTGTTCTCGATAGCCTTTCGGCCATCCGGTAAGTCCACCAAAGTCCATACTTGGTTTTCGTACATGGATCCAATATCGGATTTCATGGCTTCTTGCCATTTATTGGAATCTGGGCTCATCATCGCTTCCTCATATGTCTCGGGGTCATCGACGTTGTCCACCAACATGACATTCATAACGGAATCATACCAATCTGGAGTGGTACGAGTTCTCGTTGACCTCCGAGGCTCTGTAGCAACTTCAACCGAAGTTTCATGATCACCATCATTAGCTTCCTCTCTTATTGGTGCAGACACCACAGGAACTTCTTCCGGTGCTGCGCTACTCGCAATTTCGAGAGAAGGTTCGACAACCTCGTCAAGTTCTACTTTCCTTCCAGTCAATTCTTTCTAGAGAAATTCCTTCTCTAGAAAGGATCCATTCTTGGCAACGAAGATTTTGCCTTCGGATCTATGATAGAAGGTATACCCAATAGTTTCCTTCGGGTATCCTATGAAGACGCATTTTTCCGCTTTGGGTTCAAGCTTGTCCGGCTGTAACTTCTTTACATAGGCTTCGCATCCCCAAACTTTAAGGAACGACAATTTAGGTTTCTTCCCAAACCATAATTCATACGGTGTCGTTTCAACGGATTTAGATGGTGCCCTATTTAAAGTGAATGCGGCTGTTTCTAATGCATAACCCCAAAATGATAGCGGTAAATCTGTAAGTGACATCATAGAACGAACCATATCTAAGAGAGTTCGATTAATACGTTCGGACACACCATTACGCTGTGGTGTTCCCGGCGTGTCAATTGTGAAAGTAGTATCCGCATTTCTTCAAATGCTCGCCAAACTCGTAACTTAGATATTCACCTCCACGATCAGAACGTAGAAATTTAATCTTCTTGTTACGTTGATTCTCTACCTCACTTTGAAACTCCTTAAACTTCTCGAAAGTTTCGGACTTATGTTTCATGAAATAGATATACCCATATCTACTCAAGTCATCCGTGAAGGTAAGAACATAACGATAACCACCGCGCGATGCTACACTCATTGGACCACACACATCGGTATGTATGATTTCCAACAAGTCCGTAGCTCGCTCCATCATACCAGAAAATGGAGTCTTAGTCATTTTACCCATCAGACATGCTTCGCATCTTTCAAGTGATTCAAAATCAAGTGATTCAAGAAGTCCATCGGAATGGAGTTTCTTCATACGTTTCACTCCGATGTGACCAAGACGACAGTGCCACATATAGGTCGAATTATCGCTTGATTTCAAACGTTTAGCCTCCATGTTGTTGATATGTGTATTTCCACTATCGAGATTCAATAAGAATAGACCATCTATCAAAGGTGCATGTGCATAAAACATATTACTCATATAAATAGAACAACCATTATTCTCGGATTTAAACAAGTAACCGTCTCGCAATAAACAAGATCCCGATATAATGTTCATGCTCAACGCAGGCACCAAATAACAATTATTTAAGTATAAAACTAATCCCGATGGTAGATGAAGGGGTAGCGTGCCGACCGCGATCACATCAACCTTTGATCCGTTTCCCACGCGCATCGTCACCTCGTTCTTCGCTAGCTTCCGTTTATTCTGCAGCACCTGTTTCGAGTTACAAATATGAGCAACCGAACCAGTATCAAATACCCAGGCACTACTACGAGTACTAGTGAGATACACATCAATAACATGTATATCAGATATACCTTTCTTCTTGATGTTGCCGTTCTTCAAATCCGCCAAGTACTTGGGCAATTCCGCTTCCAGTGACCTTCTCCCTTGCAGTAAAAGCACTCAGTATCAGGCTTAGGTCCAGCCTTGGTCTTCTTCGTCGGTGTGGTAGCTTTCTTACCACCCTTCTTGAAGTGTCCCTTTTGCTTAGACTTGCCTTTCTTGAATTTGGTGGTCTTATTGACCAACAACACTTGGTGCTCTTTCTTGATCTCCACTTCTGCAGATTTCAACATGGCAAAGAGTTCTGGCAACGTCTTGTTCATGTTCTGCATGTTGTAGTTCATCACAAAGTTCTTGTAACTTGGTGGTAGTGATTGGAGGACACGGTAAATCCCCAAAGCATTAGGAATCACTATACCCAAGCTTTGAAGTTTGTTTGCGTGCCCAGACATCTTAAGCACATGCTCACTGACGGAGCTGCCCTCTTCCATCTTGCAGTTAAAGAACTTTTCAGAAGCCTCATAGCTTTCAATTGCCGCATGAGTCTCAAAAATCAATTTGAGATCCTCGACAATATCATATGGGTCTGAATCCTCAAACCTTTTCTGAAGCTCCGATTCCAAACCATACAAGATAGCACACTGAACTATGGAGTACTGATTCTTCCGAGCGAGGTAAACATTCTTTACTTCATCGGGAGCATCAGCTGCAGGTGGGTCACCCAGCGGTGCATCCAGCACATAGGTCAAATTACCAGCTGTGAGGACAATCCTCAAATTGCGGAACCAATCCGCGAAGTTGCTTCCATTGTTTTTCAACTTTTCTTTCTCTAGGAACGCATTAAAATTGATGGTAGGGGCTGCCATTGATCTACAACATATTTGCAATAGTTTAGACTAAGTTTATGACAAATTGAGTTCAAATTAATTAATGTAATTAAACTAGGTGAACTCCCAATCAAAAACAATATCCCTCACATTGTTTTAGTGATCACACGAACCAAATCCACTACATCAACACCGATCATCACGAGAGTTGATATAGTTTCAATGGCGAACAATCATCATGTTCATCATATCTACTATATGATTCATGCTTTACCTTTCGGTGATCCGTGTTCCGAGACCATGTCTGTACATGCTAGGCTCGTCAAGATCAAACCTTAGTTTCCGCATGAGCAAATCTGGCTTGCTCACGTTGTATACACTTGCGGAATCTAACAAACCCGATCATCACGTGGTGCTTCGAAACAACAAGCTTTAGCAACGGTGCTGACTAAGGGTGAACACTTTATGACTTGAAATTCATGTGCATGAGGGATCATCTTATAATGCTACCGTCGTCTACTAAGCAATACAAGATGCATAAAGGATTAACATCACATGCAATTCAATATATATGTGATATGATATGGCCTTTCTTCTTTGTGCTTCCGATCTCCATCTTCAAGCACGAACATGATCTCCATCATCACCGGCATTGCATCAAGGTCAATGACGCTACTCCATGGTTGTCGTCCACCGGCTTCAACTATTACAACTACTTTGAATAGACACGCGGGTCTTAACATAAATTAAAGACAACCATATGGCTCCTGCCGGTTGCCGACTTACAATAAGGAACATTGCATACATCAAATATAATCACAATCATGGCCATATCACATCACTGCACACCCCTGCAAAACAAAGTTAGACGCCTCTACTTTCTTTGCATATTTTACGTGGTTTGGGGCTTTCAATAAGTGTCGTTTTAACTTACGAACAAGAACCACAACATTGATACTAGTATTGTTAATCACCCGTTGTAAATTGGATCTTAACTATGCTAGGAGAAACAGACACCCGCAAAGCCACTTATGCAATACAAGTTGCATGTCAAGCATGGAGCAAGTCTCATGAACGATGTCATGTAAGGTTAGCCCGGGCCTCTTAATCCCAACATACCGCAAGATGCAAAGTACACAAGAAGCAATCGACAATAAAAGCATCAACGCCCACAATGACCATTGTGTTCTACTCGTGCAACAGATCTACATATAGACACGGCTCTAATACCACTGTAGGGGTTCGTAGCATGGAAAACAAAAATTTTCTATCGCATACAAACAAACAAGCCAAGATCTATCTACTAGATTGTAGCAACGAGTCGATGGAATAACTTACCCTCGAAGATTCCAAAGCGTTTAACGAGAGCGGATTCTCGTGGGTGATGTAGTCGTACTCTTCCCGATCTCAAGATCATGTAGACGATCCTTCCGGCGCTGCGTTCCGGCAGAGCTCCCGCAGTCGGTCACACGTTCGGTACTCGACGAAGACCTTCCTCTCCCTTGTTCCAGCAGGCAGCGGAGGTTGTAGCACTCTCCTCGCGATTCCGGCAGCACAACGGCGTGGTACCGGAAGTAGAGGGGAAATCCCGCAGGGCTTCGCCTTAAGCCGGAGCGAGTATGGTGGATTATGAGAGAGGGCAATTAGTGGTCTAGAGATTAGACACACCAATTAGAAGGCTCTAAACCGCTGGCTAAAGCAATTAGAAGCTCTAAACCAAAACGGCTCTAAAACGGAGATTTAGAGGTGGAAACTTGTGTGTCTAGAGGAGGGGGCCTTGCCCCTCCTTTTATAGATGGGGAGGCGCGGCCAGGGGAGGGGAGTCCCTCCCCAAGTCGGCCTTGGGTGACGCACCGGCTTGGGGAGGAGACTCCTCCCTCAAGTCGGTTCCCAACTCCTCTTGCTTGTTTCCCACAGTTTCTTGTTTTAGCCGTTTGACTTTCAAACTGGACATTTGACTTTTCTGTTTTAGGATTCAATTTAATCCTTTATTTGGGACAGCAAGAACACTTAGTACATGATGCAATCATTCCAATATGTAATGACACATTCATGTACCCCTTCCCCCCCGGAGTGCCGGACAATCCGGAACCTTCTAGAACATTCCCGATGAAAACACCGGAATCATTTCCGAACTCCGAAACGGGACTTTCCTTATTTGAATCTTATTCTCCGGACCATTCCGGATCACCTCGTGATATCCCGGATCCCATCCGAGACTCCGAACAACATTCGGTCTCTTTCTCATAATACCATAACTACTCAAACAACGTTGAATCCTTAAGTGTGTCTCCCTACGGTTCGTGAATTATGCGGACATGATCGAGACACTTCTCCGAACAATAACCAATAGAGGAATCTGGAAATTCATATGGCTCCCACATATTTCTACGATTACTTTGCGATCGAATGAACCACTTACATACGATACCAATTTCCCTTTGTCTCACGATATGTTACTTATCCGAGGTTATGATCGTCGGTATCTCTGCATAGCTAGTTCAACCTCGTTACTGATAAGTACTCTTTTCTCGTTCCCGTGATATGTGATCCCTTGTGACCAAGTCACATGCTTGCAAGCTAATTGGATGACATTCCACCGAGAGGGCCCAGAGTATATCTATCCGTCATATGGATGGACAAATCCCACTCTTGATCCATGTGTCTCAACCAAAACTTTCCGAACACTCAATGCCACCTTTATAACCACCCAGTTACGGTGTGGTGTTTGATGTCATCAAAGCATCCATCCGGTAAAGGTGATATGCATGATCTCATGGTCGAAGGAATTAGGTTACTATGTATCATAAAGCATATAGCAATTGAACTATTGAAATGACTTGATCTTTATGCTACGCTTATCTATAGGAGTATGTCCACCATATCATTCTCCTAACAATATGATCTTGTTGTTGATAACATCTCAATGTTCATGATAGGGAAACCACAATCATTAATCAACCAACAAGCTAGTGAAGTATAGAGGCTATACTAGGGACTTAAAATTAAGTTTACAAATCACACAAGTATCAATGTTTCCTTGTTAATACTATTATAGCATGAATATAAACATTTATCATAAACACAAAGATATAATAATAACTACATTTATTATTGCCTCTAGGGCATATCTCCTACAACTATGCCGTGATTCAGCACATAACATCGGTCATTTGGACCGAAAGCCATGAAACCTCGAACATGATAGGTCATTTTGTGAAGGTTTTTTCGAAACATGATCAATATACCAAGTCTGGTATTTTTCCTTTCAACTATGTAACATAATATGACACCACGCGAAGGATTTTCATTGTTCGGATTTTTTTTGAATTTATTATGCCCGTTTTGAATTATCTGAATTTCTAACTATGGTCGAACCGATGTGCATGAAGATAGGGGACGTGCATCGTTAGAACTTGCATTGGATCTCTGAAGAAACCACATATTGCGAGTCTAAAAATGATTTTTTCAAAAAATCACGGGCGATAGATCATGTACCTGTAGTACAAACCGGACCCACTTCCTGCCGATTCGGCAGACATTTGTCCTTTTTACCCGGGATGGACGAAAAGGTTTGAGATGTACCGGTTGGGATATAGTCCATGTAAGGTGGTCTAGTATTTTAGGAAAATAGGACGGTAGCATTCTGAAACGGCATTTTGGTGGTTACTTCACAAAACGACCCGTTTTTTGCGCTCGGAAAATGGAAAAGGGATTTTTCGTGCGACAAAAAGGAAAACTTCCTCCTGCAACATTGTTCTCCATACCAATGTCCACACACATGCATAATATGGGCACAACATCACAAACTATGCCGTGATTCAGCACATAACATCGGTCATTTGGACCGAAAGCCATGAAACCTCGAACATGATAGGTCATTTTGTGAAGGTTTTTTCGAAACATGATCATTGTTCGGCACACATTTAGTCCCGGATGTAGTCACAAACCGGGACTAAAGGGATTGCGGCAGAGTGGGCCAGACAACACTAATAATAGGGGTGAGTGTCGACATTATGTCGTGCGGCTTGTACCTTGTCCCGGATGGTGTCACCAACCGGGACTAAAGATGAACCTTTAGCCCCGGTTGGAGACACCAACCGGGACTAAATATGAGTCAGCACTAATAATAGGGGTGAGTGTCGACATTATGTCGTGAGTGTTGACATTATGCCGAGCTGCTTGTACTATAAATATGCATCCTTGTGAGTCCAGTCCTCCAGCCAGTTTGAGGCATCTCCAAGATGATTTTAGAGAGCAGGGACACCACTACGGCCAGTTTCAGGGAGATGCCGACGGAGCCCAGTCCTCCGGCATCTCCGAGAAACTGGTCATAGAGGCACTCCCTAATATGTGAAATTAGTTAGCTCCGAGGCGTATTGATCTAGTTAGTGAAGTTACAAGCTGCAAGATGGTTTTCGAGAGCAGGGACACCACTGTGGCCAGTTTCAGGGAGATGCCGACGGAGCCCAGTCCTCCGGCATCTCCGAGAAACTGGTCATAGAGGCACTCCCTAATATGTGAAATTAGTTAGCTCCGAGGCGTATTGATTTAGTTAGTGAAGTTACAAGCTGCAAGATGGTTTTCGAGAGCAGGGACACCACTGCGGCCAGTTTCAGGGAGATGCCGACGGAGCCCAGTCCTCCGGCATCTCCGAGAAACTGGTCATAGAGGCACTCCCTAATATGTGAAATTAGTTAGCTCCGAGGCGTATTGATCTAGTTAGTGAAGTTACAAGATGCAAGATGGTTTTCGAGAGCAGGGCCACCACTACGACCAGTTTCAGGGAGATGCCGACGGAGCCCAGTCCTCCGGCATCTCCAATAATCTGGTCATAGAGGCACTCCCGGTCCAGCCACAAAATGGGACTAACACTCAAGATATTTATTAATATTAAAAACTGAGACTACAAAACCGGGACTAAAGGCCACAAACCGCGAAAGATATCCTTCGGTCAAGCCACAAACCGCGAAAGACATGAACTAGAGTTACATAATATGAGCATGAACTTCTTGGCATATGTCATTCCTTATGACCGCTTCAGACGTAACCATGGAGCATCTTCTTTACTTAACGCAATGCTTGGGTCAGTTTTCACTGTGAAGGGCGGAATTTCATCAAACTTATTATAATCTTCTGACGTGTCTGTCTTGTCCTCGATTCCCACGATGTTTCTTTTCCCTGAAAGAACTATGTGACGCTTTGGCTCATCATATGATCTATTCGTTTGCATATTTTTCTTTTTTTCGGTCTGGAGGACATGTCCTTCACATAGAAAACCTGAGACACATCATTGGCTAGGACGAATGGTTCATATCTATAACCAAGATTGTTGAGATCCACTGTTGTCATTCCGTACAACTGGTCTATCTTTACCCCTTCCCCATTCAGGTTGACCCATTTGCAGCGAAACAAAGGGACCTTAAAAGAGACTCCATAGTCTAGTTCCCATATCTCCTCTATGTAACCATAATATGTGTCCTTTTGTCCATTCTCGTCTATTGCATCAAAGCGGACACCACTATTTTGGTTGGTGCTCTTTTTATCTTAGGCGATCGTGTAGAATGTATTCCCATTTATTTCGTACCCTTGGAAATTCAATACAGTAGAAGATGGTGACGCGGCCAACAAGTATAGCTGATCTCCAACAGTGGTGTCATTCAAGAGATGTGTCCGCATCCAACCACCGAAAGACTTCATGTGTTCATCTGTAATCCATGATTCAGGCTTCCCCGGGTTTTTGGAGCGTACAATATTCTTGTGTTCCTCGATATACGGAGCTGCCAAGGTGGAATTTTGTAGAACTGTGTAGTGTGCTTTAGTGAAAGAATCCCCGTCCCTACATATCATTGCTTTCTTTCGCAGCGTGCCTTTTCCACTTAGTCTTCCCTCATGCCGCGAGTCAGAAACACCAATCGGCTTAAGGTCAGGAATAAAGTCAACACAAAACTCAATGACCTCCTCTGTTCCATATCCCTTGGAGATGCTTCCTTCTGGTCTAGCACGGTTATGAACATATTTCTTTAAGACTCCCATGAACCTCTCAAAGGGGAACATATTGTGCAGAAATACCGGACCGAGAATGGCAATCTCTTCCACTAGATGAACCAGGAGATGCGTCATAATATTGAAGAAGGATGGTGGGAACACCAATTCAAAACTAACAAGACATTGTACCACATCCTTCTGTAACCTTGGCAGAATATCTGGATTGATTACCTTCTGAGATATTGCATTGAGGAATGCACACAGCTTCACAATGGGTACTCGAACATTTTCCGGTAGAAGCCCCCTCAATGCAATCGGAAGCAACTGCGTCATAATCACGTGACAGTCATGAGACTTCAGGTTTTGGAACTTTTTCTCTGCCATATTTATTATCCCCTTTATATTAGATGAGAAGCCCGACGGCACCTTGATACTGTAAAGGACTTCAAAAAAGATTTCCTTGTCTGCTTTGGTAAGAGCATAGCTGGCACGACTTAAGTGACGCCCTTTATCCGTCTTGTTATCTGTATGCATGTTCTTTGGGTCTTTCATAATTTGTTGGTCCTCCCGTGCTTCAGGTGTATCTTTTGTCTTACCATACACGCCTAGGAATCCTAGCAGGTTCACGCAGAGATTCTTCGTCACTTGCATCACGTCGATTGAAGAGCGGACACGCAGGACTTTCCAATATGGCATCTCCCAAAATATAGATTTCTTCTTCCACATGGGTGCGTGTCCTGTAGCGACGTCGTTCGGAACTGATTGACCGCCGGGACCCTTTCCAAAGATTACTTCTATGTCCTTGACCATACCAAATACATCATCACCAGCAGGGAGTTCAGGCTTCTTCCGGTGATCTGCCTCACCTTTAAAATGCTTGCCTTTCTTTCTAACGGGATGATTGGTCGGAAGAAATCGTCGATTCGCTAGGTACACAACCTTCTTGCATTTATGCAAATATGTACCTTCGGTCTTATCTAAACAGTGGGTGCATGCCTTATATCCTTTGTTTGTCTGTCCTGAAAGGTTACTAAGAGCAGGCCAATCATTGATGGTTACGAATAACAACCCTCGTAGATTAAATGGCTCCTGTTTGTTCTCATCCCACGCACGTACACCTGGTTTGCCCACAACTGTAAGAGTTCTTCAACTAATGGCCTAAGGTACACATCAATGTCGTTGCCTGGTTGCTTCGGGCCTTGGATGAGCACTGGCATCATAATGAACTTACGCTCCATGCACAACCAAGGAGGCAGGTTGTAGATACATAGAGTCATGGGCCAGGTGCTGTGACTGCAGCTCTGCTCCCCAAAAGGATTCATGCCATCCGTACTTAGACCAAACCATAAGTTCCTTGCGTCACCTGCAAAGTCTGGAAAGTCTCTCTCGATTTTTCTCCACTGTGACCCATCAGCAGGGTGTCTCAACTCCCCGTCTTTCTTACGGTCTTCTTTGTGCCATCGCAACAACCTGGCATGCTCTTTGTTTCTGAACATGCGTTTCAACCTTGGTATTATAGGAGCATACCACATAACCTTAGCAGGAACCCTCTTCCGGAGGGGCTCTCCCTCAACATCACCAGGGTCATCTCGTCTGATCTTATACCGCAACGCGTTGCATACCGGGCATTTATCTAAATTCTCATACTCCTTACCGCGGTAGAGGATGCAGTCATTAATGCATGCATGTATCTTTTGCACATCTAATCCCAGAGGACAGAGAGTCTTCTTTGCTTCGTAGGTACTCTCGGGAAGTTCGTTATGTTTTGGAAACTTCGGCTTCATTATTTTCAGCATCTTTTCAAATGAGGAGTCAGTTAGACCACACTCTGCCTTCCATCGCAACAATTCCAGTGTGGTACCGAGCTTTGTGCTGCCATCTTCACAATTTGGGTACAACAATTTCTTGTGATCTTCTAACATGCCCTCTAACTTCAACTTCTCATTTTCTGTTTCACAGTCTCGCTTTGCATCAGAAATGACCCTACCAAGTTCATCAGCCGGCTCATCTGATGCCCGTTCTTCACCTTTTTCCTCTCCATTGTCTTCCATTGCAGTATCACTGTATTCAGGAAACATATGATGATAGTTGTTATCATCATCTTCTTCTTCACCATCTTCCATCATAACCCCTCTTTCCCCGTGCTTGGTCCAGCAATTATAGTTGGGCATGAAACCTTTCATAATCAGGTGGCCGCGAATGATTTTCGAGGAAGAGTACTCCTTGTTGTTCCGACATTGAACACATGGACAACGTATAAATCCATTCTCTTTGTTTGCCGTAGCCACATCGATAAATTTATCCACGCCTTTGATATACCCGGCTACCCGCCGGTCACCGTACCCGTTCATCTGCATCATATAAGTAAGTTTATCAAAAAACAGGACATCATAAATAGTGAAATAACCAATTCACACCGACACATGAATTGTATCAATGACCTAGAAAAGATAAGATTGCTAACCTCGATCGAGGGAAATAAAGAGGAGAAAGCTCAAGTGCGACTCGGACACCTTCTATATTTTTGTTCTATGAGAAATTCAACTGGATTTTTCACTCAAACATTTCAACAAACACCTTCAATGCATGCATGAGAAAAAACTAGCACACACCCTCACACCTTACACCATTCGAAAAAACAGAGTGGAGGCAGAGGGGGCTGGGGCGTTGCATTTATAGAGGGCAAGGGGTCTTTAGTCCCGGTTGGAGCCAGCAACCGGGACTAAAGGTGCGTGCCACGCCACGTGGCTGTGGCCAAACCTTTAGTCCCGGTTGGTGGCTCCAACCGGGACGCATGCCCCCTTACCAACCGGGACCCATGCCCCCTGGCCCCGTGCCCGCTCCAACCGGGACGCGTGCCAGCATTAGTCCCGGTTGGTGGCGCAACCGGGACTAATACTCCGAGGGGTCGCGAACGGATGGCCCTTTTTCCTCTAGTGACTGCATTTAGTAGCTAATCAACGCAAGCCTCTTATATTATTATCCTTCGCCTGATAATTTATCCCCCTGTGTATATGCCTGTACTAGTGCTTCCCAATGATATATGCAATACGTAGGAACAAACTATTCTCTAGTTTCTGCAAATTGAGAAGCAATTGCATTAATCTTTCGGCTCGCCAGGAGATCCCTGCTTTTTCAGCACCCCTCAAGGATACCAATAGGTAGCTCTGCTTGATGCATTAAGCAATAGGTTGTAGATTCTTTCGTGTACACATATGCTAAGTGGTGGTCGCTTTTCTTGAACACTAAGATATTGACTTACTGCAGCTGATATGCTGAAATCTTGAATTAATTGGACTACAGAAAAAAAACATGGGATCACCGTTTCTACGACCATGCATATAAGGATTTGATGGATTTGGATTCTAGAGAGTTAATCGTGTAACCATGTCCGCGTGTAGTTGTAAAAGCATAGTGACATTTGAGATACTTTCTTATATTTCAAAAGATTAACCTTGGCTTGACTGCACAGTAGAACGTATCAAGTAATACGACCGCCGGCAGGAAATCATCACTAAAACAATGTTTTTTAGGTTTGGGACTAGGGTCTTTGTACGTTTGTCGAGTGATTTTTAGTAAAAGAGAGATAATTGTTCTGAGTCAACCGAGCTTAATTAGGAACCTGTTTCACCTCTGAATTTGTTCATTACAAAACACCATACTTACCGTTCGATTAAAATTGGTTTTTGTGACATGCTTTTTTTATTTACCTATTTTTAACAGTGATATAGAACTTCATTTGAATCTGTGGAGTAAAGTGTTTACAAAACAAATGTTGCATGGGTCAGCCTTTGCGCAGGGAGGTGAAAACGTGTAAGGAAGAAACAAAATGACATTCCCATGATGCGCGAAACAGAGATTCCCTCGCTGGGCTCATGTAGGGGAGTCTTTCCTGTGATTCTGTTCACGGTGCGGCTAGGCATAATAAGTTCAGCCTATAGCGTGGATTCGTTATGTGCATCCCGGACCGGTAGATTGCATGGGCGAGCAAGATATGGAGATCAGCATCTATAGGCCGCCGGTGTATATAGCTCTGCAAAAAAAGTGCCAAACCATAGCTATTATTCTTGCTTCATGAGGTAATGAATTATCTAAATTATTAATGCTGATAAGAGCATAATGTACATGATAGCAAAGAGTGATAAAACCAAAACAGCTATCTCTGACTTCTTTTCTATTTTGACTTCTGAAATTGGAATCCATAGAAAAATTCAACTAGGAACACGATGTCACCTTCATCTCATTAGGCCTTTATGATACCTACAACCCCTAGACATTGGTCATACGCTTACCATAGTTCCCAAATTGAGCTCTCTATTTTCTCCCCAAACAGATCATTCTTTTGATTCTTTTGATATCACTCTGCACCGATTATTCTAGCCCCTCTAGGGTTGCAGCAGACGGCTAGCATAGGGTTGTGTGTCAGGCTCTCCTTAAAAAGAGTTCCCAACGCCAAAGGGGCGAGCTGACTTGTCATTGTCTGTATTAACACTACTGCCAATAGATGTCTGACAGGAAACCAGACTTACTCTACATGAAGGGTGTCCAAGTTCACAAACCAGACAGGTTAACATAGACAATGTTTTAATTTATAACTTAGTTTTAATGTTATGTTTTTATGTGGGATTGGTAGTGAGATATATGACACAGACTTCCCTTAAACCAAAATTTATTTGCAGTTGTCTGAGGTAAATGGTACATAATATGAGCATTTTAAGGCAAAATGGTTAAACTTGTCTAGTTTTGGAGTTTTGAAATAAAATTCATGCCCCACTGACCATGAAACACTATAGTATTGTTTGGCCTAACTAGCCAGGTGGCCCTCGCAAATGCGAGGGCAACATCTTGAATGCATTGAATATCCTCTATAAATAATTGTATGTTCTTATAAAATTGAAAATATGTATTTCTAAACAATAGTATTCTATTGATGGTGCAGTAAAGATAAGAGAAAATCACCGGTATATGATTTGATTCTTCATTCTATGAACGAAGGATTTTATGATTTCCCCAAAACAATATATATCCATATTCTAGAACTCAGCTTATTGCTGGTTTATTTTCACTCTCCTGCTTCTATCTCAAGCTCTTAAATTCCCATGTCATGTATTAGTTCTATTAACATGACTATGCCAACTTGATCCAAAATCACCTTTTTGAACCTAATGGCACCCACCAGATTCTACCCAACCAAACATCTTTAATATCATCATCATAGTAACCCGATACTTTGGGTCTAATAGTTGATTGGATCCATATATCTTAGGTAAAAATTATCATATAAAAGGGCACATAGATAATCAAAACTACTTTTCTAATGCCTGGTCCATTTAAGTCTTAAAGAATTAGAAACCATATAAGACAGAATAGCTTATTAAATTACACCTTGAAAAAGATACAAACTCACGAGCCCAACCTATCTTTCCAGAGTGTTAGACTAACATAAACTTTTTATTACAAATAGTGTGACAAAATTGAAAATAAATTCTTATGAGTCTGAATCTTACACGCTGAACTATCTCATTCGAAAACTTCCGTAAGAATTGTTCTGCAAAATCAATTTGAAATTTCTGTAAGTTCACGTTTATAGATTTGTGTTGTTGATATAATATAAAACCTTATTGGTTACTCATCTTAGAAGAATCCAGCATGTTGGAATTGATACGTCATCATTCTTCCTAATTATGAAACAACGACATCAACCATAGACACATCTTGTGTTTGGATCTTGGTTTGACCATGGTAGTCTAAGATGGAAAAAGATCAAGATATTCATATAATCTAAATATTACATTGAAATCTCCTCATGCTAATCTTCCTGGTGTATTATATCATAATGTGTAATGGAAATGGTTTGCATACTAAGAATGCATATTTTGGAAAGGGTAAGTGAATTAATTCCATTGTCAATTGTAAATATACGAGTATATTGTAGAGTGCAAGTTTGATGCCCGAGTAGTGAGTTCCATTAAAATACATCACATCCATGACATGATCATTCCCTCATATGCCAACATAAAGGTGAATTTACGTCAATATTTAACCGAGAAACTGTTGGGCAGGCCGTGCAAGTGTAAATATTAATCTTCATAGTACATAACAGTACTTCCAAAAATTATAATGTATGGTTTCTTGTATTAGTGTAAAAAACATCTTTACTTAAATGAAAAATTAAGAAGGGTCCAAAAGTTGATACCTCAATAAAAGAATATTATAGGAAGAACATATCCAACATAGAAAGAACTATATTCATCACGTTATCCACACCATACAAAATTCTAGATATAGCAATAAGGTTGATAAAGTCCAATACCACATTGAACAATCTAACATGTTTGGTACCCTCCCAGAGAATTCCATGCTCATATCAGGTAAGTAATTCATAAGCTTAGAAACCACAAAGAATTTATCAAGCAAAAGGAAGAATTCTATCCATGTGGTTACGGAAAGGAGCTAGTTTGTTGGGCTGAACGCATGAGTTTTTTTCACATACTCCAACCAAAGAGCGTACAATGGACAATATGTCAGTATAATCTCACTTGTTTATTATATGTTGTATTAAACTTATCTAACTATGCAACCTAGTTTCACACTATCTTTTCTCCATGGATGCTCGTATAGAAAAAAAAAACAGACTACCACTCAACTATGAAAAACTTTGTCCTCTTTCCTTAATTCTAAATGAAATTCATGACCTACCTTTTCATAGTAAAATCGACAAATTATTTGTATTTCAAGCGCTTTTACAAATACACTATAAATAAATATGCCAAGAAAATACCTTCTGAGTGCACCTTGATTAATTTCTTGTACATCAGTACATGTTGTATATGTGCCCCTGTTGGACTGTAAATTAGAAACGCAAACCTTGATAGATCTTCAGATAATGATAATCTCATATTATGTAATTGTGCAGTCCAACGTGTATATATAGGTCATCATAATAACTTACATGTTTTCTATGAGTTCCCTACGTAAAAGATTGTTCCATATAATATAGCATATTAGAGTGTACCACAAAATAACAGTACAACTTTTGTAATTATATAGTCAACAATGACATGCGTCGCTTCCTCATAACATAGGTCACAATTAAATAAACCAATTTGGCCAAAGTTTTTCAATGAGAATATATGAACTATGATCAATTAGCAAAATCCATTTGAATAAACGATGCAAAGCATGCAAAACTAAATTCGGATAACTGGATACCCAATTATTCCTTCTACTGCCTACATTGCTTCTTAAACAACACATCGGCCGTAAGAAATGGACGTATAAATTACATTTTTAACTGCAACGAAACATCATTTGAATGTTTTCCCTGGTGAAAATAAGATATATTGTATATATTTATGATCACCATGGAGAGATTTATTTACATACAATCAAGGAAAAACATAAATATCAAGCCAATTATACTTTGTAAATAGATGTCATGTAAGGATGCTTGTACAACTACATTTTATACAAATACTACAATATTAATAGGAATGCTTCTTGGTTGGTATGTGCAGAATGTAAATAAACATGCTTTACCTTGGTGTCACTCCTCAACAGAACAAATGGCTGAGATTACAAAAGTAGCTCATGTTAGCAAGAATAATGAGGATACAAAGATTTAAATAATATTTCAAACAATATTATGCAATTTAGTTCCACTCAGATACCATCAAACGTACCAAGTGAAAAATCATCTATACTAATGGAATTCTATTTCCCCTTGGAAATATAAGGAAACATGTTTTTAGAAATTCAACACCTTCTGCCGTGGATTTCCTTACTCCATCCTACTGAAATATAATATGTGCGATATCTTATTCCAAATCTTGATAGGGACAACACCCGTGAAGTATTTTCCAGACATGATCGGTCACTAATCTCCGGTCCTAATTCATGTGTCAGACACGTATAATCGTATTTTTGCTACGCTTGCCAAAACTGAAGCTTAAATTGCTAATTAGAGTCAACAACTAAACTATATTAGAATTACAGGTGGTACGCAAGAGGAGCTATTAGGTAGGCATCAATAACAGCTGGTTCGCAATTAGGAGAAAACAATGTAGGCATGACCAAAAACTCGATTTAGATCTTACATGTGGTAGTATTTAAATATCAATAATAACAATACATACTAAGAACGCCGGAATAAAAATCAGATCCGACATGCCGTAGCACCTGATTTGAATTTAAGATTGGAAGTGCATGCTAATTTGAACATGTTTCTTTATTGCATACATGACTGGTCCCTACATAGCCCTCAAGCGGCATGATTAATCTAAGCTATTTCTGCAAGAAAAACCTGGCCGTCCATGCGGTTGTGGCCGAGGACTGCAAAAAATTAACAAAAGTAACATACACACAATCAAAGATCTAGCAAGGTTCAGATCCGCCCAATGTGAGAGCTAGTCCTCCGAGCTGCATGCTTTGTAGTTAGTGAAGTAGTAATTGATCAATCTAAAAAAATAGTGCCGATTACCTCTTAGTGTACGTGCATCTCAACATCAAGTCTGCAATCAGACTGATTCTTCTCACCCTAATTTTGATCGTGAGCACGTAAGAAGGATGGAGATGATTAGCAGACCCCTGGGAGCGCAGCCGGCCTGCGCTGT
The DNA here is from genome assembly GCA_910589765.1 of Avena atlantica. Classification (NCBI taxonomy): domain Eukaryota; kingdom Viridiplantae; phylum Streptophyta; class Magnoliopsida; order Poales; family Poaceae; genus Avena; species Avena atlantica. Next base: position 35,870,593 of record OU342735.1, read on the forward strand.
CTTAGAATCTTCTTTCCCGACGTTGAGGCGGTGGCCCAAGGCATGGCGGCAGACATAGCCCTAAGGCATGTCTTAGGATCTTCTTATGTTAGGTACATGGAAACCTATGGCGCAAGGCCCTGGCATGACGGAAGATATAACCTTATAGGGCAGCTGTACATTTTCTATGTTAGGTACGTGGGAAACTAATTAAATCCTAGGCCTATATAAAAGATCTAATGGTATAATTTGTGTGATGTGGATCGACCTCGTGCTACGAAAAACATCCTTATATTGCTTTTAGTATATAATAGATATTAGGTTTCCACTGTGCAATAAATGGTAAAACCTTTTATGTAATAAAACACCCATTATAAAAAAAGACAAAAATAGTTTCCAATGGGTCAGAACCAACTTATGATATTACATGTGATGATAAGAAATCAATATATTATCAATAAATGCTCCACCAACCTTCATTTGTCGATAATGATTTGGCTTTATATGTAGCACTCTATCTTCGTGTGAATAGACAGCAAGTTTCCCATCCCAACTTCACTTTTAGATGTTAGAAATACTAGCGTAGTACATCAAATGAGTGAAACCATTTGCACACAAATAGGAAGAAGAAGAAACACATGGATATACGAACCTGGGAACAAGAGGCAGAGGGAAGAATTGGAGATCCAACGTTATGGAAAATCTAGAACGGAACTAACGCTGTTGATCTTGACCACACCACTGAAGTGCCATTTTATTTCCTGCATGTTAGTGTTGCTCAACTGTGACGATCAACTGGATCACACTGGATCAATTGATCATGGAAATACTCACTGTATCACACTGAAATACTACCAAGGCATTCACCAGGACCACAGAGAGTATCGAAAGCAGAGTATCAGCAATGAACTCACTAGCATGCCTCTTCTTTTTGGTATTCCTGTGGGTAATTCTCCAGCCGTTGAGAATGGATAATTATACATGATCGGCTCGACGGTGTACACCAGGCCGGGTCATGCATCATGCACATGCCCATCACAATGTCCATGTTTCTTTTTTGCTGGCCAAACATGCCGAGCAAGTAAAGGGGAAACAACGTTTGGGGGCATGGCCTATAGGGCTGGATATAAAACTCGAAAATCGACGATTTTAACGAGCACCGGGCACTTGTTTGCTCGGCTCGTTCGAAATCGACTTGTTTCCTTAACGATTCGAGCTAAGCTACAGTTTTTTCTTGATATCCTTAACGAACTAAACGATCGAGTTAACGATGTTCGTGAGCTACTTGTTAAACTCGGTAACAACCAAGGTATGCCCCACTTATGTTGCTATATGTCTAGTCTGGCGGCCCATCTAAGGAAAATAGTTGGCCAGTTGGCAGTTGTATTTTTTCATATATTTCTGTTGGGTCGAGTTATTAAGCTATTGTTGAAGTGTCAGCGAGTTAGCAAGTGTTGGTCAAGTATGTGGCACTGCTATTGATAATTATCTGTCGTTTTTAAGTACTGGTATACATGTGGTTTTAATTGTCTTTTTAATTATCGGTATGTCTCTGTTTGAGGCTGATGCATTTTCTTAACGAGTAGCTCGTGAACGCTTGTTAACATCTAGCGAACCGAGCCGAGCTTACTTTTTGCTCATTATCCTTCACGAGTTGAATGAACCGAGCCTTAACGACTTCGAGCCTTAACGAGTCGAGCCTACAACATATCCTTTGAGAATTCCCGACATTAAGGTTAGACTCTACGTTGACATTAGTTTGATGAGAGTGAGTTTTCTGTGATGTCATCCTAATGCCGTCTACTTCGACCTTCTGTGATCTAAGTCTTTGCGTCCGACATGATGCAGAAATAACACCAAATCCATTTGTCAGCATTCATAAGATAATAAAAGTTAATACTCTAACAATTTACACTTGTGTGAAAAATGATTTCATCCATGCGTAAACCCCTAAATACAATTCGGCTCGCCGGTGCAAATGAACCCGAATATAATTTGAAATGTCAAAATTTGAGAAAAAAAGTACACGCGTACAACCAGGCATGCTATGTCCATTCACAAGTTTTCGGGACAAAGTAGCATCTTTTGTGTCCACCATAAAAGACAAATTTCAATACTCCAACATGACTATTTGCGGACGTTTTTGGTCTTTTTTACCCATGCCGCATAATATGTTCTTTTCCCTCAAAAACTTGTGTGCAAACATAGAGTGTATGAATGTCTGTGCAATTTTTTTCTTTCAAAACTTTTGTACATTTGGAAGTTTATTTTTGATGAACTAAAACTAACTGCCATCTTTGCTTGGTCCCACGACATACCTTTCAATGCACATGTGCTTCTGGCCCGTAGTGAGATTACAGAACAAATTCAAACTCATGGAGATGCACGAGGAACTACAAATGCACTTCATAAAACAACAAGAAAATCTATCTTTTCCAATAAATGAAGGAAATTATGAAGAGGTATTGTTAGCGCGTGGATTCCTTAGCACTACTTGGAACCAAAGTTGTCAAGGTAAAATCTTTGTGGGCCCTAGCACTTCTTGTTTTTGTTCTGCAAATAATTGAACGCCGTCGCTGATGCGGGGCTGTGATCTCGTTGCACTCGGGAGCATGGGGCGGACGTTCGCGTGCTATTTCAGTCCATAAACAGTACTTGTATTGTGAGCATGCGGCGGACGATGTCACAATGGCCACAATGTCCTCTTCTTTCCCGCATGTTAATCATGGTTACTGTTAAATAAGTGGCGGTGTGCGAGTATCAGTTGCTCCATCGCCAATCTTAGTGTCATGTATTTTGTTTTGTTTATCTCCTATATAGATGCTTTCTGTGTTGTGCTTTAGTGCTCTGCAGTTGATTTTCTATGTATTTTTTAAGACGTGACTTAACTGCCTAGCTAATCTTTATTTGAAAAAGATCAACCAGCCAATGAAATGACACCAAGGGATGGTTTCACAAGTATCCTTTTGTACGATTCCCTTGAAAAAAAATGATCTTTTGAACATAGAAGTATGTGTTTTATTCCTTGAGGAAATATAGCTATATTGCTAAAGAAAAACTCAATATTAACGAACCGCTAAGAAGGCAATACTAAATCAACCATCTGCGAAATATGTCATGACATTGAACCAGATTAATCAATCTCCCTATCATATAACAAGCTAGTCTCGCTCCGGAGAGCATTTGAGCCGAAGTTTTTATGATATAAGTAGAGTAGTTTACAAGTCCATGCCAGCTCAAGACTTTCGATGCTATTTTTGTCCAAATAGTAACTAGCACACTGCACACATATGGTAGCCCATGAACAATCACATCATTAAATAAATGTCTTAAATAAAAATGCGAATGCTGCAGCTGTCATCGCCCACGTGAAGAAGTTTTTACTCTTATATATTCTAACACCATTTCTTTGTCTCATCCATCTCCTACTTTGCATGACGTACGTGTTACTAGCACTAGATAATTAATGGAACAAAGTTGGTCATGATCACATGGACAAACCGAATAGAGAATGAGGAAACAATCGAGGGATCGGAGAGGTTACAAACACGGGGGAATGGAAGGCATCGAGAAGAACGATGGGCATGCTTAGCATTGGATCAGAGAGTTGACTTGGACATTCTAGATTGCTCTTAGCTAGTGTCAGGCAATGAGACTCATTTGGTCATATTGTTCCTATTAGTGCGCAATTGTAAGAAGGTTTTTTGTAAGCCACTAAGGTTCCGATTATGTAAGCCACTAAGGACTTGTTTAATTGGCAGCCGGGTTTATAAGTGTGTTCACGTGTATATTACCAGTCCAGCCTGTCACCAGAAGTTACACTCTACGGGACGTTAGGCAGTCCGGTTTGTAGACGTGTGAGACCGTAGAAAACCCTAGAAACCGGACGACCCGACGAGTTTTCGAGACGCGAGGTCTACCTCGCGTTTTTTCACTCGGGCGGCAGCACGGCGAGGTCTCGTGGAGGAGCGCCCCCTACCGCTGGTCGATCCCACCGCCATCCTCTTTGCAGTCCCCTCTGCCGCCGCATCCCGCCACTGTATCCTCTCCGCCGTTCCCTCCGCCGCAGTCTCCTCTTTGCCGACGCATCTGCCGCAGTCTCACCGGTATGTTCTTCCCACCCTGCCATGGGTGTGCAAGATTGGTCTGCTTCGGTTCCGATTTGGTCCTAGAAAAGTAGTTGATGTTCTTGGTGTTGTGCTTTGCATTATGGGCAGATTCTTGACCCTCTAGCTCTTGATTTGTCTTATTATACCAGCGTCACTAAGATGTATATTCCCTGATTTATCATGGCAGTAGTTTTTTTTTTGTTCTTGGTTGCCATGCGGTTTGTTGATTCAGTCAAGGCGGTGACAATTGTACAATAGATCAAAGAACTTGTGGTACTAGGATCTAACTGGAACTGGGATATTTAAGATATGTTGATGTACACATTCAGTTGCTCTACAATTTCTTTCATTCAGAAAACATAAGTTTGGCATATAATGTTTTGAGATTACTGAGATAATACTGATATAAATATGCTCTTTGCATATTTCATGCAAGTATATGCTTTCTTGTGTTCATGAAATTTACCATGGTCACCACGAGTCAGTTTGGTGGACTGTATTGTAGTCTAAGGAAGTATATAGTTACAACTTTGGATCAATATTCTATTGCTAAAACAACGCTGAAAATGTAATGAAAAAAGGGCCAAACTTATCCGTGTTCTGTTAGTTGTCGGCACATGATATTGCACTGACCTGGTTCTTTGGGGGCCGGGAGAAATCCTTGCCATTTTGGCACCGACGTGGTGACGCCTGCGGGTGTCGCCGTCCTTCCTAAAGGGCGTCGCGTGTGCCTCCGCCCCACCCCCCGTAGCGTACTGGGGGAAACCCTAGAAACGCTTTCCGAGGGATACCCTTGGACTGGTCCGGGCAGCAGCGTCGTCATTGTCGCTTTCCTTCTTGGAGGTGTTGCTTGGTACAGAGGGCGCAGAGGTGGCGAGGTGGTAATTCTCTGGAGGGCACAGAGGTGGCGAGTCATCTCCTTTTGCATTGTACCGCCGGTGTCGGCATTGTTTTCTCTTTCTTTTATTTTTGCTTTGTGTTGTGTCTCTTCTTTTGGGTGTTGTGCTATTTGGCCTAGCAGCGGTCTCACCTGGTTGTTTTATTTATAAAGCGGGGCGAAATCCTATTTCGAGAACAATAGATCACCCTAGTCTCTTACGTTTGATGTCACAGCGTATCTACTTCACAATATCTATATTCATATGCAGCTCCATGTACCATGTTAGACATACTAGTGCAAGTGTTACAAAATGGACCTGTCTGGAATTCCTGATATGGATTGGTAGCCCTAGGTTGCAGCAATAGCATTCATCATTGCTGCAATTTTGGGTTGATGCTCATCTATGGTGTTTTATGTCAGGACAAAGCTGTGAACAGGCTGTGGTAGAAGAGGAAGAGGAAGACCAAGAGGCTGTTCTTGCTTGCAATGTTACCTAAAAATAGTTCCATGTCTGATACTCAAGCAACACCATAAGACTGCTAGTTCTGTCATTTTAGCCTGATTTCACTTGGTACCATTATATCCAACTAGCATGGTGGCCCTCGCAAATGCGAGGGAATCACCTATAGTCGGTTGAAAGAATTTTTCAATAAAGATTTACGATTTTGTGTACTAATATCAATGTTCTAATAGTATATAATAGAATTTTATGGCTACATAAATGATATGCTAAATAAAAATTGAAAAAATATTTAAATTGCGGGAAGTCGAATTTTATATCATTCAAATAACACTGCCTCTACTGACATTACCAATCTATAAGCTTGGTGACTATATGAATGCGCTAATGTAGTAACTGAAATTTGTCCACAAGATATGCTACTGATGACATGTGTTGCTTTTACGTTATATAAGATTAGTACATAGAATTAAAGGTTATATCACAAGCTACTTGTATTTTCTATATCTTGTTATAGAACTTTGCTCAATGTTGGAATTCATATAGGTGGTCATTAATATTATATATGAGCACCTAATATAATTTGTGTATGGTGGCGCAAATAACAATGAGGATTCAACAAAATAATTGTGAATTAATGTTCATGTACAATTATAGAACATACTACAATGACCTAGTGGCTGTGTGATAATTACATGTGTGAAGATTCATCATAAGTGTTATTTTAATCAATATAGGGTTCAGCAGATTGATGGCTACATTTTTTTGTTTTGGTTGTGAATTTCAGTTAGTGTATCTCTCTTTTTCATGTTCATTGTGTTTTGAATTAAGAAATAACCTTTTTACTTAAAACAATGTTAATCTACTGGATTTCACCAGCTTAGATTCCCTTATGATCTTCTGGTCCCACTTTACTTCAAAAAGAGTCCACCAGATTCATAGACGTAACCCACTTTTCTTAGAAGCAAAGCAAGTTTTTGGAACACACGTTAGAGTTTTTTTTTTTGGAAAAGTCTTGAGATTGGCTAGAACACATGTTAGTCTCTTTTTATTTGACACGCAAACGGGAGTTACGCACGAACTCTAACTTACTGTTTCTTGGGGAACATCTTGGATGTTGCTTAGTAACTTCTTTCATGTAAGAATTAAGATTTAAACGGTTGTTCTTTCTCAGACATGTTTGTGTTTATAGAACACCTATATACTCCCCGAGTGTCCGCAAAAAGATATTGCATCTAGATATTATTACACGTACTATATAGTTATGGCTATCGAATATTCTAACGGGCTCTCGGGAGCATATTCTCCCGGGCTAAACGAATTGCGTTCACCATATAAGAAAATCAGACAACATTTAGACGTATAATTTTTCATGTTATACGCATACACATGTGAAACCTATGGGCGGAAAAACCAAGTTGGATATTATAAGTTATAGAAATTAAGAAATTTTATAATAAGAGTTGGTTACACCATTGTTGCATACATCCTTTCATGCCAGAATTAATATTCAAAAAGGTCATTATTTCTTTTCCCGGGCTGTTTTTTTTTCTCTCGAGAGGCTGTTGTTGATATAATCCTTTGCATTTCATAATTTTAAACCATTCTGTTCATCATGTAAACCAAAACCCTACTGGTTATATGTGGATTAACACACCTGTCACATTGGTGCTCTATTATTGTTGGCGAATCTTGCACTTGAATCTAAGCAGGTGCATGCTTAGTTTGAAAAATATCAGCCGATCAGGATAGGTTTCCTAATGCCATTGCATGGTAAGGTGTTCAAAAAGGTTGCTGACATCATCCATGACTCAATAATGCATGTGCAATGCACGGTCAACTGTTCCGTGCGGGGTAAAAAAAGATATTCCCCTCGTATCCAATACTGTTCCGTTTAGATGTACCGTGCATCTATTTTTTCTTTGACAAACAAAACATGTGTTTGACACAGACTCTAGAAATAAGTTACACAATCTCTCGGTTAATCCTAATTATAACCGTAAATTGCACATCTAAAGAGCTAAAATAATTGAGATGATGTGGATCAACGTAACGCCTCGAAACACACCCTTATATTGCTTTTAGTATATAATAGATAGATATTTGATTTCACTTGCTCGGTTGTGAGTATGCTTTGATTTTAATGCATGTTGAATGGTAAGTATGCTGGAACATATTTTTGTTGTTACCGAACAGTTAATAAACAGAATGACAAAGTTCTAATTTTTTAACTATTTCAATCAACCTGTCATTTGCTGAGTGTGTATCCAAATGCAATCAGATTAATTCCCGTGTGCCAAATGGCTGGATTGGGTCTGAGTGTATTCTGGTGTAGCGAGTATTGAGAGGGAGAGGGGAATTGGGTGACAGAAATGTATTCACCCAACACACAGGTGGATGTTACACTAAAAAACCCTTGAATCCACTGTTAGTCCTAAGGATTTTTGTAGGAGGTGTGCTTCGGTCCCCCCCCCCCCCTAAATTTAAGTTTTATGGGCCATTTTATTTCTTTGACCCGTCGAAACCCAAATCGAGGCCACGTATATCTCCGTTTATGTGTACTCGGTCGAACTGAGTATAATCCATGTCCTGGACGGCTGATCCCACCTCTTATTATCGCGATCTACGTCTTTGCATGTTATATTTAATTTTTTTGTTGCTGTTATATAACTTACGGTTTTTGCTTCTGCAGGCACATGCGTATTCGTGTATGAGGAATATACGTCTAAGAGGACCATATGGACTTCAAGTGGATTCGTACGGTCCTGAAAACAATTGGTATGAGTTTTTGTTTGTCAAAGTTTGAAAAGAAGGAGGGAGGAGGAGGGGGGGGGGGGGGGGGGGGGGGGGGTCCTGAAAACGATTGGTATGACTTTTGCTTCGGTCCCTTTGGATTGGCTGTTGAGGATTTTATCGCCCTTTGGATTGGCATCCAACACCGCCTCGCCGTTTACTTCCATGAAGAGCTTCGCTATCTTCTAGAGAGTTTCACTCAGCGTGGATGCAAACCTATGCATTTGTGAGTTTTGAGCAGCTAGCATGCTAACTCGAGCCATGCATGATTAGTACATCTTTCTTTGCGTCTTTTACCGATCGAGTGATTGGCTCGATAAAAGGCGCAACGTCTGATCTACTTTTTTTGGTCACGCATGATTAGCATATAACATCAGAAAAACAGTCGTGTTCTGTCCAGATGTACTATGGTTAGAATATTTGGCATGCATTATGAAATAGTGGCTTATCTACCTTCTTTTGTTCATTCCTTTGTCGCGTGTCGTGTTAATCCAGACTTTCGAGGGTCACGACCAGGTCGCCAGCATATTTGCATGCTATTTAGCCATTCTTTATTCGTTGAATTGTGTTGTTTGTCGAACGACTTTGCTTATAACACAGCAACACGTCTTTCATCTTTTTCATAAACTAGCATGGTGGCCCTCGCAAATGCGAGGGCATCACCTATCATCATCTTCACTATGCCCAAGTTGATTGGAAATATTAGCACATTCACAAAATACTATTAAAAATAATAAATTATTTAGCCGCCATCTATATATGTCATGCATAGAAGACATATTTAATAGTTTTAGCTTTGCGGGTGAAATATTATTAGGGTATCGTTTCAAAAAAAAATATTATAATGTCCAATGGATCTAAGGAAGGATAATATTGACTTATACCAACTCCAGTACCAAATATTTATTTTTTCATGCATTGTTTTTTTTACTAATCCGAACTTGTTATTCTCATGAATTCAGTTCGACTGCCCACCTACATCTTATTTACCAACCTTCTATTAATTCCAAACCTAGTAAATTTTATCTTACACATAAGAAAACCTCTGCTAAGTATAAAGTTTTAATAAGTTCAAACTTTCTTCATATTTTACAAAGCCAGTGTATATGCTTTAAACTTAACTTTAAGAGATCGTGTATATTGTTTGATCATAACTATACATGGTATACTTGTCCATTTAAAATCCGTATATGTTCACTCCATATTTATATTTCAAGTATCCATGTTGGTATCTGCATTTAATCTGATCATTCTGGTACCCTCCCAAATGTTGTTTGATAACACACATTTTCTTAAAGCATGTACTACAGAAATTATTTATCAGGTCTTTTCGTAATCATTTGAATATTTATATAACTTTGTATTCGAATAACGAAGATATGCTACTAACAAAATGAATAGATGAAATATTGTTTTCTGGTAGGTCAACTACATACTGAGAATTTTCAATTATTTCGTCTTGTAATAAATTTCTTTCTTCTTTACTCCCTCAATTATAAAATATTGATATTCTGCGTTCATTCTGAAATATGTCACATTTTAGACAAATACACCATGGGTGCATACTTCCATGGTAGATCTAAACCGTTATAGCGCAGGTCTACATTGAATTAAGAAGATCTATCCGTTCCTCAAAAAAAGAGATCTATATGTATTTTAGATAGTATGATGACCTAGTGGTTTTGATTCATTATTTAAAATAGGGTCCACCCAAATTCTTGTTTTTTTGCGGGGTGTTCAAATTATTGTTGTTTTTTCAGGGTGTTCAAATCCTTGTCAATAGCTGCAAAATTGTAGGTATATGTATTTTTTCTTGTCACACCGTATGTACAATAGCCATGGAATACACACGTGTTAAATATTAAATTTATAAACTTCTTCATGGTGCACAATACATGCTACCGAAATGATTAACCAAAGACCAAAAGTACTAATGTATCGTATGGAGATACGCCTATCAACTCTTTCTTTTTTTAACGTGCCACTCCAAAGTCCTTTGACCATACGTCATGGTCACTTGAAAAAGATACGATCTTGGACTATGTACATATTTGTTTTCGTACGGAAGTTAAGCGTGTCATTCTAGATTAAACGGTCACACAACTATTAGTTTTTCTTTAAATCCTAGCCATAAATTTTATATCTGGCTGATGTGGATCAACCTTGTGTCTTGAAACAAACCATTATATTGCTAAAAAATCTCAGAAGGAGTCGAGTTCTATTTACTGAATCATAAGAGAATTAGATACATGATTTCTTAGGGCTAGAGCATATGAGGTTTTCACGTGAGTAAATTTATTGCACTTAATATGAACCATGCGCCTCTTTACCTATATCTGGCTAAGATATATCAAACATGTTAGTTTACCTTAAATCATAGCCATCAATTTAGTATCCAATGGTCAACATAATTTAAGTGAAGTCCCGTGAACCACATGCCTCTTTACATTGATCAGACTACCTTACATAGCAAACGTGTTTAACACATGTAATGTGTTAGTCTATCTTAATCATAGCCAATTGTAGCAGTTAATTAATTATGAAAAACTCTAGTAAAAGAATTTAAGTGATTTTAGACTAACATGGTATTATATTTTCTTTCAGAAGGTATTATATGTTATATGGTAGGAGTACATATATCTAGGCCAGTTTATTTCCAGGTCCTACGCATTACCAGAACAGAGTGAAACCCAAACATGTTCGGTCACAGCTCCTGTGTATGTTCATGTTCGGTCACAGCTCCTGTGTATGTTCTCAAAAAAAATCCTGTGTATGCGATTCGTACTCATCTTGGAAAAAAAAGGATATGTGTACGTGTTTGGCCAGGATTCCCTAAAAAAGATCTATGCATGCGATTCGTACTCATGTTGGAGGAAAAAAAGGGATTCGTGTAAGGTGGGTGTTACATGTTTTTTTTTGAGGGAATGTGTGTTACGTGTTTGGCCAGGCTAATCATGATATAACTGGAACACACGTGTTATACTTGTTACATAAATCTTATGGTTAGGATTTAATATTTTATCTCTAAATTTTAGATCTAACCATTAAAATAATATTGATGATGTGGATCAACGTGGTGCCTCGAAAAACACCCTTATATTGCTTTTAGTATATAATAGACGATCTACTTAGCTCATACGGTAATCAACGTTCTCTCTTACCGTCATGACCTGGAGGCACAGAGAGGAGTCTAGTTTATACAATTAAATGCATCATTACATCTCGTTGGCAGTCTGTAGTGTAATGAATGGTCAGACCAACCTTCCTCAGTGTTTATAACATCTGGCGTCTATATATACCATTCCATCTTCACCAAAGTAAACACATGCTCCACACTCCCACTTTATTTTAAAATGCATGATAAGCATTAGCTTAGCAGACCAAACAGATTACAATCGTATTAATGAAGCAAACAGGGGAACCAATGTGAGAATGTGAGGAATCGGGAGTATCAAGGAAGGTAGTAATTCATATAAGTTGAAACCACATACAGTATACTCATCTCGATATGAGACATATCATGCATCATATCGAGGTGTTTGTTTTTTCAATACTGATTTGTCCGTTTTCTTATTCACATATGCCACGTGGATACTCATCCGTGCTTGCCCTTTCTGAGATGCAAGTAGTGTGAATGCCAATTACCCAAGCATGGATGACCATCATATGTGTATACTATATGTGGACATTGATTCATTAGTTTGCATCTCGGTTGCTTGTATACCTACGGATCGACCGAAAAGAAACATAGATTTCACGGACTTGTTTTATAATCATGACACGGAAATTTGGATTTACAAGAAACATTTGTTTTTGGTAAGTGGGAAGGGCATGCGACTTTTTATTTTAAGTAAACTATAGTTATTAAAAGTGAACAGATCGGCGTACATGATCGATATCAACCATCAAAAAAGAAAAGACAACATGAAATGAATCTGCATTAACATGATATTCTAATATCAAAATACCAACTGCACCGGCTATGTAAATCTCGTGCAATCATGTCTAGTTGGTTACACCAAGCAGTCAAAGTATGTCGTTTTTCTATTGGTCGTAAGTAGGACATCCAATAAGTGATCAAAAAAATAACCTGCATACAAGATGATGATTCTTCGTTTTGATAGATATAATCATTGCGCATATTTATTGCATAAATTCAACTGCAAACTCCTACTCAGATTTCAACTTTAAATTTATTAGCGACTTCCCTTGGCCAATTTTAGAAAAGATTCACTGGGTTGCTTGGGGATAATATATTAAAGGCCATTTGCACAATACGCCAAACTTCCCAATGAACATGTGATAAACAAATTTTGAATTATTTCATCTTGATCATGGAAGCAACATTTTTTACTACTATGTCAAATTGGTTTGGCCATGTTATCCTTAGTTAGTATTACCTTGCAATGTAACAACAAAATGAAACTCTTGATTTTAAGTGGAGTTTTCATTTTCCAAATATACTTATGCAAGAATCTAATATGGTTATTCTATAATCTAGATATAGTGATTTGACCAGGAAAAAACAGATGTTGCAAGTTCCCAAACAAAGATATCAGGTTGAGTTGAAATCTCTACTTTCATCAAACGTTGAACAAAATGAAGACACCTTGACCATTTCTGCCCGTTAAGGCTCTTCTAAAAGCTATATTTACTAGAGCCCATGAGCTAAAATTAGCTATCAAAACATCTTTTCAATGCACTATGTTATATGGTGATGGGTATTTGTGAGACAAGGGTGAATCACCAATCCAAGTATCCTTAGAAACACATGTATCTTCGCCGTTCCCTGCTTCAGAAGAACCTCTGTTAAAAAAGTCACCTTTGTCCTTTGTGAGGCCCTTCAAAAATTGGTTATCAGATGGTTTTTTATTTACTTGACACAAAGTTTTAGAGTGAACATGCTTATTTTTCATTAGCTCCTGCCAAATTTTTTCTTCATTTAAAAGTATAAAGGGTCATTTGTTTAATAAAAAAATATTTGTTATATCTAAAACATATACTCCAAGACCTCCCTAGTCCTTCCGACTAAAAAAATTTCTCCATTTCATAGGCCTCTATGATGCGTAGAACTTGATATCACGGTTTAATTTCGTCAACCATTACCATCAACAAATGATTGCTTAGTTGCTAATGTAAGTTGCTATGCAAGGATACTTAGTCACACATGTATGCAGTACGTGCTTCCCACTCTATTGGGACGGTTTCATTCATTGTCACAGTGAAATCCATGGAATTGTTTATTTTTTAAATCATAATTCAGATTTTAAGGTTTTCAGTACGATGTGTCCATTAAAAACAAAATCGATCAAATACATAATTGGTTAGCCGGAAATAGGGTAACATGTAACCACGGTTGGAATCCTGGAATTCGTATTTGCAACCACCAAAACCTGTCAATGAACATGATTGAAAGCTACTCACTTTTCCCTTGCTCATTCGCAGCTTGCTGTGGGGATTAATGTGCCCTAACCATTAAGCGAAACTGACTCTAGGTGATAATATTTTTTTCAAATGAAGGGGTTTTCCACGGCCAATTTCATTTCACAATGAAACCATACTTGTGACAGTTCATTGCAGAAGGTCCATTTCGCTAGATGATAATATCGAATAACTTATACCAAGGCTGAATTGTCTACTTGGAACCTTTGGACAATATAGAATCACTTCACACCTTGGAGAACACCATGCCAACTCTTTATCGTCCCAGAAGATGGAAATTCAGGGTGGAGAAGAGTCTTTACCTTCCTAGTGTCTTACTTCAAAAATATGGCTCGAGAAGCAAGGAAATAAAGCTACGTGCAATGAGCATACCATTACTCCAACAGCCCGACCTTTATAACTTTGATGTATCCATAAGGTTGATTTTATGATTGTAAATATCTGGCCAATACACCTAGTACTCCCTCCGTTTCAAAATATAAGATGTTTTAGATTTGTGAAGCAAATATATCTAGACTACTTTTAGTATGTAGGTTCACTCAAGTTTAGAGTGAATCTATACACTAAAACAAGTCTAGATACATTTTATTCATAAACCTAAAACATCTTATATTTTAAAACGGAGGAAGTAGATCCGAATAGCGCCAAAGAATAAACGTGACATGTATTCTCGCTTCTCCCTGTCTTGAGCTGTAACAGAGAACAGACATGATAGGCGATGGAGTGATATGTATAAGGCAAACAACTCACTCACCCAACTGAAATTTCGTGTAACTTTTATTTCTTTATTCAATTAATGTGACGTCTCTCCACGAGTAACTTGATTATTGCTAGTTGGTTATTGATCTTACGTTACATGCATAACTTAATCTATTCCAGTGCTCTCCAAAAGCTAAAGCTCATGCTGAAAGTTCGGGCATGCAATTTCTAAGTTGGTCCAAAGGCGAAACATGATCAGGCTGATTGGTGGAGTCCGAGGACCTCGAATGCTCTTGACGCCTGCCACTCCCATTTGTTCATACATAAGTTTCTGTTTACCTTCATCATCCTCTACTCGATCTGTTCATGTGATTGGCACATGTACTGTTGTGCGAACACAAGTGGAGGAAACAAATCACGATCTGTTAAAGAAATTTGCTATCCAACCGGTCGTATTTATATGAGAGAAAAATGTCTGATGATTTTTTCCAACAAATTAATGTTTGGTAGCTGGGATAGGTGTGGTAGCACCATGTTTCCAGCGATATATGGACTCTAGCTAACTATTCCCAAAACCAAAAACTTGCACAGAAGTAGGAGAGCAGGAAAATCAGCCCAGCACTATGCTGGCGCTATTAGCGGATTAACAGGCATTTGTGTGAAACACACCTAGTTATTACTACACCCTACTATAGTATGAGTATGTGAGCAATATATGGATTAAATGCAAAAAGATTAATTCAAAAGGTTTTTTATCAAGATCAGTTTAAAAATCTCTATTTTACCTATTAAGGTCTTATATGAAAAAAATATTTTGTATTGTGTTGGACAAGTAATGATTCCCTCATGTCCTAAAAATAATTTGGAAATTTTCTATAAACAACCTTATTTATTTTAAAATTTCCCGGAATAGTCATACCATGAACTACAAATGACATAATTGTAACTTTGCTTTTGATTAGAAGTGGTTTACCCAAGTCTAAAAAGTGTATTTTGATTGTACGAAAGATCTAAAACTGGTTTGAATCAATTTGGATTGATAAATCAAAAGTTATAACAAAAATAAGAAATAGAAAATAACAAAAAAAAAACCTAACTAACCATACCAAACCTAACCGGACTAGCCCATCTCTACCATATGCGCAGGCGCAGCCCAAGGAGGCCCAAAGCCAGTCTACCGAGGACGCAACCACCCTTAATTAGTTTTTCTCCTTACACGCGAGACCCTCTAGTCAGCCTCCGCTCAGCCACCCACAGGTGAATCCCTGTCATCATCCCCTTCCTTGCGACCGAATCATGATCGAGACACGTTCTTCTCGATGTCCCTAATCCCAAATTGAACTCCACCCATGTTCTCCTTTGGATTTTTGCCTCCTCAGAACGCTGTCGCCTCCATATAATCACCCACACTCACCCCTTATGTAGAATTTTGCAAACTCCGAACACTAGCTCTCCTAAGTTTTCCATCACAATTTTGCCGCCACTAGAACTTCGGATCAATCTTTAAGTTATGGTTCGATTCGCCCCTTCTCATCAATATATCAGTGGATTTAAAAAATAGAGACGGACATGAATATGTAATAATATTGCAAGTTTGCCGATGCTAGAATTTTAGGAAATTTAAGTCTCTGTGTTAGTATATAAATCATAACTTTTAGTTTGTAAGTACAAACGTGGTGAAATATTTTGCATCTAGATCTAAATTAAATTATCTATACAAATAATTATAAGCAAAAATATTTGACATTGCTGTTGCAGAAAGTTTTTCAGAAATATTAAAACCCTATAATTCATATATTATATTTTATAAGATAGCTAATACAATAATTATTTTTGATCATGCATCATATGTAGGTTCATTCACCAGGGAAATAAATATCTAATGTTTTGTAATTATACATTATCATGCATGCATTGGTGCATCTTTGTATTGTTGCACAAGTGCAATGATTTATGTTTTTATTTTAAAAGCTAGATTGCTAAGAATGCAACTACTGTAATTTTGACGATCTTCTGAACATCTTTAACAACTAAGGAAAATGGTTGTATCTTGTCCATAAATGTCTGACTATTTCTCTATGCATTATAGTTGTTTTTGTAGAATTGCATATGTAGGAATTGATGCGAATATTCTATGCTATTTCTCATATTATTCCCTTATTCTCCTTGTTTATGATCCATTGTATTGGTATATTGCTTAGATATACTATTTAGACGAGGATGAGAATCTCACCATAAAAAGTTATGTATTTTGAAAGCTTATGTCTGGCTTGGGACCTAGCTGCACAAGCACTACTATTGGTGCTACTGATTTGCTGATCGTTTGATGATTGTCGTGATCTGTTGAGGTCAGGTATATTTTGGGAGTAGTCGTACTATCTATTCCACTATCTTGTAATTGATCACAACTGATGCATGAACTCTAATATTTTGGAAGGTGGTATATACTAACCCCTTAGATGATGAACATGTGATGCATTCGAGCTTCAGTTTTTGGGTTAGCTTGTGGTGCATCAGTAACCCATCCGATGATGAAATCATTATTATGTCAACAATATTGAGTGCTATATGCTGGATAACCTCGGCACTCAATGGAAGAGGTTGCAACCAAACAACGGGAAGTGGTTTTTGTATTCATTGGACTATTGTAGTGCAGCCAACCAAACACTGGATACCATTCTTGGAATCATTTAGGAAAATTCTTTGTGCGCAACCAAAAAAATATGTGGTCTAGAGGTTGTTTTCCCCAGCCAGACCTTTCGTTTTTTGCAGCTCCAGCCTCTAGTCCCGGCCTCGTCTGAAACCAGGACTAGTGCTCTAAAGGTTGTTTTCCCCAGCCACTAGTAGAAAAATGACGTTTCGTTTTTTGCAGCTCCAGCCTCTAGTCCCGGCCTCGTCTGAAACCGGGACTAGTGTTAGCACTAGTCCCGGTCTGTGAATTTTGCAACGGCTAGATGGCCCCACATGACTAGTCCCGGTCCATGGGCAACCTCTAGTCCCAGCTGGTAACACAAGCCAGGTCTAGAGCACATATGGGACCCATGGCTATATTTAGTCTGGGTTCTTGTTACCAGCCGGGACTAGAGATCAACCTCTAGTCTGGGTTCGTTTTACCACCCGAGACAATTTATTACCACTATATATCCCTCTTCGACCCAGCACAAAAGCATGGTCATTTCCTCCAAGGAACGGCTCAAGTTCATCCGCATTTTTTGTCCAATTTGGTGGCAATCAATCCAAGATTTGGTGGCATCATCTATCAATCCAAGCTTCTAAAATGGTTAGCAACTTCAATCATGCATCTCTTATTGTTATAGTTTAGCTCAATGCTCTAGAACTAGAATGAGGAATTTCATGCTTAGAAGTGTAGAGGGAATTTTAGATGTGTAATTTTAAGCATAGTTTGATTATACAAAAATCTACTGAAAGTTGAGATGTGCATTTGAAGAGTTTCGGATCTCAGAATTAAATAAGGTTTTCACTGCTAGAGCAATAATTAAATAGTCAATATTTTTATGTTAACAGTTTTGTCCAATGCAAAATTAGTGCATGTAAAATTTTAATATGATAGAAAATCTTAATTCAAAAATTAGTGCATGTAAAAGTAATTGTATTAAAAATGATGCAAAAAATTTATATGATAGAAAATTTTAATTATACTGCAGATGAGCCGAGAATGGATGTACGACGCTCCCCGAATGTCTGACGCGTTCATTAAAGGCGTCCATTATTTCCTTGATTTGGCAGAGGCAAACAAGTGGAATGGTTTTATATGTTGTCCGTGTCGTGTCTATCGAAATGAGAAGGATTACTCTTCATCCAAAACCATTCACATCCACCTGATTCAATCAGGTTTCATGTCCGGCTATATTTGTTAGACAAAACATGGAGAAAGCGGGGTTATGATGACATACAACGGAGAAGAAGAAGAGAACGATGACAACTATCCAATGTTTCCTGAATACGGTGGCACTTCACTAGAAGACAATGAACAAGAAGAAGGTGAAGAACGGGCATTAGATGAGACTGCTGATGATCTTCGTCAGGCCATTCTTCTTCATAAGAAAGTCATATGATGTATTCTGAATTTTTCCTGCGTCCGTTTTTTAGATGCAATCAATATGTACATATGTATATCATTTTGTGAAGCTTTTACTAAGTTTTTTATTTTTTCTGTTTTATAAGAATAATTATACTAACTTTCCCTTTGACAGAAGCTTTTAGTCCCGGTTGTAGCCACTAACCGGGACTAAAGATATTTCCCGCCATTTCCCACCGCTTCCCGCCATGTTTTCCCGCCCTTTTCCTCTGACTGAAGCTTTTAGTCTCGGTTGTAGCCACTAACCGGGACTAAAGACATTTCCCGCCATTTCCCACCGGTTTCCGCAATGTTTTCCCGCCCTTTTCCTGTATATCTAGGCCGACCGCGCCATCTCTATCCACACATCCACACCTTCCTCTCTCACAACAATGGACAACGCCTACTGGGCCATTCTGACCCTCGAGGAGACCGAGGCTCTGTGCACCTCCAGCTTCCCTTGCCCTCCAGGCTACCGGCCGCCCACCGGCTGGATGCTGAGTGCTGCAGGGGTTCTTGTCCCTCAAGGTTCCGCATGTCAGGCGGCCATCACGAACCACTTCTACCACGAGCTCACGCCGGAGCAACGGATAGATCCCCAGTGGGATCCCGACAACTATGACACCTGGAATGCCTTTTTTGCTAACCGACAAGGAAGAGAGCTCTCCAGGTATGAGGGTGACGGCCCTCCCCCGGTTAACCACAACGAAGCCGGCCACCGCCTGTGGTGGGCGAACCAGACTATCATCGGCGTGATGCGCTACATCGCTGGGGGAGACCATCCTCTCTTACGGTGCCCACAAGGCCACCCGCCACAGAGCCACAAGAAGGCCCCTCCCCTGCCCGGAGGTAGCTGCATCGTCTTCCAGGAGACCCCTCCCCCGCCCGATGTGAATCAGAGGCCAAAGTGTAAGGTGCCCCCGGTATATGCCATGGCTGGGTTAAGGATCCCCGGAGTGGCGGGTGACGATGACGATGATGAAGAAGACCCTGAAGCTGCGTACTATAGGACTAGGCATGATTATGACTAAAGGGGGCGGCTTTAGTCCTGAGTGTTAGCTAGTCCTGGTTTGTCCCTGTTTTTAATATTGAGTGTTAGTCCCGGTTTGTGGATGGACTGGTACTAAAGGGGGGCCTTTAGTTCTGATTCGTACTACGACTTTCCCAAATAATAAAGATGTTGTCCCGATTCGTACTTACCATGAAGATCTAATCTCCAAACACGTGCGGTCACATATTAGGGAGTGCCTCTATGACCAGTTTCTTAGAGATACCGGAGGACTGGGCTCCGGCGGAATATCCCTGAAACTGGCCGTAGTGGTGTCCCAGCTCTCGAATACCATCTTGCATCTCGTAACATCTCTAACTAGATCAATACGCCTGGGAGCTAACCTAATTTCACATATTAGGGAGTGCCTCTATGACTAGTTTCTTGGAGATACCGGAGGACTGGGCTCCTGCGGCATCTCCCTAAAACTGGCCGTAGTGGTGTCCCTGATCTTGAAGACCATCTTGGAGATGCCTCAAACTGGCTAGAGGACTGGACTCACAAAGATGCCTATTTATAGTACAAGTAGCTCAACATAGTGTCGGCACTCACGACATAATGTGCTGACTCATGTTTTGTCCCGGTTGGTGTCTCCAACTAGGACTAAAGGTTCAGCTTTAGTCCTGGTTGGCGACACCATCCGGGACAAGGTAAAATCCGCACGACATAATATCAACACTCACCCCTATCATTAGTGTTGCATGCCCTAGTAGCCTGTCTGCCCTAGTCCTGCCTGCCCTAGCCTGTCGCAGGCTTTAGTCCCGGTCCATATTTAGTATGCTAATAGATTTATATTATAGATGTTTTTTCCTGCAAATTTTGATATATGATACATATTTTTCACCATTACAGAATAAAAGATATTGAAATAATAATATTAATAAATTCAAACTCTAGTATACAAAAGATATTTTTTTAACTGAACAAAATATTAGTTTTATAATAGAATATACTAATAGATTTACATTATAGATCTTTTTTTCTTGCAAATTTTGATATATGATACATATTTTTCATCATTACAGAATAAAAGATATTGAAATAATAATATTAATAAATTCAAACTCTAATATACAAAAGATATTTTTTAATTCAACAAAATATTAGTTTTATAATAGAATATGCTAATAGATTTACATTATAGATCTTTCTTTCCTGCAAATTTTGATATATGATACATATTTTTCATCATTACAGAATAAAAGATATTAGAATAATAATATTAATAAATTTAAACTCTAGTATATAAAATATATTTTTTAATTCAACAAAATATTAGTTTTATAACAGAATATGCTACTCCCTCCGATCCATATTACTTGTCACTAAAGTGGATGTATCTAGACATGTTTTAGTGTTCGATACATCCATTTCAATGACAAGTAATATGGATCGGAGGGAGTAATAGATTTACATTATAGATCTTTTTTCCTGCAAAATTTGATATATAATACATATTTTTCATCATCACAGAACAAAAGATATAGAAATAATAAAATTAAAAAAATCAACCTCTAGTCCCGGTCCTAGCCACGAGCTGGGACGGCTAGGGCCGGGACTAGAGGTTTTTGCGCTTGAGAACGAAACGGCGCGCCGAAAAGACCTCTAGTCCCGATTTGTGGCTGGGACCGGGACTAGAGGCCCCCCCTCTAGTCCCGGCTGGAGGCTGGAACCGGGACAAGAGGTGGTGGGTATAAATACCCACCGCCCTCCTCCCGGCCCGAGCCACACACCGAGACGCCCTCTTCTCCAGATCGCCTCCGTCTCCCGCGCCCCATGAAGCTCATCGCTGTCTTCCCCGTGCCCGTCGCCGTCGCCCGTCACCCGTCGCCGTAGCCCGTAGTCGCGCCCCGCTCGCGTCACCCGTGTCTTCCCCGCGCCGCCCTCTTTCCCGTGCCGCCGCCGACCATCTTCCATGCGCCGCCACCGCCGTAAGTTTTCCTCATTTTTTTTCATAAATGTATATTGTTAATTAATTAGTATATAGTATTGTTTAATTATATAATTTAGTTAGATATAATATTTTTAGTATATAGTATATTGTTTAGATAATATTGTTAGCATATTGTTATCTACTATATAGTATTGTTTATAGATAATTTAGTTAGATATAATATTGTTAGTATTGTATATAGTAAATGTAGTTAGATATATAATTTTCTTTAGACATATTATTATTTAGTTTAGCGATATTTAGATATTTGTATATATTAATTGTTAGTATTTAGGATATTTAGAGATTTGTATATAAATATTTTTTAGTATTTAGGATATTATTGCTAATATTTAGGAAATTATTACTATTATTAGAATATAATTATTTACTTAGCATTATTTCGGTCAAATCCATACCTACTTTAGGATATGCCCGGGCATCCTCGTAGTGGACTCGGCCTGAGTGTAACACCCTCAGAATCGGACCTATGCAAGTTTAGCGAAACTCGCCAAACCCGCATAGAAACGATTCAAAGGTGCCCACCAGGCACTTTCGTGCGGGTGGAAAACGAAGTAATAACATTACACAACAGTCCTCGATGGGACCCATAGAACAGATATATACAACAGCGACTCAAAGAGTCAAGAATACAGATATAATATACAAGATCCAAATCACCTTGAAAACGGTAGAGCGTCCGACTACGGACAAGATGCAAATGGGGCTAAGAGCCCTGAAGAATAACCAATGGCGTCCATAACCCTGCCCAGGCCAAGCCGGAAGGGTAACCCTGCTAACGACGTCGATCTCAAAACCTGCTTAAACAAAAGGGGTGCCGACAAAGGGCAGAGGAAAAAGAAGGAGCGTCAGTACTGAGGCCAGTACACGGCGAGGCTAGAATTCGGCGGTCCTCGCCTACATAGGTATGGTGGACTGAGCGGCAGCGGCAGCATGCACTGAACAACCTATAGAGACTCGATACAACTGGCGGTTATCAGAGAGGGTAAGAATGACCTATCCGGATCCAACCTGAAGCTAACACCAAACAAACCCATCCTGGTGTTTCCCCCTCGATACCGAACGAGGAAGTCGACCGAGGAACTCACACAGTTGGCAGTTTTATTTATTCGGTTATCGTTGCAGCAATTACTAGGCAAGTATAGGTAACCGTCCTGATAAAGTAAGCAGTGGGCCCTTTTAGTTAATCATTCCGTTGTAGTTGCAGCAATTACTAATCATATACAGATAGCATGATGTAATCCCGAAACCCAGCAGTTGTTGGTACTTTTATTCAGCCATTTCGTTGTAGTTGCAATACTTACTAGTCAGGTACAATGGTCGCAAGCGACACTCCAAACAAGCAGTTGTGGCCAGTATTAATTAGCCATTCCATTATAGTGAAGCTGATTACTAGTCATTATAAAGTCAAATTTACAGCAATAAACTTTAGTTATGCTTGTCTATGATCGAGATATTGTGCTCCAAGTCGTCCATAACCGCGGACACGGCTTTCAGAAAGTTTTAACCCGGCCGGGGTGCACAAATAGCAACACACACACGATCAACCTCGGAAAAACCAAATCAAAACCCAACGAGGTCTTCACGACAGAGCAATCACAAGATTCAGAAATATTTCAGGGGGCCACCCCTTAAAGTATACCCGCAACGAAGTAAGCAAGCTCCGAGACGGACTCAAGGTTGTGGGGACGGCTGTGAAGGACTGGGAACCCAAAACTGGGCTTCTCGACACCGCGGAATCGTGCCACTATCCTAAACAGTACAGTGTGCTATCTGTCGCACAATCGTAAATAAAGCAGTAGCATGGCATAAGTACAGGATCGTAAATAAAACCTCAAACTAGTTTGTGGCCCCAAGAAATAAGACGGAATCAAGCTCTGGCTAAGGGGGGCCCATACTCCCCATATGTGGATAGCGCGATAAATCAAGGAACAGGTATCAAGTACTCGGGGTCCTACGGGACACAAGTGGGCGTTCGGAAACCAAATATTATCTATCACCCACCGATGCCTCTGCTTATTTCAATTTTAGTTGTTAAACAGAAATTAAAGTGACGATAAGTAAAACTATGATCAACTCCATCATCAACATGCGGCAATACATCAGCAACTGTGGCATATGACGACACACATCAGCACTTGAGCAAGCAACTACGACGCGCAAGTCCAACTATCTACCAAACAACAGGTAATAGGGTGTGTCCAAGGCAATATAGGGCTGCACGGGATATTCGGGCACGGAAACTAGAGCATCGCAACACAGATAGCAATAGATCAACAGGAGGGAAGTAAATACTATAAAAGTAAGATAGGTAGAAAGAGGGAGATGCTCGCCTGAAAACATTGTCGAAGGGTTCAACCGAAGATCGGGGCGAAGCTCACATCAACTCAACGGCCTTATCCGCGAAGAAGCAAAACACTAGAAGAAACATCGGATGCAATACTCAATACAACGGAAGAAGATCGGCATGATGCATGTATGAAGCATGGCATGGCAAGGTGCGATGCAATTAGGCCATATTAAGCGGAACCGGGGTTCCGACAATTAATTAAATGGTTCAAGTTATTTAGAAACCCCGCATTTTAAATGTTGTATTAACATGGCAAATAATAGCACCGGGTTCGCTACACAAGTTTAGATGAGGCCAATATGAGACTAGATTTGCCCGCATATGGGCCCCATATTTAATTATTAGGTGAATCGGCGGAAGGCCCCCAAACCACATGACAAGATGCATGCAAGTATGACAATTTAATATGCAACAGGTTTTATTTCATTTATAAAATAAGGCTCGAGAAAAGGGGTCACACATTAGGGGTCTCGACGATCTCGGGAATCCGGGGTTCGGGGTCGGTCTCAGGGTCCAGGGTTCGACGGGCTCGGCGGGATCGTTCTCGGACTCCGGGGGTTAGGGTCTTGTCGCATCAGGGTTCTCGGCGAGCTCGGCGTCCGGGAGAAAGAACTTGTCGCTCAGGGTCTCGGTGTCGGGGCGCATCGGTTCCTTCCGGGTCGACGCCGTTCTTGTTGTCGCGAAGGTCTTGTCGGGCCCGCGTAACGGGTCGGTCTTGCTGTTGCGAGGGTCTTGTCGGGACCTCGAGACGGGTCGTCTTGGTGTCCGGGGTGCAGTGCTTGGCGTTCTGCGTCGGTTCCTTGTCGGAGGTCTTGGCGCTTCGGATCGTCTTCGGTTCGGGGCCTCAGGGTTCAGGGGTCTCGGCGTCCGTGTGGCGGTCTTGTCTTTTCGTGTGGGCGTCCTCGAGGTCGATGGCGAACTTGTCGGTTCCGCGGTCGTCGGGTCATGTCGACGGTTCCGATTGTAGATCTCGGCGTTCTCGAGGGAGTGCTTGTTGTTCCGGGGATCCTCCGGGTCCGGGGTGGAGGACTTGGGTGTTGGCGATGTCTCGTTGGGGTCCATGTCGAAGTACTTATCGGTGGTCCATCGAGCGTCACCAGGCTCATCCTCTCGATACCCTGTCAACGCGGAGATCTTGTGGAAGCTTGGCACCTCGCGAGTACACGGCTTACGCGCAGTTCTTATCGAGGCCGGTCTTGAACACCGGGGTCGGAGGAGGCGGAGGAAGCCCAGGTCGGGGACAGCGGATGGCGGCGCGAGGCAGAGGGTCGACTCGAACGGCCGGAGCTCCGGCGACGAGGAGGTCTCAGGCCGGCAGGGCGACGCGGGGCACACGCTGGCGGACGGCACCTGCTCGACACGGAGGCCTCGCAGGAGAGGAAGCTCAGGCGGGAGGCGGCAGACACGCGGCGGGGTCGAGCGTTGGGGCGGGCTCGCCGGCGGCGGACGGAGGGAGGGGCGACGAGGCGTGCGGGGCCGCGCGCTGGCCGGCGGGGTGGTGGCCGGGCCCGCGCGGGCAGAGGAGGCGCGGTGGAGGCCGACGCGGCGGTGAGCCTGAGCGGGAGCGGGGCGAGGCCGGCGACGCACGGCGACTGGCGGCGGAAGGCGAGGGAGCAGGCGCGGCCGGTGGAGGAGGTGGGCGCCGGGGGCGCGCCAGGGCGGGGAGGGCGGCTGGGGTAGCTCGGAGGACGGTCGGCGGCGCGCGCGGAGGGGCTGCAGGCGGCGCTTGAGGAGGCCCAGGGAGGGAGGGGGTCGACGGCGAGCTTGGGGAAGAGGGGTCGCCGGCTGCGGCGGGAGCGGCCGGCGGGCGGGCGGCGGCGCAGGCGAGGTGCGGCCGGAGGGGCGGGTTGCGGCCGGCGGTTGGGTAGAGGCGGCGATCGAGAGGAGCGGCTAGCAGAGGAGGGAGGAGGTGGACGCGAGGTGGAAGACGGGGCCGGGGCTGCCGCGCGGGGGCGGGGGGGCAGGTGGGGACGGGTCAGGGGAAGGCTCGGACTGGGGAGGGTGGACCGGGTCCGGGGCGAGGCTGGCGCATGGGGGGCCCGCGGGCAGGGAGAGGGGCAGGGGAGGGTGCGTGCGTGCGTGCCTGGGGTGCGCGCGCGGTGAGCCAGGGGTGGGGCTGCTGGGGTTGGTTGTGTGGTGGGGTGGATAGAGTGGGGGAGAGAGAGAGAGAGAGGGGGTTGGCTGGTGAGGCTGACGTGGCAGTTTGTGGTTGGATGGGAGGAGAGGAGAGGGTGAGGTGGCGCAAGGGGAGTGGCCAGGGTGATGTGGCCACAGAGGGTGGGTAGAATTTTAGGTGGGATTAGGATTTAGATGGGGCTGGCAGGGTGGACCGATTTAAAAACAGGGGTGGTCGTTCGGGTCTACTCGGCCCGTTCGACTGCCCCGCTAAAACAATTAAACTTTTGACTTGTTTTAAATGGGCCGTAAGCAAACCGATAGCGGCCAAAACAAAATATTCCGGGGACCCGGTTTTTGATGTTTGAATCAAGAGGGGGCGTTTTAGAAAACAAAACGGGTGTTGCGAAATTATTTTGGCAAACAATGCATGATGATGACGATGCAATGCACAAATTCAACGCGATTTTCTAGTAGTGGTTTTGCGGGATGCCACACTGAGCGAGGGAGTACTACGCTCTATAGGTGTTGTATGAGACATGTGGGGCAAAGTATGACATGGAAACATGGGAGTTAATATTCGATAAAAAGTCCAATGTTGCTACACCCTATGGAGAAATTGTTAAAACAATTGAGGAGGTTAAAAAGGGTAACTTCAAACCCGATAGAGAGAACGACGAGCTGACAAAGGCCCTCGGGAATCCTAAAAACCAGGACGAACACGAGGCTTTGGACCTTCTGTGCCGTGGAAGACTAAGTTTCCTGAGGACACTGAATCCTATAGAAGCCGAGCGAGGGCAAAGAAGCGGAAGGAGATAGAGGAGGCAGACCGGTTGCGTAGCGTGGAAAGAAAGAACGAGGAAATATATGCCATGCTAAAGGAGCAATAGAAGCAACTGGACGAAATACGCCAGCAAGGGCCAACTCATCAGCGGCTAGAAGAAAGTGCGGGTGTCCTATCTCAGCGGAGAAGCAGTGTCGCTTTCACGGCGGCCGATCCGATAGATCGCTATCCCGTGGACAATATCACTGAGAAGACAAGTTGCGAGCTGCATGTGGGAGTGATGAACTTATCCTTCAAGGCGGTTCTCGGCTATGCTTTATCTTGTGAACTTGAAGCACGCTGGCATTGCAAAGAGATTCGAGATGGCTATGCTCGTGTCGCGGTGGATGAGGTTCTACCTCAATATGAATCACTACAACTTGACATCCCTTTACCTGAAGATGAGAGCACACTAGGAGAAGTCAGGGGCTCTATCATTCTATGGCGCAAGAAATACATCGTGTTTCCAGGCTCTGCACCCAAGCCACTACTGTCTCCTCCGCGACAGCCGAGTCTGCCGCCTCCAGCAAGTCCACATGAGGAGTGGGACGACCACCATAACGCGAGTCCATCGCCGCATCAGCCCACTCCCCCGCCACGTCAGCCCACTCCGCCGCCGCCGTGTCAGACGAAGAAGGCGGTCTCTCAGTCAACTAGTAAAAATACTAGTCAGAAGAAAGCCAAAGGTAAAAAGGTGAAGAAAATCCCGCCGCCTCCTCCCAAGTTACCTTACGAGATGACTGATGAGGAAACCAAAACGATCAGCGATGCCCAAGTTAAATCCTTCTTTGCACCCAAAGCTCCCGAGCCAAAACAAATATTTGATCCGAAAGCCAAAAAGTGGGCTAAGGGGTTTCTTGAGCAACCATTGCAATATGAGATAAATAAGGCCGATGACTACAAACGCTGTCTGCTGAGAATTGGTAGGAGGAATCCAGGAAATACTACTGCAAGCAGCGGTAATACTCCAGGAAATACTACTGCAAGCAGCGGGGAAAGAGATGTTGCGCAACTCGGAATGCAGGCAAACAAATCGATCGCCCCGCTCAAGGTGTTATCCAATGCTGATCATCAGAATATAAACATGCGCAGCTATCACTGGATTCTGCTAACCATTGAAGTTGACGCTGGAAGAGTTGAAATCAATGACTCGCTAATGAGATACGAATCAGAGTACGCATTCATTAAAGATATGCTCCAGAGGTAATTTCAGTCATTACCGCACTATATCGGTCCCTTTAGTTCATATATATCCTGAGATATCGAGTAACTAATAACTCATTTATTCTTTATTTTTTGTCGGGCAGGGTTTGGAAAGCTTTCACCAATACTACGGTTGGTGAATTTAAAGACGAGCTTAGTTTTCATCGGACCAGTGTAAGTAGTACGAGCTAGATCCGCGTATCTCTTCAATTCTAGTTTCAATACCATTATATCATGCTTGATTATTATTTGATTGAATTCTATTCTCCTAAAGTGCGAGAGGCAGCCACTAGATACTAATATATGTGGATACTTCGTGTGCGAGTACATTCGCTCTGAGGTTAGTGAGCGGGACGAAGGGACATTTATAGAAGTACGTGAACAATATATTCACAATTTTTGTTGAGTGTCATTCATAATATTTGTTATGACTATTGATATTCATATTGACCTCCTTCTTTTATATATCGTTGGAAATATTGCGGGAGTATCTCGAACCAAGGAAGCGTCTGGTAGCAATTTAAGAGGAATTGGCTGGATTTCTTGTTGACCATGTCATAAACCCAGAAGGAAAATACCATACCTCCGGCTACTAGTGATTTAATGAACTTGTAACCAAATAGATGGGTTGTGATCTCCATTTATGTATATATATATGTAATGTAGAATTATATGTAATGTAGACTTATATCTATATAATTATGAGGATGTTGTATATGTAATGGGTTTCTTCGTTGCATGTCAGTTTACGCCAAACGCAACCCTCCTCTACTATCCTCCTGCCGCGGCAGAACCCGCATTCGGCTACCGCCGCAGAAATCGGCCCCAAAATTATTCCGCGGCAAAAACCCGCATCGGCCGCCGCGGCAGAAAACGCCCCCAAAACTCTGCCGCGGCAGAAACCCCCATCGGCTGCCGCGGCAGAAAGGAACTAGTACCGGCCCGTAATACGGACCGGGACTAAAGACCACCCCCTCGCACTGCTACGTTGCCACGTGCAGAGCCTTTAGTCCTGGTCCGTAACAGGCCCGGGACTAAAGGCTGGAACCTCTAGTCCCATTTCCGTAGTCCCGGCTGCCAATCTGGGACTAGAGGCCCTCTAGGACCGGGACTAATGCCCCGTTCTCCACTAGTGAGCCATGCACCCAAGGGACATGACCCCGGGAGCCCCAAATAACACAGGCGACCAATCACACCCTATTTTAGAAAAAGGGGTATTACCTTGGCCTCTGCATCGAGAGATGCATGGAGCCTTCGTTGAGTTATTAAAATTTATTACAACACTCTTATTACAATTAACCCAAGTTGCCACATGTATCAGCCACCTAACCAGAGCAAGAAGAAAAGATCTCGGGTGCCTCAACGTGAAATTATAGAGAAACTACTCCCGGTTTACAAGTCCTATGCGTATATCTAGGTTATCAATTTGACCTATATAATTTGAATTATATAATATAAAAATTACATCATTGGAAAATACAAAGTCTAAAGTTTCCGGTGATATAAATTTTTGTAATATATACATCATACTAAGTTGCTCAATTTGGCAACATAAAACTACGTGCATGACTTATAAACCGAAATGGAGGGAGTAGTCAACCACATACCGCCCTTAATTTTACAACAAGTGTACTCCCTTAGTCCGGAAATAAGTGCCTCTCGATCTGTCTAGATTTGCATGGATGTACTTAATAAAACACATCTAGTTATACGCGAATCTAGAAAAATCTGAGTCATTTATTTCCAGATAAACGGAATATATGCCATGTAACTTATACTAATTAGACTTCTCTTAACTTATGCTGCAAACAGAAATTACTCGTCAACAATACACGAGTGTCTGAATTTTTTGGTCAAGAGATCTTTCAGTATAAATTGATTGGTGCAAACAACTTAATATTAATTCGCAACACATGTGTCACTCTACATTCATCTCTTAAAAAACGTTGCACCCTTCACCAACCCTTCGAGTTTGTGGGTGGTTGTTTCTCTTTATATACCACTTTGTCAATGTTCACCGGGTAGATACGAAAGCACTTTGCTCTGTTGTTCCACTTGTTTTTCAATAGATAGCATGCACACAAAGTTGACCGAGAAGAGAAAGGGATAAGAACTAGAGCGAGATGAAAAACAAAAGAACCTGTTCATGGAAGTATGAGGCATCACGAAGAGAGGAACATGCTGCACATTTAGGGCGAGAGAGCTTGCCGCGTGACATTGTCTAAATACTTGTTGTGACAGTAAATAGGGTGATTGCAACAACAGCGAACTACTACATAGCTAGGTGGCATTATGCCACTCTCCTCCAGCAAGACAACCGGCAAGCAAAACATTGACAATATTTGGCCCTGTCTCTGGCCATATGAGCTGAAGTCCTTGAACTTCGCGTGGTGGGACTGCTTACAGTTAGAGGAGAGTGTACCACGTTAGTACAACTACACACCATAAAAGTACTTATCAAAAACATCAAAGCTCTGTGTCAGGTAAAAAAGAAGCTTCTACATCACAGTAGAGCACTCTGCTCGTTGATCGGTCATGGATGGAACCATTCAATGAAGAATGCTGCTATGCACACGACAACGTGCATACGATTTTTGATGACACGCAGATCCGGACGTTCATGTGTTAGACTAAAACGGTACCACACCGTTGGATCACTTGTCATACACACATCGGGCATAGAAGGTCGTTGCCGGTATTGTGTTATGTTCCCAGTGTGATAAGTAGCTTTAGCTCCACAAAATTAAATAGCCTACTTTGGCGCGCCGTGCAACTCGAGTCTTTTGTTGCTCAACATGCACAAACTAAGCTAAATGTGGAGGTATTTTCCCAAGGCATTTTATTTGATGGAAATGACATAGCCAGTGCCAATAATGGCTCCAGCCCTGTTGATTATGAGAGGTTGGAGAAGGGGTTGATTCGGTATGGGTATGTCCCTTTGTTAGCTGTAAGTTGATTTATCTTCGTATAAGGTCAAATCTTATCAATGGCTTCTTAATAAACTATTGAGAATATCAATGGTTCCTTGATAAACAAGTATGTCCTGATACAAGCGTGCACATTACCGAAGGAGATACCACATACGAGCACCGATCGGCTTCGGCTCCGATCTGCAATTGAAACAGATCAAAGAAAATGAACAGAACAATTTATGTATGGTTGCACGAAGTGCATGGTCTGTGGATCACAAGCATGGAAGGGGATGGAAGCAGGAAGGAGGAGGAGGGCCTAGACCATGGGGATCATGCCAGATGTGGTCGAGGGTAGGGATGAACGACATGCAACGAGATGGAGTCGGTGGTAGGGAAACGGACAGAGGCGGCTTACCCATGCCGACAACGGGATCCTCCCACCGTGCGAGTGCTGCATGCTCGAGCGCTCCTTGCTCGTTCTCTGTTTGGACAAAAGTATATGAGGCTCCGGTGCTTGATTCCACAGAACACGAATTAAGAGAACCGGGTATAGCCACGTTGAGTTGGAAAAATGGACCAAAATAACCCAAATCTCAAAGAAATTTAACTAATAAATTTTTGGCAAATGTATTTCACAAAACTAATCCTTTCTAGTAGCATCCAACAGAGAGGTGCTATGCTCCATACGATAGCACCTCTCTGACATGCGATATCTCCCTTCCAGTGTGGCGTGGCGGGGCCAGGACATGCCCAACCACGGTTATGTGGTGGCCTATGAGATAGGAGCTATCCTATGGAGCATAGAGAAGTTCGCATACCGGGAAGCTAAATCCATTCGTTTGGATCATTTTGCTCTATGCTCCTATTAGATTTAAACAACATGCGTTCGCCCACTCCAATCCACTGCCTCACTTCTCCTTTCCAGCAAGAACATGTTAGCATTAATCTTGATTTGTTCAGTTCGTTAGCTAGCTACATGCGTGGCTGGTGGCTGCATGCACTAGGGCCGTTGGTAGCTGTTGGAGGCAGCGGCTGTGTACGCGTTGCTGCGCGTAATGCGCGTGGCCGGCGCATGCGAATCGTGAGCTGAGTGGCGTGTGTGCGTGGGCAGTGGGCAACGTGCGTGCGTGCCTATGTGTCTTTGCCTGTATAAGAATCCCTGTGTACTGCTCGTTGGAGCACAGCGAGTTCAAAGGAAAAAAAGAGTACGTCTGGTGTTCGAGCGCTCGCAGCGGCGCTTCGTGCGCCGGCCGACAGAAACTTCCCGCGTCTACTTCAGTCGTCGTCTCCCATCTCCGTCCTTGTTTGGGCGAGAGCAGAGGTCCAAGAGAGAGAGAAGGTGCAGCCGGGCAGCCTCCGGCTGCACCAACAGAACAGAAGCATGGCGGAGGAAGTTCCTCTTACCTACCTCAAAATTTCCTAGACTTGGAGGATTTGAAAGTGGATTTCTCCCCCCACCCCCCATCCCTCCCCCGATGTATCCTAGTCCTATCCCCTAATTCCTTCTAAAAAATGCTCATATTTTCTCAAGTTTTGCAAGTTTAAGCAAACCCTTGTTCATCATTGATTTCAAAATTTGTATGCAATATGAGATGAGTGCTCGGTCATTAGCATTTGCATTGGTATCATATTCATTGGTAAGTATATGGTGGTGTATTTTTCTGTATTCAATTAGAATCCAAACCCTATTTCATGATGAAACCATAGTTCATGCTCATATGTTGATTTGTATAAGGTGCTCAGATAATGATCACATGTTAGTTCATATTATGATATTTGTATGAGATTTCTTAGTGCAATGTGTTATTGTTTAAAATATGTTGGATGGTGTGGCTTCTTAGTGATTACTCTGATGTTGAACCCTGACCCCACTTGATGGTGGAGATGAATATGGTAATAAAATTCTTCTTGGTAGTTCTTTTTTGTTTAGTTCAAATGGATATGTCGTGTTACTGTAACTTGTATGTTTCCGGAAGCTTAGGCCCCTAAAGATTTGGTCTCATGGGGCCTCCTAAAATGCCATGGCTTCGGATGATCGATACACTCCACACATCGATATGCTAGGCCTCCTTCTGTTTATCCATGTTATGTACGGTTAATGCCAAACATGAACTAATGCTGATGAAATCACCACCAATTGTCGACCGGTGGAGGCAGTAGACGCACACTTTCTACCTCCGGACCAGCAAGATGACCCCTATTCTCAGTATTGTCTTTCAGCGAATATGCATTCCAAACCACACATTATGCCTTCCCTCAAACTCAACAACATCACTTGGGTGACACCAATTCAAATCAATACTCACTTGTTCCAAAACCTCGACATAGTTAGGTATAATCTCAAACACCAAGATAACCTCCTCTAGGTACGGCTCGATATTGCCATTCAAAAAGGCGTCCTTATCCTCATGATGAACATGAAAAATTCTAGCCATCCCTAAAAATAATTACAACAACCCAATGGTAAATATATTCAATAAGTACTTATGCCAAGAATCACACAAAATCCTAGCCATATAATGCTTCATAGCCATCATAGAAGTCCCCATTGGCCCATCAACAAGAATTAATCATGCCTTTTGGGTTAATTTTGAAATGCTATGGTTTCCAAGATTTGATAAAATCCATCAAAATAGAAGATTTGACTTAGTTAAAACTAAGGGAAATGGGGGAGAATATGTCCAGGAACTTGGGGGATGGTCGAAATCCATGGAGAAAATCTTCATATTTGGGGAATTTGGGAGAGGTGTTTGACAGGGGCGCCGCCAGCCTTGAGCTTCTCTATTCTCTATGGTGCTAGTGTGTAAGGATGAGGACTCGGTTGGGCTGGGACGACCAGCCCACGGTTAACCCTGGCAGGAGCATATAGCCTATGGCAATGGCATTATGCTCCATAGTATAGAGCCTCTACCAAAAGGTGCTACATAACAGGGGTGGGTCGCGGCCTGGCCCCACCAGGCCATGCTGGCAAGGGGTGTAGTGCCTGTCAGAACGGCACCACACATGAGAGCCTAGCGCCTTTCCGCTAGGGGCTACTTGAAAGAGTTAGATTTGTGAAATACTTTCGGCGAGAGTTTATTAATTTTCTTTCATCTTTGGGTTATTTTTGTCCATTTTTCCCGTTGAGCGAGACATCCATCCAATTTCAAACTGTGTACTTGGAGTTTCCTAAAAAATAAAATAACATTTTTTGAGGCAGTTCAAAAAAAATACTATTACCATGTCATCATCATATAAAATTGATGTCCCACCAACCTTCTCTTGTATAAATATTGCTTTGCTGCTTATATGTACTACCCTGTCTTCGTCTGAATTGGTAGCAAGCTCCATATCATTTCACTTCACTTTTAGGCCTTGATAGCACTATCTTGGGACGTTGAATAGGTCAGAAAAATCAGGAGAGGAACACAATCAAGAAGTAATATTCTAGCCCCCCAAGGAAGCTTTTAGAGGCCATGTGCCCTCCTTGCCGTCCGATTGGGCTGCCAAAGTGATCAGGATCGTCCTTTTACAGCCTGCATCTTCATTCACCTACAGAATCCTGGCCTCTCTCACTGATTTGAGGGCCTGCGTTTTGGTGGGCCCGCCGGTTGGAGACGTCCTCTACGTATCGTTGTGTGTGACTGCAAAGAGAGGACCGCGGCGCGGTGGCATCCCGTGGTTATGCTGCCCACTAAGGGGCCCAATGGTCTTTCCAGGCCACTTACCCCTGGTCCCCAAACCCTCTCTCCCTTTCCCCTCGTCTCCCTCGACTCTCCCGTGGCGGCGCGCGACCACGATGCCCTCTCCTCATCTACCCCATTCGTCCTCCGACAGCGACAAGGGCAGCCAAGGGCGGCCATGGTGGCCTCCTCGTCTACCTCGTTCCCAAGCACGGCAGCAGCGGCCACGCTCGTCCTCATCGGCGGCAGCAGCTAGGGTAGCCCGCTGGAAGCGTCTAGGAGGGGTTCGCGGCGTAAAGGAGTGTGTGACTCGGGGGAGGCGGCAACCATGGAAACCTCCCGAGCTCGTTTTCCACTACTGCAGCTCGGAAGGTGCCCTCGTCCTCGACTCGCCCCGACGGCACCTGCAGGACAGGTTAGTCTCTCGCATCTCAATCTTTTCTTGGCTCACTATCTTTTCTAGGGGACCATGGCAGCATAGCAGTGGAGGATGAGGTGCAGCCGTGGCCATGAAAGGGGCATCACCAATCTCTCTCTCTCTCTCTCTCTCTCTCTCTCTCAGTAGAGCTTGTCCCTTTCTCCATCTGATTCTCTTCCTCTTACAGGTACAGGTCGCATCAGGGGTGAGGTGAGGAGCTGGTCGAGAGATCGTGAGGAGGAGGGGGTAGAGGGGCACGTGACCATACGTGGAGAATGACATCAAAATCAACCCCAAAATCTTCATCGTGGTCCCTCTGCAAAAATATGGTACCTATGCCCTCTCCTAGATCTCCCTCTTTTAAGTTGCAATATATTCCTTAGACCTTACTCAACCTGCTCAAGATTAGTCAGGGTTGCTTCCTAAGAGATGTTCGTATATTCACTGGATAAGAACTCATGTGTGTATTAATAGGCCGATGTTTGATTGAATACTGCACCTCCGAAGTTCTATTTGATTTGACCATTAACAAGTTGTTCATGATGTGTATTTTGGTCCAGCTTTCATGATCCACACTCGATTTGTACATACGTAGTGTTGATCGCGCTTCAGTTTGTAGGATTTGTAGAGATGTGCATGCTCCATATGAATAATATCGAGGAATTCTGAATATTTGAGTATGTGTCGAGGATCCAGGTCTAGGACTGTTGTGGCTTCAGAAAACAAAATTTTGTTAGGTTGCAAGGGTGGTTAGGTAGGATTATGTGTTGTTTATGGGTTTCCATTGGTGAGATAGGCACTGGTCTTGCAGGTTTGTTGTGTTGCTAGGTGTGGTAGTTTTTTTTCTTTTCAAAATGGGCTAGGTGTGGTGGGTACCCTCCTGTTTGCAGTGCATCTATTCCGTCGACCACCATGCCAACTCAATTACCTAAATCCCCCCTCCCTTGATTTGGTACTAGGCCACTTCTGTCCGCATGCCTTCTCTATTTTTTTAGAGCACTACAGTAGGCAAATCATCTATGTGAGAGAAAAATAAACAAGAGCATGTCCATACGAAGGAATAGAACTTGTAATTATATCATAGATGTATATTCGCCTTTGTACTGAGCAATTTTTCATTTGTGCGTGTAGGTTAATTCCCAGTCTGCTTCTAGATGATTTGAGCTCTATGTCTTCCATTGTCGAAGAGAAGATGGTTGTTCCTCCTGGCTCGGCGGTGGCAGGAACCAGGAAGATAGAATGATTAGGACATAGATCATCCACGCATCCTTGCCTTTTTATTCTTAATTCATATCACACATCCTTAATTCATTAGGTCTTTTGTAATGTGACTTTCAGGTAAGTCATTGGTCTATGCTTAATTACAACATTAGATTGTTAATTCATGAGAAGCATGCATTTGATTGGAGCAATTTGTGTGCTTACAGGAGCATTATTCACTCATTAGAAAGGAGATTGTAGTATTGTTGGTCGGTCGCTTAGACACACAAACACGGTAGCGAGGTATAGTTGATTACGTAATGATCCCCTGCTCTCTGCTTCAGTTCGTTTATTTATAGCTCATCTCCAACACCCATTTTTCTTCTTATAGATGTTTTCCATGCATAGAATTTGAGATGTTGCTCTCTTGTACAGTCTTCTGTTTCATGGCAGGAGCCTGGAGGAACCACTTGATCTAAGAAAATTACTATCAGGAAATTTGAGATATTGGGCTGGACCATAGAAATTATTGATGCATTATACATGTGCACACTTGTGCGCGGATGGCTCCCAGGAAGTCGCTTCTTCTCCGCCCAGTTGCCAAAAATCAACATCGTCCTCCACTTCTGTGTCGTCGGCTCCCTACTACTCCGTTCGACGCCGTCCACCACAAGGGAAGCAGCGTGAGATCGGCACCATCCTCCACTTCTATGTGGTTTACCATGGTATTGTGCAACATGATGCCATTCTGTTTTTATCGTGCTTGCAGAAGGAAGAATTGGAAGATTTTTAGGTTCCTTATACCGCATTTAGAAAAGTTAATGAACCCGAGGAATGTGTTAGAAGATGTATAGTGTCCAAAACAATATCATAGTTGCATCAGAGCAGTGGTCAGATTTAAAAATACGCTGTTGATGGACAAGAAGCATGGATTGTCTTATGATTTCTAGGAGAATGGGCAGTAGATATAAAGATATGTAGGATTAGAAAAGCAGTTTCTTGCTCATTTATACATGTCGCCATGTACTTTAAATATTCCATTTTACTTTAGTTTAGCATTGTGCACAATCGTACTATCCATAGAGAAATAAGCCCTCTTTTATCACGGTGTCCATTTTCACTTCAGGATGTGCTATGGAACACCAAGTTACGTGATGTTTTCAGCCATGGTCAACTGGTCGCCGAAAAATATGTACAGTTTAAGAATACTATGCTAACTGATTATCGCTCGCTTTCATATCTCTTTGTGAAGGAAATTATAGGCACGCTACCCATTTTGTTAAAAATTTCTTATGTTCACATTTCTCTAAAATGAAAAAAGGGTGATGCTAGAAGAAGACTATTGCAATTCTTGGCATGGATAGACTGAATTGACTAGGTCCTTATTGGTCCGTCATACCCTCCGTAATGTACCGAAGTTCTTTTCACGGATAGTCGAATTTTTTTACTTTTAGGCATATGCAGGGTGTCAGCTGAGGAGGCTATGAGACTTCTGAATGTAAGCAAGCTGCGACATAAAAACATAAGGGTTAGCTGGGCCTGGGGTCGTCGGGTTGCTAATAAGCAGGTAGCTTTTTCCTCTCGTTTGTTAACTTCTGACTTTTGCTGGCCAAATTGTTCCGAGTTTTATTCATTGAGACACATACTCTTCAATCACAAATATGAGCAGGGTGAATGGAATAGTGAGTACCATGGAAAATATGAAGTCTCTGTTCTTAATTATGGTTGGTGTAATGAGGATCCAAACATGCATGGTTTCCATCATGTATATGCATATTACCAATAGCACCAACCATGGTAGACCACGGTACAGGCAGGTATCCGTTATCATGATGACCAGATACATCCATTTTTTCTTTCTCATTCTAGAATCAGTAACTCAATTCCATCGTGAGGACATAAGTAAATTCCATTGAGCCAACTAGCAGACATCTCATTACTAATTTCTTGTATGAATGGTAAAATAAATCGAGACAAATTTAGGTCGTGTGTACATTCATTAGAGTTTGTCAGATTTGTTTAACATGATGTGTTGAAGAAAATGAGCGGGTGTACGTTTTTTCAGATTGTATATTGATCGAAAGGATTAGTTCACGGATTAGTACATGGTCATTTCAAGCCTATCTAGCCTGGACATATCTCAAGAGTAGAACTTTGTATTCTGCAAAAAAGGGTTGTGTGTTCTCGATAGTAGTGTTTAGAAATACAGGTCTATAATGTTTACATTCTATCTCCTATAAATTATCATGTACAATATTCATAGCATGTTATTATTCCTGTGTTTCAGTTTTTTTTTTGGGCTTTAGTTTAGTACTTGAAAGTTAGCCATTGTGTAGGTTCTCCGGCTCAATGATGTATTCACTAGACTACTGATGAGAAAAAGCATGCTAATCTGAATTAAATCATCAGGACATCATGCCTGAAGCTCTGGCTAATCTGAATATGCCGTGCACTTCTGCAATGTTTTGGTTAATGTCCTTGCATTTTTAGTTGCTTGAGTTTTCTCTCTAACCACAAAATTCCCCCCGCAGCCAAGGAACACAAAGTACGTGTCATTGGGAGATATCCAAAGTTTATTTGTGGAATGCCTGGATTCTGTGGTTATGCCGCGGGGAAGTTTATTCATGAGCATGTGTGGAGGGAAGTTTTCTTTAGCTATTGATGTTAGATTTGTTGTTAATTGTGTTAGTTATTCTGTGACATAGATAATTCTCATTAGCTAGAAATCTTGTGCACTTCTTAATATGTTTTCCCTTTTTAGGATAAGACTGATGTAGTTTTCTTGGTTTCTTGACGATTCTGTTGTTTCTTAGGTCATTGTTATACAAGGGATGCTTTTCATCATTGCCGGTTCAGCTATACCAGGTGCATTCTGATGCTTGTTCAGGGAATATTAATAATAGTATGATTTAATAATGCAATAATGTTGTGTTCCAAAAGACAATCTTAATGGGTAGGTTGTCTGTGACATACTTATATTTATCAATGGTTTGCATATCTTAGTTTGTTCAATGTGTTAGTTTTAGATGATATGATACTAGCGGATGTAACGTCGTTTCCTTTTTAACTGTGCTAGATTTTCTTTTTGCACATCCCCTCTGCTCACTAGATGATTGGATTGGAATTGTAAGGTATTAGCAGCGATACATTCTGGACCATTATAACTCTGCAGAATCTGGATTGGAATTGTAAGGTCTGTACACTCTGTTTTATTTATGTAAGGTCGTAGCAGCAATGAACAGAATAGTAAGTATGAACAAATATAACTACTCATCTATTTTGGACTCAATTGTTGCATATTCTTGCCCTACACAAAAATATGTTCGTGCCTTCACATATCAGCTAGCAGCAGCACACCCAGAGATGTGGAAAGGTGTGGACATAGATGACGCATGATGCAGGGGCTGGTCCTGCGGTGCTGAGGGGGAGGAAGCAAGTAGGATGGCATGGATGCGCCACCTAAGGTTCACCCTGAATCACTGGAGGTATTCGAACGTAAGCTCTTGTCCTTGGACATCAGCGCGCCTGTATACATCGCCGGTTCTGGTTACGCCGTCTTGGTGGATCCACCACTCGAGGTCCAGGTCGAGGTCTGTGGAACGGCGTGACTGGTCTAGATCAAGGTCTAGGGTGTGGAGTCGCTGCTGGAGGTCCTGGTCAACAGCGGTGGTGCCACTAGCACAAGGGCGACGACGCAATATTATTAGCACAGGAAAGGTCGGAATGGGAGGAGGCGCCTCCTCCTACTTCATCGGCCGATGCTTTTTCTCTTATGAGCAGAGCGAACCAATTTCCCGGTGTTGTTCTTACCAATGTGGGCTTTGGTGGGTATTTTCTTGCCCAATTCATCACAGCTGACCAATTTTACCACCAGAAGAGCATCCCCTAGGGATATTTGGCCCAATGCGAAATGAGATAGAGAATCCAACAGCAGAAAACGTACCCAAAGCGCGATCCAATGGCCAAGAACACACAGGTCGTGAGATGCCTCCCTTTTGTCCCGGTTATAATATCCCTAATACATGACATACCTAATCAAAGTGATTTTTAAAAAATTGAATACCATTTTAAGGTGAACTAGATTATCTCATAAGGTTCTTTTTTTTACTGAAGTTTACCTGAATTCACCTAGCTGGGCATGGATAATATTTTCCATAATTTAAAATTGTGTTTTTGATCTCGGGTTGCATCCCAGAAATGTTGATCTTCTGGGTAATTATATAAGTTTTATGTTATGTTCTTTTTGGTTCGTGCACCTTATAGTGCACAACTATTTATGTTCTACCATCCTGAAGGTAGGGTTGCAGCAGCAAGAGCGAAAGGAAAATATGCATTATGCATTTTATTCAGAGTGACATGTTTATGTTCTTATACAAGGAAACATTTACTTCACATCAGACATTGTATGTATCATAATAGTATGCTAACTGTAAAATTGTTTTTATGTACATCCTTATTTGATGGTTAGAAATAGAAAAGATGTTTTCTCATCCCTACTGTCATGGTAGTCATGTTAAGATGCGATTAGGTCATTTATTTGTTTACATTACATTGTTTCTGTAAATATGATTGCTGACTTTGTATCGTCTGTGTTGTCACTTTCGGGTAGGTGAAATTAACATGGAATGGAATAGTCGGTGCCGGTTGGTGCAGTGATGGCCAATGTGGTTCCAACAAGGAAGGAGGAAATGTTGTGGAAGACGCGGCAGCAGGTACAGCTGGAGTCGCCGTCTAGGCAAGCCCCTCTTTTCACAACGATCTCCAGCTTAAGGGTGTCCACATCGCAACTCCTCCTGGCCTCTAACGTGCATCCAAACTTAGAAAGGACTCTATTATATAACTTAAGACATATGCACTATCACTACCCCGTTCTTACTTCTGGTTAAGATATCCGGTTTCGCCTTTTTGATCTGCCTATGATCTTAGAGGCCGTTTATGTAGACCATGTATGGGCAGTTGGATTTACTGTGTCTGCTCTGTAATCACACCACCTTTCTTTTCTTCCTGTTGAACCATTAGACTTTATAATCTACCTTTGTTTTTAGATATGTGTTATCTAAAGCTTGTATAAACAATTGCTTTTATCATCTAATTATTTTTGGTTTGCAGCTGATAATCCTCTAAGATATGTATCCCGCTGTGGATATGTATGCTACTCCTTTAAGTCTTTGACTATTTTAATATATTTTTATACTCTCACTTCTTCTATGTGTTCTACGTT
This sequence comes from Avena atlantica, assembly GCA_910589765.1. Lineage (NCBI taxonomy): Eukaryota > Viridiplantae > Streptophyta > Magnoliopsida > Poales > Poaceae > Avena > Avena atlantica. The sequence continues at coordinate 35,911,939 of OU342735.1, forward strand.
TTTAGGCGTTTCTTATTTGTTCGATTTTTAGATACCGATTGTAAAGCATGGGTCCTTTAAATTTTCCTATTTGATTGTAAGGTTGGCTCAGAAGCATCGTTATCTTCTACTTATCATACAAAATAACTCTGTCTAATAAGATTGCCTGTGTATATTATCATTGCTTCATTGTCTTCCAAAACAGCTATTTATGCCGTGTTGCCCGCGAAGCGGGCAAGCGAGCGGCAAGCCGCGTTTCCTACCTAGTATATGTAAGAACCATGGGAAAAGAAGACATCGGGGACAACGAGAAATCTTGAAGTTCAGCGTATCTAGGATTAAAGTATCTTCTGAGAGTTCAGCTTATTTATGCCTCCTTTTAACAGAAATAATTAGGTTGTGAGAGCAAGGGAAGCTGGGAACGAGAATTTTGATAAATTATCTTTTTGCTTATTCATGCTGCAAGTTCAGTTTTGTAGGGAAGACTATCGTGACGTGGTGAGTTATAAGTCTTTCTTCTCTGGATAATACTGCATTCCTTGGACTTGATTCAGTGAAAGGGTTCAACCAAAATAAGGATTAACATTTAATATTGTTGGTAGCAGCAACGACGAGTGACAGCGAACCTCAGAAATGTGTTTTTTAAGGCCTTTGACAATGGCTGTCTCTTGAGTCTTGACACAGTATCCTATGAGTTTTGCTGATGTGGAAACGACTCATAGCTAGCTTCCACCGTTGCAGTTTTCTTTGTTTTTTCTACCAAATATTTTGTTCATACCAAGATCGATTAGTGAAAACAGTGGTCCAATTAACCCAAAGGGCCAAAGCTGGTGTTGAACTAATTAGGAAAATTGATGGAATGTTTGTTTCAGTATAGCGTGTTCTTTTTCAGAAAGAGGAAAGCCCTGGTATCTGCACCGATCCATGCATATAGCTCTTTTTTTTTACCCCTCTTGTACATCAAGCGCCGGACTGCCTGGAATACACTATTTGTTGCTCGAGGTTGCATCATGTTCATCATGATTAATCATGATTATATTGTCCCTACGTTGTAATAAGCCCATCCAGTTCCTGCCTGGCTTTGGCAGCGTTTGACACTACGGGAGAGCAGTTCTTTGTCGTGTGGTTGTTTCCACACGGCAAAGGCGTCTCGGAACACGGCAAAGGCTTTGCCATGTGTAAACGCACGTCAAAAGTCACACGGAAAAAATCACTTAATCACAGAGCAATACTGACACGGCCTATGGTCAAACAGTGATGTGCGTGCAAGGTGCAACACGACACACTCCAAAAGCAGAGTATCAGAGATGAACCCACACAAAGTCACGCGAATGTTGATTTTCCAGCAATCCACTGTGTGCCCTCTTCTGTATTTTCTGCCGCTGAGAATGGTGGAGCTATACAGGAATGTCGTCGCCTCGACAGCATACACCAGGGACGTGCATCGTGTACATGCCCATCACTCTGGCATTTGTTCCCGTCTGATGAGTGATGAGCTAGCAAACATTTTGGGCACAGCCAACAGGATGGCCTATGACCTCATTTCCGCCACAAATTAGATAAGGTTTTGACACTAAGTAATACTCCCTCCGTTTGGAAATATAAGATGTTTAAGGTTTGTGAGTAAGATGTATCTAGACACCTTTTAGTGTCTAGATTCATTTGAACCTATACACTAAAAGGTGTCTAGATACATCTCCTTCACAAATGTAAAACATCTTATATTTTTAAACGGAGGGAGTAGAAGATTAAACTCTGATGTTTCCATTAAGTTAGTGGGAGTGTTTCTTGTGATTTGATCCCAATGTGGTTTACTTCAACCGTCTATGATCCAAGTCTTTGCGTATGACACAATATAGCAATAACACCAAATCCAAGTGTCAGCATTCATCAAATACTAAAACCACGGCATAGGACAGTCCATGTATGATTTTTCTAAGAGGTTTTCATTCCCGAAACTGTCGGACGCGCAGCAGTATAGCACTGCTACTTTATAGAAATTAATACTCCAACAATTTTCACTTCTGTGATTATTGCTTCTATACATGTATATATACAACTATATCCTCTTCTGCTAAGATATACTGCTCTATCTTTCCCTCAATAGATAGCAAGATCCATATTATTTGGCTTCACCTTAACACATTGGTAACACTAGCTTCGGATGACAAATGCTGAAGAACGGATTTTTCTAATGCTGAAGAATTAGGAGATGAAGTCAGTGAAACAAGCGAGATATAACAATTTTTTGGAAAAAGAGACATCGGGAACAACGGAGTTACGGCTGTCGTATCTTCAACCGCCAGAAATGGTCAAGGAAGTTAACATCTATTTCACCTAGTTCGACGAACATTCAACTTAGTTCCAAGTGGGCAAATTCCACTAGTCCACTTCAGAGTGCATTCAATCTAGTTCAACGAGCATCCCAAGTGGTGTCTTTTCCATTATTTGTCGTCTTGTGTTTTGTAGTCCTTGTAAGTTATTCTCCTCAAAACCTTGTATACATTGACCATTTGTGGATGTATTAATTCGAACCCGGGTGTAATGACTTCATTCACGCACATTGTTCATACATGTTTTCCAATTTGGTGTCTTGTCATCTATACGAGAGGATCCTCATTTTCTCTTCGCACAGATAAGATTATTGTTGGTGGTATTGTCGCATCGCATTCAATCAAAAGTGTTAGACTGGACTTAGTAGGATCATGCACGCGTCTGAATTTGTAGCAAGCTCCATATCATTTCACTTCACTTTTAGGCCTTGATAGCACTATCTTGGGACGTCGAATAGGTCAGAAAAATCAGGAGAGGAACACAAGATATGTAAGAACCAGGGGAAAAGGAGACATCAGGGACAACGAGAAATCTTGAAGTTCAGCGTATCTAGGATTAAAGTATCTTCTGAGTGTTCAGCTTATTTATGCCTCCTTTTAACAGAAATAATTAGGTTGTTTGAGCAAGGGAAGCTGGGAATGAGAATTTTGATGAATTATCTTGTTTCTTATTCATGCTGCAAGTACAGTTTTGTAGGGAAGACTATCGTGACGTGGTGAGTTATAAGTCTCTCTTCTCTGGATAATACTGCCTTGGACTTGATTCAGTGAAAGGGTTCAACCAAAATAAGGATTAACATTTATTGTTTGTAGCAGCGACGACGAGTGACAGCTAACCTCAGAAATGTGTTTTTTTAGGCCTATGAGTTTATTGTTTGTTGACAATGGCTGTCTCTTGACACAGTATCCTATGAGTTTTGCTGATGTGGAAACGACTCATAGCTAGCTTCCACCGTTGCAGTTTTTTTGTTTTTTCTAACAAATATTTTGTTCATACCAAGAGCGATTAGTGAAAACAGTGGTCCAATTAACCCAAAGGGCCAAAGCTGGTGTTGAACTAACTAGGAAAATTGATGGAATGTTTGTTTCAGCAGAGCCTGTTCTTTTTTCAGAAAGAGGAAAGCCCTGGTATCTGCACCGATCCATGCATATAGCCCTTTTTTTACCCCGCTTGTACATCAAGCGCCGGACTGCCTGGAACTGGAAATACACTATTTGTTGCTCGAGGTTGCATCATGTTCATCATGATTATATTGTCCCTACGTTGTAATAAGCCCATCCAGTTCCTGCCTGGCTTTGGCAGCGTTTGATAGCAATGGGTCTCTCTCGTGTCACTATATGGTGTACCACCCAATGGAAAAAACCACTGAATCACAGAGCAATACTGACATGGCATATGGTCGAACAGTGATGTGGGTGCAACACGCCACACTCCAAAAGAAGAGTATTGGAGATGAACTCACACAAAGTCACGCGAATGTTGGTTTTCCAGCAATCCACTGTGTGCGCCCTCTTTTCTATTTTCTGGCCGCTGAGAATGGTGGAGCTATACAGGAATGCCGTCGCCTCGACAGCATACACCAGGTACGTGTGTTGTGTACTCCCTCCGTTTCAAAATATAAGATATTTTAGGTTTATAAAGAAGATAAATCTAGACTTATTTTAGTATGTAGATTCATCCCAAAATTGAGTGAACCTAGATACTAAAATAAGTCTAGATTTATTTTCTTCACAAACCTAAAAAATCTTATATTTTAAAACGGAGGGAGTACATGCCATCACTCTGGCATTTGTTCCCATCTGATGAGTGATGAGCAAACATTTTAAGCACAGCCAACAGGATGGCCAATGACCTCATTTCCACCACAAATTAGATAAGGTTTTGAAACTAAGTAATAGAAGATTAAACTCTGAGGTTTCCATTAAGTTAGTGGGAGTGTTTCTTGTGATTTGATCCCAATGTGGCGTACTTCAACCGTCTATGATCCAAGTTTTTGCGTACGACACAATATATCTATAACACCAAATCCATGTGTCAGCATTCATCAAATACTAAAACCACGGCATAGGACAGTCCATGTATGATTTTTCTAAGAGGTTTTCATTCCAGAAACTGTCGGACGCGCAGCAGTATAGCACTACTTATACTTTATAGAAATTAATACTCCAACAATTTTCACTTCTGTGATTATTGCTTCTATACATATATATATGCAACTATATCCTCTTCTGGTAAGATATACTGCTCTATCTTTCCCTCAATAGATAGCAAGATCCATATTATTTGGCTTCACCTTAACAGATTGGTAACACTAGCTTCGTATGACAAATGCTGAAGAATTAGGAGATGATGTCAGTGAAACATGCGAGATATATCAAATTTTTGGAAAAAGAGACATCGGGGACAACGGAGTTATGGGTGTCGTATCTTCAACCACCAGAAATTGTCAAGGAACTTAACAGCTATTTCACCTAGTTCGACAAACATTCAACTTAGTTCCAAGTGGGAGAATTCCACTAGTCCACTTCAGAGTGCATTCAATCTAGTTCAACGAGCATCCCAAGTGGTGTCTTTTCCATTTTTTGTCGTCTTGTGTTTGTAGTCCTTGTAAGTTGTTGTCCTCAAAACCTTGTATACATTGACCATTTGTGGATGTATTAATTCGAACCTAGGCGTAATGAATGACTTCATTTATAAAAATAGTTGTACATTTCATGCACATTGTTTACATGTTTTCCAATTTGGTGTCTTGTCATCTTTATGAGGATCCTCATTTTCTCTTCGCACAGATCAGATTATTGTTGGTGGTATTGTCGCATCGCATTCAATCACAAGTGTTAGACTGGACTTAGTCACCTAAACTTATGTCGCCCACTTATCCATCCATTGCATGGATCATGCACGCGTGCGGCACTCTCGTCCTAGGCCCTGCAAGGAATCTAGGATCTCAACTGCACTAGCTACACACATTATATCCCTCTCTTATAAAGTGTACTATCTGTATGTCCCAGTGATATGAATACAAGTGCTCTTCTTCTCAATATGCTATTATGTACATCTTTCATGGTACCAAACTTTTAAACCCTTCCGATCCAAAGGCCACCTCCGTTTTAGGTCAGCCTCTAGCACCGCCACCATAGTTGCTTCCTCTCCGGCCATCTCTTCCTCGACAACTCTCAACGTGTAGCCTCCCACCCTCTCCGCTTAGCGCTTACTCTCTCATCATTTTCTCCTTCCGCAGTGACATTCACAAGGTCCTTGATCTACACAAGGGCTCCTACTCATCCTGGTGCGAGCGCATTGAGTTGCAGCTTGCCAGCTTTCCCTTTTTGGCCTCCTCAACCACATCGTGCCGGCCACGGACGCTCCACCAAACAACGCCCAGTGGAAGCTGATCGACCTGTAGGGCCTCCATCAAGAGCATTTTGCACACCTAGGGACGGAGCCAGAAAATGGATGTAGGGGGGCTGAGAGTAAAAGCATTGATATCATGGAATTTTTTTTGCATAACACAACAAATATTATAAGGTCCAGGTAATCAAAATATGCTGATTTTTCTACAAAATGAATGAAGTTACATATCTATTAGTTTGAACTCGGATTTACAAGCATGAAGATCGAAGGTCTCAATAATTTCATCAACACTAAACTTTTCAGCTAGTTCCCTCTCTATGTAAAATATCACACAATCCCGAAGAAAGTCATTTCTTAATTTAGTGCGAAGACGTGTCTTGACCAGTTTCATAGCAGAAAAGGCTCGCTCTGCTATTGAAGTTGACACCGGAAGAGTTATCACTAACCGTAGCAACCTCTCAACCATTGGATAATCAGATGATTTTCCCGTCTTATCTATTGCTTTTGTCAAATCTGCAAGTAATTTGCAGTTTTTGATCTCTGGATGGTTGGTTGTATCAAGTTGAAAATGTGGTAGCTCGCCTCCAACATATCTCTCTCTTGTCTAGTAAAATCAACAGGATAGAATTTTTCCACTAGACTGCAAATCCTTGACTTTTTTTTACTTAAAAAAAATCCTTGACTTGTCAAAATTATCATGTCTAAGATCCAAGGATGTACAAAGATCTACAAGTTCTGTTACTTGAGAACTGAATCGATCATTCAACTCTGTTACTTGTTGATGTATTGCATCATTATATACATCTACTTTGTAGTGATGGAGTATTGTGGTCTTCTCATGCTTATTTCGAGATTTCTTCACATCAGAATACCTAAATTTCAACATATGTGAAAGAAGGATAAATAATTTATTTAGACACTAATAAGTATGTTTAACAGTGGATAAGTGACTAGATATATAAAGTTTAATTACGTAAATATAGGGACATAGGAAAAGAATGTACTTTTGATTCATATCTGGGATCTCAATCTCATGCTTCAAACAAAATGCTTCGACCTCTTCTATAAGATTTCCCCATCCACCATATCTCAATTTAGAAAGCAGTACCTTTGTGTTAGAAACAATATCCAATGCGTTTGCAATATCTAAACTTTTATTTTGGAGTTTGACACACAAGACATCATTGATCTGCATAATTTTTTCCATGAGATGGAGAATGAATACGAACTCATATGTAACTAGAAACTTAAGGACACCCTCTGCATCTCCTCTTGAATTCCATGGAACTGAAAGGTCATTTTCTACGCTTCTTAGCACTAAAACTGATGCACTAAACAAACTTAACATGCTTTTTATTAACTTGTAGTGGGAACTTCATCTTGTGTCTCCGGCCCTTTGTAAAGATCCTATTTGATCTAACCCTCTTCCAGTGTCAAGCTCTCCGAGTTTAATCTCTTTTGCAATTGCAGTGGCTTGATTTTGTAGTAGCTCATCATTGCTTTTCGGAGATGCAGTAACAGTATTTACAATAAAATCTGCATTTTGTAAGATGTTGTGGACCTTATTGCCTCCCTTGAAGTGACAACAAGAGCGAATTGAAGTTGATGAGGAAGGCAGTGAATATAGTCTGCATAAGGACACTCTTGGAGAATTAGAGCCTTAAGCCCATTGCACTCTCCTATCATGTTACTTCCTCCATCATAGTCTTGTCCTATGATATCTTGCACATTCAACTCATTATCAGCTAGCACATCAAGGATTGAGTTCTTGAGAGTCAAAGCACAAGTGTCACTAACATGAACTAGATTAAGGAAACATTCCGTTATTTCCCCATCTATGTTGAAAAAACAAAGAACTACTGCCATCTTCTCTTTCTTAGACTCATCTTAAGATTCATCAACCATATTAGCAAACTTGTCATTAGCAATCTCTTGTTTAATTGAATTTTGCACTATCGAGCAAATATGCTTCCAATTTCCTTCAGAATAGTTGGTGAAGTGTACTTAGAATTTCTTCGAGCATTTTGCATAACTTCCTTCACCTCTTTATTATATGAACCCACAAGCTTGAGTATTTCATTGCAGCCGTCGGTGACGGCCGCCAGGGGGCAACAGGGCACTGGGCACGGCAGGTGCAATTGAGGCCGCGGTGTACATAGCCACAGGCGTGAGGCGCAGCAGAACACCAAAAAAACGATCTGATATGATCATGCGTGATGGGCGGCAGGTGCCGAACCGATTTTCTACTTCCTATACGGTGTACTATGCTATCTTGGGCCTGCATGCCGCCTCCTCGTGCACGGTCTATAAAAGTAACACTCCATCCATTTCAAAATATAAGATGTTTTAGGTTTATGAAGTAAATGTAACTAGACTTCTTTTAATGTATAGATTTACTCTAAATCTGAGTAAACCTATATACTAAAATAAGTCTATATATATTTGCTTCACAAAGCTAAAACATCTCTGAGTGAATTACACACTAAAAGAATTATAGATACATTTTTTCATAAAGCTTAAATATCTTATTTTTTTAAACGGAGGGAGCATTAATTAACTTGATCATAGGAAGTTGATATGCTCTCACAGGGGATGGGGTGGTGAATTAGTCTTGTATGCTAGAAAATTAGCGATCTGGTGTATCCTTTTCCAGGATTGAGAGGAACGATTGGGGGAGGGGGGGGGTCTCGTCCCCCTTCCCTCCGCCCAGTGCACACCATCAACCTCATCGGCCATCTCTAGACCCGGAAACAAGGTGATCAGCCCATGGACTCTTGGCTCGCTTAAATTCCACCATAGACAATCTTCACGATATTGGTCATGCCCTGTCCACGCCGACACATCTGCTGGCCCTAGTTCGTAATCTTCATGAAAGGCATCAGATGACCGTGAAGCTCATCCACAAGGGCGTCGCCTCCATTGACTTCATGTAGAATCGTCCTTGGTGCCTCAAGTACTATATATAGCTCAAATATTTCTAATAGTGTATATTGAATATTTTCTACAAAAATTGCTTCAGATAAGATAGGCTATTGTGCGCATTCAAGGATGCATGTTGTGGATCTGTTTCTACCAATTGCAAAACATATATGGGCAGAGTAAATTCATTTCACCTATGCGAAACACACATTCTATAAACTTCAGCTAAGATCGAAAAAACCTCCAGCTAACTGTTGCTACTCTTTTTCGAAGTTTGGAAATAATGATGTAATGGAGTTTCATGGTGTAGCTGGGAATGACCTTTTCGAAGTTTGGGATGCCTCAGATTTTTCACAAAAATATGATTTTTGCTTCGATAGACATTATAAATAAGATAAGGGGAAGAGTATTTCAAAGAACCTGACAAGTTTTCATAAATAAGATATCTGGAAGAGTATTTGAAAGATAACTGGCATTTCCAATAAGGTGTAGTCCGAATCAGGTGCGAACATATTGTCCACATACAGTGTTTTACAATGCTAATGCTCATACCGATCCAACAAAGATCCTAGAACATTTAAAAAAATTAAACAATCACATAAAGCAAAACTTAATGATTTTTTTTAGAAGGTTTAATAAAGTACAATCATTAAGTATTGAGCAGTCAGAATAAAAAACAGAATCATAAGTAACCGTAGTTGTTTTTTCTGCTAGCGTGGGCGAACGCACAGTTTGAAGACTGATAAAATAAGGGATCAAAATTGATTTAATCAAGCAATGCCTTATCAAGGTATCACAGAACAAAATGGGTGAAGATAACTGAATGTCCGAATAGTGCAACAACAAAACGCTAGTACTTGCTTAGACCAGACGACGAACGAACAATAAAAAGGGACAACAACAACAACAACACTAGAACACTACGACATGCTCAACTCAGACAACCGCGGACAATAAGAAGAGACCTAGAGCCAGCCAAAAATCTAGGGGCAGCGGCCTGACTTCCTGCATGCCCCCGTGATCTTGGCGTTGCCGTTGCCGTTGCCGAACAACAGCTGCCGCTGGTGGCGAACCAGCAGCTCCTCGGCCGCCTCTTGCGCATCCGCCTTGACGCGGGCATCGGCGGCGCTGTTCTCCGGAAACTTGGCGATCGCGTTGAAGACGACCCCGAACGGTCCGAGCTCGCGTCTCATGAACGCCGACGCCCGATGCATTGTCTCCGGGTCCGCCGATGCAACGTCGGCGGACATCCGGATGACCTCCGCCATGTTCTCCTGCCGCTCAAGAAGGTCGCTGTCGTCCGCGGCGGCTGATCCACCGGCGACGAGAGCGAGCGTGAGGAGGAAGAGGAGGAGCTTGGCCATGGCGGTCGGGGGGAGTGGATCAGTAGTGGAATGGGTTGTGCATCTGCTGAACAAGTAAGCGATGTATATATATGGTGGTTGGAGTGGAGTGGTAGGCAGATGTCGCGTTGTCCAACTGCCGCCTGATGATTGCTGGTTAGTTGGTGCACTGTAAACGACGTGAGAGGCAGAGGACAGAGTGTGTGACTTTTCATGCCTGCATTTTCATGTGAGAGGTACTTTTTTCTCATCTCACTCTATTAAGAAATGGTGGCTGCAGGAAATAATCTGATGCATCGAGCCTTGCATACACAGAGAATAATTTTTTATTTTTAATAATCCAGTCCCATGTTTTTAGAAAAAATTATATTGTACAGTTTGTAACAATTTCTGAAGTATAAGCAATTGCTGGTTAGTTGGCAAGTGTAAGCAACCTGAATGGCAGGGGAAAGAGCGTGGCTGATCGGTGTATCTTTTTCACCGGCCGTGCCATGTTCACCTGCAGCTAGCTTGGCGATTCAATTGCTAGATTTTGCTTCACAAGGATGTGAGTAGGTAGTCCTGAATATAACATCTTTTCTTAAGCCAAATTAACTTGTCAAAATGTATTATATTTAGAAACAAAGGAAGTACTAAATGGTGACATGGCCAATTGACTTTTTTTTGTTTTGAGAAACACAGTATAAACACATGCACATATACCCATCCTTATATGAAAACACACACTCTATCCTTATGAGCACATCTTAGAACTAATCCGGTGGATCGAATCTTGAGATTAATGAAGTCATCATGGGTGCCTTATAATTCACAAGAGAGTTGTCTCCCACTAAAAGAATGTTCCGTATTTATATTTGTCATTATATAATATTTGGAAACAAAGGAAGTAGACCTAGAAGATTGACTAATTCTCATCTGATTGCCTTCACAAATGGTAGGGTCTAGACCGGATTGCCTGCTCCGACTCAATGGGGTGTTTTCTTAGCTTTATGCCTCTCAGCATGTAGTCTGCTCTAAAAAAGTTATGGTTGCAATTCACATAACAAATAACAAGTATAGCCACCACACGGACATCAGTGATGAATGGCCGTTATGATCACATGGTTCCCATGATTAGCATATACAACATATAAGTGAACTTGGATGCCCGGTAACATTACATAACAAAGTAAATATTCCAAACAAAATAACTAGAATAAAAATTGAAATATATTGGCCCCAAGCTGAACATAACAAATCTAACTCATCTAATAAATAAAATCGTAAGAGAAGTACAACTATAGGAAATAATAATAATCGATATCAGCCATAATCCGAAGTACACATCATATTATCAATTCTCACGATAACCATATACATCTTTATAAAGGCTATAATGAGATGAGATCACATTCTCCCACCAAGTAATGAAAGTAAACATGCTACTAAAAATATGAAAAATAAATACAAGACTAGACAAACCTTTCTAAAGTTTGGAACAAGCACTGGTAGAAAACGCCCCATGCGTCCCGGTTGGTAAGGGCCATTAGTCCCGGTTGCCCAACCGGGACGGGGGCATCGGGACTAAAGCTCCAACCATTAGTCCCGGTTGCCCCACCAACCGGGATAAATGGGGGCACACGTGGCGGCATCAGAGCGCGAGGGGGGTGGAGCATTAGTCCCGGTTCGTAACACGAACCGGGACAAATAACCTGCTGCCGCGGCAGAGATTTGGCCCATTTCTCTGTCGCGGCAGAGAATTCATTTTGGCACATTTTGTTGCCGCGGCAGCATTTTCGCCACTTTTTGTGCCGGGCAGAGAATTCATTTAGGTTGTTTTATTGTTTATTTAGTGTTTTGCACTTATCAATGAAGGAACCTTATATTACACAAGATCATCATGACAATATTTTACATTCAATACACGGATCGAGTTCATGCACTACATACAAAAGTTGCTATTCGATGCTACCGGCCAATTTCTTGAAAGTTGCTATTTTTACAATTCCTATTGTCTATACACAGCCGAGTAGTATAACCCTTTTGGGTCTAGGACTTCTGCATCCAAGAATCCCGCCAATTCCTCCTGTATTGCTCGTATGCGATCCTTTGGCAGAAGACCGTCCCGTAGACGTTCGATCTGATTTAAAAAATGAGTCAGCCTATATGAATATGAAACTAAACACAATTTGATTGTAATTAAAAACTATAGAAATTGTTTACGTACGTGGAGTTGCTCTAAATTTCTGCCCTTCTCATCGCACGTCTGCCGGATGAACTCGCATACATAGTATCCACATAGATTGTTACCTGGTCCCTGCGTCAGGCACTTTACGACAACAGAGTTCAATCAAAATAATAATCAAGCATGATAATAACTGTATCAAAACTAGAATCAAAGAGATGCGCGGATATAGCTAGTGGTGCTTACATCTAGTGGTTGAAATGTAAGCTCCTCTTTCCAAACACCCCTAGCCTTCTTGGTGAACCGTTTCCAAGCGCTGCCCGTCGTAGAAAACGAATAAAATAAGTTATTAAGTACTTGATATCATAAAATTCACGAACGTTGCCGATATAGTGTCGTAATGATTAGAATTACCGCTGGAGAAGTATCTGCATGTCCTTCCACGTCTCAAGGGGTTTATGTTTCGAGTCCATGACTAGTACACGTCCTTTGTCAAGTTGAATGATTAACAGAATATAGTGGTACCTGCGAATACAGAACTTATCAATTATATACTTAACATCGAGTAAGCGAAATAGAAAGTGTATACAAGACAATAACACTCACTGGAAGTTGTAAGGAAATAGTATTTCCCTTGTGGTTTCTTGAAACCTTAACGCGTGTACTATATTATCCTCCGTATCCTGGGGGCTTATTTTGAGATTAGCTTCATGAACCCAATATGGGTCAATGAAGCCAATGTCATAGATTTGTCCTCTGCTGCATTCGAGAATCTTCATTCTGCATATTAAAGTATGATTATATACATGCAATAAACAAAATAATATAGATGGAGACTAAATTAATTACAGAATTAGTACTTACAGACAATAGGCACTCATGATCGATTTGTCCAAGACGTCTTGATTGAATAATTGAAATAGTTCATCAAATTCAATGGATATCATGTCATCCTTATCTTTCCCATGATGCTTTTTTGTAACCCTCAGCACTATCCAGTTAGCCCCGGCACTTGTGGCATGCATGTACCAGTTATGCAATCTTCGCATTTTTGTTGAAAGATTGTTTACCTCCTCAGGTTTGACGAGAGGTTTTCCGTACTGGTATTGGTATGCTACTTCACTCACGGGGAAGAACTCTAACTGGGATAAGTACTGGGCAATACTCATATCTTGAGCAGCGGCAGCTTCTCCGTATTGTGCAACTACCTCTGGATCATACTGCTCTTCGGCCCCATATTTGCTCGACCCCACATTGGTTTGACAAATCACCTTGAGAGGGGCGCAAGTCTGTTTTGCTTGTTCTCCGAGCTGGGCAACAGATTTCCCGCTTGCATCAGTACTGCTCTTCGAGGCTTTTTGTGCTGCATGTGACTTGAGAATAGAACGCTCATAGTCTGATGACAGCTTTGGCTCGGGTTGATGAAGAGTCTTTAGCATTTTCAACACTTTGGCTTTTTCTTCTTTGGTGCTGGGGAACTCTGGCTCTTTCGGCCGCCTCAGCTTAGCGAAAAACGTTGTCGTTTCCGCATCAACGATCGCCGCAGTCTCCTCTTCAGTACAGTCATAAGCTCTCTTGGGAGGAACCGTTGGTACTTTTGGAAGAGGCTCTTGTTTACGTTTCGGCGATTGCTTACGACGCACAGTAGCAGTACGCTTACGCTTTTTATCCTGAGGCGCCGGCGATGGCTCCCGCGGCGATGGCTGCACCGGAGACGGGTGAGGCGACGGAGCCGGGTGAGGCGACGAAGACGGCTGCCGCGGCGGCGACGACCTCGCTGGAGACGGGTGAGGCGGCGGCGAAGATGGCCTTGGCGTTTGATTTCGAAGCACGATACAATCCTTCGGCCATAGAATGGTGACGTTTTTGCGTCACCCAGCACAGTCACATCCCCTTCACCAGCAGGGTAGTGAAGATCCAAAACCTCAAAGGTGGGCATGATTTCATCCACGCCGACAACAGCGTAGCCCTCTGGAACCGGACGACTGTGGTAAGTTGGTGTGGGTCCAATTGGTAAGGCATAGCCGACCGCCACCTTCATTGATATGTTCACAACTTTGACATGTAGCTCGCAGTGTGTCATCTCTGTGATATCATCCATTGGGTAGCCAACAGGAGCCATCGTCGGTGCATCATCGGCGTCGCCATTGTCATCACCCGGGACCTCGGTGGAAGCCACACTGCTTTTTCGATTATTCGATAGGCCGGTAGCATCGAATGCAGTGTGCTGCTGAGATGGGCCGGTAGTACTTTGCTCTTTAAGTGAGTTAATTTCATCTTGTTGTTGCTTTAATCGTTCTTCAATTAAACGCATTCGCTCTTTCTGACTTTCTGCTTCAACTGCCGCCCTGTCCTTACTCCTCTGACGGCTTCTATCAGGATATTTCTTCCTCTCTTCGGGAAACCCAGTCCTCCATGATTGGGAGCCTATTGTGCCTCGTGTTCGTCCATCATGTTCCTTATTTCCAAGGGCGAGTGTGAGCTCATCATTCTCTCTATCGGGAATGAAGTCCCCATCTTTAACAGCCTTTACTGCTTTTCTCATCCTCTCGATTGGCAAGGGGTCTTCTTTATGTCGTATGTTATATATACACCTCCCTTCCGAGTCCAACGTGCCCCCATGCCCGTAAAACCAATTCCTTTCACGTTCTACCCAATCGTCTGTCTCTGGGGTGATATTTTTATCACGCAGTTCCTGCTCAAGTTTCTCCCACTTAGGAATGCCAACCTTGTAGCCACCTTGCCCCATAGTATGGTGATACTTCTTCTTAGCAGCATTCAGCTTATTCGTTTCAGACATTTTCTTAGCTTTTTCTGATTTCTTGTATTCCACAAACTCATCCCAGAATGGTTTTATCTTCTCAAACTGAATATTCTTGAAATCGGGAGTCTTCTTTTTCACGACATAGTCAAGGTGCAATCTTTTCTTCCAGTTGGTGAAACACTGGGCCATCTTCTTCAAAGCCCACTCCCTGACCTTAGCCTCCATGGCTCTCCCATGTTGTAAGGCGTCCTCAACTGGATCCTCCGCATTTGGATCCAGCTCTATCTTCGGTAGTTTGAAATTAACCATGAGCCTCTTCCACAGTAAATCTTTGGCGTGGTTAGGGACAAATAAACATGTTCCCTCTTCATCCGCTTTAGCAGGCCTATTCCAATTTCTAATGGTGATCGGGATTAAGTCCCTAACGATTACTCCGCATTGTGCCACAAATTTGGTTGCGACAACTTCGGGAGCTGTCGGTCTGCCGTCTTCAGCGACATCTTCGATCCTAAACCTCTCATGGTCTTGCAACTTTTTGGTTGGGCCTCGTCTGCTCTTTTCAGTAGATTCCTTCGATCCGGAGGGCTAAAAGAAGAAAGATCGTCGTTACTATTTCTATATAGATAGCAGATGATTAATTAATGAATTGATTTATATTACATGCACCTCGCCGGAGCGGTCGTCTTCTCGATTACACAAGGCATCGCCTTCTCCCTCGCGGAAGGCAACACCTTCAACCTCAAACAAGTTGTCTACTCCGGTAAAAAGAGGATCACCCTCACCGGAGTTGTTCAGAAACGTTGATATGTCTAAATTATCTTCCCCACGGATCACACCTTGGATCAACTCTTCCTTTTCTTCGTCTCTGACGTGTGGGTCCATATTTTCTGCATAGGTGGAAAAACGAATAAGTCAAAGCGGCTAAAGGAGAAAGTTAAGGAGAAACCCTAAAATATACATACACAATAATAAAAATGAAGAGAAACCCTAAACCTAGCTACAAAAAGGAAACCATGTAGTAGATAGGTAACTCTAGCTAAAATCAACTAAAATCAATATTCCGGAGTTCCGAGGGGTGTAACCTAGTTCGGAGAAACCTCCGATGCATATGAGAGGGGAACATGAGTATAAGGCTACAAAAGGGAAACTATCCAGTAGATAGGTAACACTAGATACTAACAAAATACCATATTGGAATCGATTTAAGAGGGTTCAGAATGCCCTGGCGAAGGCACATCGTCGAACCCACATGCACCTAAGGGGTATTAATGATTCCTTATCTAACCACAGTGACTGACAATGTGAATCGGGTCTGGGGCTACCCACATTGACTGACCAGTGGGGTCGAAGACCAATAATACCAAACTAATTAATAAACCTAATAATACCTAACTAATAATAAACCTAATAATCGAAACACCGAAAAGAAAGGGAAACAATCAACACATGGCATCGATGCAATGCTCAAGCAAGTATGATGATATGACAAGTTAATTTGCATTGGAATGTAACCCTAAGACATGCTCGACGATTTAATCGGGGTTCCGACGGGTGAAAACCCTAACTCGGGGAAACTCCGGAACATATGAGAGGGGTGCATTTGTTCTTCTAATTATACTTGTCATTTAAATTGTTGAACAATGCATGATTATAGGTTAAATAGATAGGTTTCATTTTTCTGAACAATTTGATATATTATTTGTATTTTTCTGACTTATAAATAAAAAGATATTGAATTTACAAGTTTATATCAATTTCTGGAATTATTAAATCATTTAAAATTGAATTACTGTGTCAATATGACATCAGCAAAGGGTTGGGTTTTTTTTTTACCAAGACAGAACCTAGCCACTGTCACTGAGTGCTGGGCCCTAGGCCACATCAGCAAGCCACCGTGGGCCACGTCAGCGGGCCCGTACCTGACGCGCGGCGGTGGGGGAAACGGCGCGGCGGTGGAGGAAATGGCGCGGCGACGATGCACCACCACCAACAGCAGAGGGAGGGGGAGGACAGAGAGGGGCAGGGAGGGGCGGCGCCGTACCTGACGCGCGGCGGTGGGGGAAGGGCGCGGTCGTCGACGGGAAGCAGAGAAGCGGGCGGCCGGCGGTCGTCGGGGGAAGGAGACGCGCGGGCGGCGCGGTCGTCGGCGCGCGGGAAGAGACGCGGGTGGCGGCCGGAGGCGGAGGCGTTGACGACGGAGCCGCTACGGGGAGCGCGCGACGGTGGCGGGGGCAGCCTGGCGGCGTCGTCGTCGGCGATGGCGCGGGCAGAGGCAGAGTGGGGAAGGGAAGAAGAAGAGGAGGCACGCGCTGTTATAACTAAAGGGCCTTTAGTCCCGGTTCGTGGCTCCAGCCGGGACTAAAGGTGCATACGTCCTGGTTGGAGCCACCAACCGGGACCTATACTCCAAAATTTTCAGCAGACAAAGGGTTAGCGCGCAGTGGGTCTTTAGTCCCGGTTGGTGGCTCCAACCGGGACATATTCCCCTGTTTTCAAAAAATTTCAGGTATTTTCTCTCTGTTCCCGCCTTATTTTTTATTTTGGGGTTTAAATTTGTATTGTTTTTTAAATGATAATTAATTTGGAATTTAGAAAAACTTTAAACATAAAAAGTGTTTGGATTTGAATAAATAATTCAAAACCATTTTCTGTTTTAAAAAATAATTAATGTAACCATTTAAAATATGAACCATTTACAATTAAAAATGAATTAACTTTTATTTTTTTAATATCAATTTGGAACCGATTCGGCAGACATTTGTCCTTTTTACCCGGGATGGACGAAAAGGTTTGAGATGTACCGGTTGAGATATAGTCCATGTAAGGTGGTCCAGTATTTTAGGAAAATAGGACGGTAGCATTCTGAAACGGCATTTTGGTGGTTACTTCACAAAACGACCCGTTTTTTGCGCTCGGAAAATGGAAAAGGGATTTTCTGTGCGACAAAAAGGAAAACTTCCTCCTGCAACATTGTTCTACATACCAATGTCCACACACATGCATAATATGGGCACAATATCACAAACTATGCCGTGATTCAGCACATAACATCGGTCATTTGGACCGAAAGCCATGAAACCTTGAACATGATAGGTCATTTTGTGAAGGTTTTTTCGAAACATGGTCAATATACCAAGTCTGGTATTTTCCTTTCAACTATGTAACATAATATGACACCACGCGAAGGATTTTCATTGTTCGGATTTTTTTTGAATTTATTATGCCCGTTTTGAATTATCTGAATTTCTAACTATGGTCGAACCGGTGTGCATGAAGATAGGGGACGGGCATCGTTAGAACTTGCATTGGATCTCTGAAGAAACCACATATTGCGAGTCTAAAAATGATTTTTTCAAAAAATCACGGGCGATAGATCATGTACCTGTAGTACAAACCGGACCCACTTCCTACCGATTCGGCAGACATTTGTCCTTTTTACCCGGGATGGACGAAAATGTTTGAGATGTACCGGTTGGGATATAGTCCATGTAAGGTGGTCTAGTATTTTATGAAAATAGGACGGTAGCATTCTGAAACGGCATTTTGGTGGTTACTTCACAAAACGACCCGTTTTTTGCGCTCGGAAAATGGAAAAGGGATTTTCCGTGCGACAAAAAGGAAAACTTCCTCCTGCAACATTGTTCTACATACCAATGTCCACACACATGCATAATATGGGCACAACATCACAAACTATGCCGTGATTCAGCACATAACATCGGTCATTTGGACCGAAAGCCATGAAACCTCGAACATGATAGGTCATTTTGTGAAGTTTTTTCGAAACATGATCAATATACCAAGTCTGGTATTTTTCCTTTCAACTATGTAACATAATATGACACCACGCGAAGGATTTTCATTGTTCGGATTTTTTTTGAATTTGTTATGCCCGTTTTGAATTATCTGAATTTCTAACTATGGTCGAACCGGTGTGCATGAAGATAGGGGACGGGCATCGTTAGAACATGCATTGGATCTCTGAAGAAACCACATATTGCGAGTCTAAAAATGATTTTTTCAAAAAATCACGGGCGATAGATCATGTACCTGTAGTACAAACCGGACCCACTTCCTGCCGATTCGGCAGACATTTGTCCTTTTTACCCGGGATGGACGAAAAGGTTTGAGATGTACCGGTTGGGATATATTCCATGTAAGGTGGTCTAGTATTTTAGGAAAATAGGACGATAGCATTCTGAAACGGCATTTTGGTGGTTACTTCACAAAACGACCCGTTTTTTGCGCTCGGAAAATGGAAAAGGGATTTTCCGTGCGACAAAAAGGAAAACTTCCTCCTGCAACATTGTTCTACATACCAATGTCCACACACATGCATAATATGGGCACAACATCACAAACTATGCCGTGATTCAGCACATAACATCGGTCATTTGGACCGAAAGCCATGAAACCTCGAACATGATAGGTCATTTTGTGAAGGTTTCGAAACATGATCAATATACCAAGTCTGGTATTTTTCCTTTCAACTATGTAACATAATATGACACCACGCAAAGGATTTTCATTGTTCGGATTTTTTTTGAATTTGTTATGCCCGTTTTGAATTATCTGAATTTCTAACTATGGTCGAACCGGTGTGCATGATGATAGGGGACGGGCATCGTTAGAACTTGCATTGGATCTCTGAAGAAACCACATATTGCGAGTCTAAAAATGATTTTTTCAAAAAATCATGGGCGATAGATCATGTACCTGTAGTACAAACCGGACCCACTTCCTACCGATTCGGCAGACATTTGTCCTTTTTACCCGGGATGGACGAAAAGGTTTGAGATGTACCGGTTGGGATATAGTCCATGTAAGGTGGTCTAGTATTTTAGGAAAATAGGACGGTAGCATTCTGAAACGGCATTTTGGTGGTTACTTCACAAAACGACCCGTTTTTTGCGCTCGGAAAATGGAAAATGGATTTTCCGTGCGACAAAAAGGAAAACTTCCTCCTGCAACATTGTTCTACATACCAATGTCCACACACATGCATAATATGGGCACAACATCACAAACTATGCCGTGATTCAGCACATAACATCGGTCATTTGGACCGAAAGCCATGAAACCTCGAACATGATAGGTCATTTTGTGAAGGTTTTTTCGAAACATGATCAATATACCAAGTCTGGTATTTTTCCTTTCAACTATGTAACATAATATGACACCACGCGAAGGATTTTCATTGTTCGGATTTTTTTTGAATTTGTTATGCCCGTTTTGAATTATCTGAATTTCTAACTATGGTCGAACCGGTGTGCATGAAGATAGGGGACGGGCATCGTTAGAACTTGCATTGGATCTCTGAAGAAACCACATATTGCGAGTCTAAAAATGATTTTTTCAAAAAATCACGGGCGATAGATCATGTACCTGTAGTACAAACCGGACCTACTTCCTACCGATTCGGCAGACATTTGTCCTTTTTACCCGGGATGGACGAAAAGGTTTGAGATGTACCGGTTGGGATATAGTCCATGTAAGGTGGTCTAGTATTTTAGGAAAATAGGACGGTAACATTCTGAAACGGCATTTTGGTGGTTACTTCACAAAACGACCCGTTTTTTGCGCTCGGAAAATGGAAAAGGGATTTTCTGTGCGACAAAAAGGAAAACTTCCTCCTGCAACATTGTTCTACATACCAATGTCCACACACATGCATAATATGGGCACAGCATCACAAACTATGCCGTGATTCAGCACATAACATCGGTCATTTGGACCGAAAGCCATGAAACCTTGAACATGATAGGTCATTTTGTGAAGGTTTTTTCGAAACATGATCAATATACCAAGTCTGGTATTTTCCTTTCAACTATGTAACATAATATGACACCACGTGAAGGATTTTCATTGTTCGGATTTTTTTTGAATTTATTATGCCCGTTTTGAATTATCTGAATTTCTAACTATGGTCGAACCGGTGTGCATGAAGATAGGGGACGGGCATCGTTAGAACTTGCATTGGATCTCTGAAGAAACCACATATTGCGAGTCTAAAAATGATTTTTTCAAAAAATCACGGACGATAGATCATGTACCTGTAGTACAAACCGGACCCACTTCCTACCGATTCGGCAGACATTTGTCCTTTTTACCCGGGATGGACGAAAATGTTTGAGATGTACCGGTTGGGATATAGTCCATGTAAGGTGGTCTAGTATTTTAGGAAAATAGGACGGTAGCATTCTGAAACGGCATTTTGGTGGTTACTTCACAAAACGACCCGTTTTTTGCGCTCGGAAAATGGAAAAGGGATTTTCCGTGCGACAAAAAGGAAATCTTCCTCCTGCAACATTGTTCTACATACCAATGTCCACACACATGCATAATATGGGCACAACATCACAAACTATGCCGTGATTCAGCACATAACATCGGTCATTTGGACCGAAAGCCATGAAACCTCGAACATGATAGGTCATTTTGTGAAGGTTTTTTCGAAACATGATCATTGTTCGGCACACATTTAGTCCCGGATGTAGTCACAAACCGGGACTAAAGGGATTGCGGCAGAGTGGGCCAGACAACACTAATAATAGGGGTGAGTGTCGACATTATGTCGTGCGACTTGTACCTTGTCCCGGATGGTGTCACCAACCGGGACTAAAGATGAACCTTTAGTCCCGGTTGGAGACACCAACCGGGACTAAAGATGAGTCATCACTAATAATAGGGGTGAGTGTCGATATTATGTCGTGAGTGTCGACATTATGCCGAGCTGCTTGTACTATAAATATGCATCCTTGTGAGTCCAGTCCTCCAGCCAGTTTGAGGCATCTCCAAGATGGTTTTAGAGAGCAGGGACACCACTACGGCCAGTTTCAGGGAGATGCCGACGGAGCCCAGTCCTCCGGCATCTCCGAGAAACTGGTCATAGAGGCACTCCCTAATATGTGAAATTAGTTAGCTCCGAGGCGTATTGATCTAGTTAGTGAAGTTACAAGCTGCAAGATGGTTTTCGAGAGCAGGGACACCACTGCGGCCAGTTTCAGGGAGATGCTGACGGAGCCCAGTCCTCCGGCATCTCCGAGAAACTGGTCATAGAGGCACTCCCTAATATGTGAAATTAGTTAGCTCCGAGGCGTATTGATCTAGTTAGTGAAGTTACAAGCTGCAAGATGGTTTTCGAGAGCAGGGACACCACTGCGACCAGTTTCAGGGAGATGCCGACGGAGCCCAGTCCTCCGGCATCTCCGAGAAACTGGTCATAGAGGCACTCCCTAATATGTGAAATTAGTTAGCTCCGAGGCGTATTGATCTAGTTAGTGAAGTTACAAGCTGCAAGATGGTTTTCGAGAGCAGGGCCACCACTACGACCAGTTTCAGGGAGATGCCGACGGAGCCCAGTCCTCCGGCATCTCCAAGAAACTGGTCATAGAGGCACTCCCGGTCCAGCCACAAAATGGGACTAACACTCAAGACATTTATTAATATTAAAAACTGAGACTACAAAACCGGGACTAAAGGCCACAAACCGCGAAAGATATCCTTCGGTCAAGCCACAAACCGCGAAAGACATGAACTAGAGTTACATAATATGAGCATGAACTTCTTGGCATATGTCATTCCTTATGACCGCTTCAGACGTAACCATGGAGCATCTTCTTTACTTAACAGAATGCTTGGGTCAGTTTTCACTGTGAAGGGCGGAATTTCATCAAACTTATTATAATCTTCTGACATGTCTGTCTTGTCCTTGATTCCCACGATGTTTCTTTTCCCTGAAAGAACTATGTGACGCTTTGGCTCATCATATGATGTATTCGTTTGCATATTTTTTCTTTTTTTCGGTCTGGAGGACATGTCCTTCACATAGAAAACCTGAGACACATCATTGGCTAGGACGAATGGTTCATCTCTATAACCAAGATTGTTGAGATCCACTGTTGTCATTCCGTACAACTGGTCTATCTTTACCCCTTCCCCATTCAGGTTGACCCATTTGCAGCGAAACAAAGGGACCTTAAAAGAGACTCCATAGTCTAGTTCCCATATCTCCTCTATGTAACCATAATATGTGTCCTTTTGTCCATTCTCATCTATTGCATCAAAGCGGACACCACTATTTTGGTTGGTGCTCTTTTTATCTTGGGCGATCGTGTAGAATGTATTCCCATTTATTTCGTACCCTTGGAAATTCAATACAGTAGAAGATGGTGACGCGGCCAACAAGTATAGCTGATCTCCAACAGTGGTGTCATTCAAGAGATGTGTCCGCATCCAACCACCGAAAGACTTCATGTGTTCATCTGTAATCCATGATTCAGGCTTCCCCGGGTTTTTGGAGCGTACAATATTCTTGTGTTCCTCGATATACGGAGCTGCCAAGGTGGAATTATGTAGAACTGTGTAGTGTGCTTTAGTGAAAGAATCCCCGTCCCTACATATCATTGCTTTCTTTCCCAGCGTGCCTTTTCCACTTAGTCTTCCCTCATGCCGCGAGTCAGAAACACCAATCGGCTTAAGGTCAGGAATAAAGTCAACACAAAACTCAATGACCTCCTCTGTTCCATATCCCTTGGAGATGCTTCCTTCTGGTCTAGCACGGTTATGAACATATTTCTTTAAGACTCCCATGAACCTCTCAAAGGGGAACATATTGTGCAGAAATACCGGACCGAGAATGGCAATCTCTTCCACTAGATGAACCAGGAGATGCGTCATAATATTGAATAAGGATGGTGGGAACACCAATTCAAAACTAACAAGACATTGTACCACATCCTTCTGTAACCTTGGCAGAATATCTGGATTGATTACCTTCTGAGATATTGCATTGAGGAATGCACACAGCTTCACAATGGGTACTCGAACATTTTCCGGTAGAAGCCCCCTCAATGCAATCGGAAGCAACTGTGTCATAATCACGTGACAGTCATGAGACTTCAGGTTTTGGAACTTTTTCTCTGCCATATTTATTATCCCCTTTATATTAGATGAGAAGCCCGACGGCACCTTGATACTGTAAAGGACTTCAAAAAAGATTTCCTTCTCTGCTTTGGTAAGAGCATAGCTGGCACGACTTAAGTGACGCCCTTTATCCGTCTTGTTATCTGTATGCATGTTCTTTGGGTCTTCCATAATTTGTTGGTCCTCCCGTGCTTCAGGTGTATCTTTTGTCTTACCATACACGCCTAGGAATCCTAGCAGGTTCACGCAGAGATTCTTCGTCACGTGCATCACGTCGATTGAAGAGCGGACACGCAGGACTTTCCAATATGGCAGCTCCCAAAATATAGATTTCTTCTTCCACATGGGTGCGTGTCCTGTAGCGACGTCGTTCGGAACTGATTGACCGCCGGGACCCTTTCCAAAGATTACTTCTATGTCCTTGACCATACCAAATACATCATCACCAGCAGGGAGTTCAGGCTTCTTCCGGTGATCTGCCTCACCTTTAAAATGCTTGCCTTTCTTTCTTACGGGATGATTGGTCGGAAGAAATCGTCGATTCGCTAGGTACACAACCTTCTTGCATTTATGCAAATATGTACCTTCGGTCTTATCTAAACAGTGGGTGCATGCCTTATATCCTTTGTTTGTCTGTCCTGAAAGGTTACTAAGAGCAGGCCAATCATTGATGGTTACGAATAACAACCCTCGTAGATTAAATGGCTCCTGTTTGTTCTCATCCCACGCACGTACACCTGGTTTGCCCCACAACTGTAAGAGTTCTTCAACTAATGGCCTAAGGTACACATCAATGTCGTTGCCCGGTTGCTTCGGGCCTTGGATGAGCACTGGCATCATAATGAACTTACGCTTCATGCACAACCAAGGAGGCAGGTTGTAGATACATAGAGTCACGGGCCAGGTGCTGTGACTGCAGCTCTGCTCCCCAAAAGGATTCATGCCATCCGTACTTAGACCAAACCATAAGTTCCTTGCGTCACCTGCAAAGTCTGGGAAGTCTCTCTCGATTTTTCTCCACTGTGACCCATCAGCAGGGTGTCTCAACTCCCCGTCTTTCTTACGGTCTTCTTTGTGCCATCGCAACAACCTGGCATGCTCTTTGTTTCTGAACATGTGTTTCAACCTTGGTATTATAGGAGCATACCACATAACCTTAGCAGGAACCCTCTTCCGGAGGGGCTCTCCCTCAACATCACCAGGGTCATCTCGTCTGATCTTATACCGCAACGCGTTGCATATCGGGCATTTATCTAAATTCTCATACTCCTTACCGCGGTAGAGGATGCAGTCATTAATGCATGCATGTATCTTTTGCACATCTAATCCCAGAGGACAGAGAGTCTTCTTTTCTTCGTAGGTACTCTCGGGAAGTTCGTTATGTTTTGGAAACTTCGGCTTCATTATTTTCAGCATCTTTTCAAATGAGGAGTCAGTTAGACCACACTCTGCCTTCCATCGCAACAATTTCAGTGTGGTACCGAGCTTTGTGCTGCCATCTTCACAATTTGGGTACAACAATTTCTTGTGATCTTCTAACATGCCCTCTAACTTCAACTTCTCATTTTCTGTTTCACAGTCTCGCTTTGCATCAGAAATGACCCTACCAAGTTCATCAGCCGGCTCATCTGATGCCCGTTCTTCACCTTTTTCCTCTCCATTGTCTTCCATTGCAGTATCACCGTATTCAGGAAACATATGATGATAGTTGTTATCATCATCTTCTTCTTCACCATCTTCCATCATAACCCCTCTTTCCCCGTGCTTGGTCCAGCAATTATAGTTGGGCATGAAACCTTTCATAATCAGGTGGCCGCGAATGATTTTCGAGGAAGAGTACTCCTTGTTGTTCCGACATTGAACACATGGACAACGTATAAATCCATTGTCTTTGTTTGCCGTAGCCACATCGATAAATTTATCCACGCCTTTGATATACCCGGCTACCCGCCGGTCACCGTACATCCATTCCCGACCGTTCATCTGCATCATATAAGTAAGTTTATCAAAAAACAGGACATCATAAATAGTGAAATAACCAATTCACACTGACACATGAATTGTATCAATGACCTAGAAAAGATAAGATTGCTAACCTCGATCGAGGGAAATAAAGAGGAGAAAGCTCAAGTGCGTCTCGGAAACCTTCTATATTTTTGTTCTATGAGAAATTCAACGGGATTATTCACTCAAACATTTCAACAAACACCTTCAATGCATGCATGAGAAAAAACTAGCACACCCCCTCACACCTTCCACCATTCGAAAAAACAGAGTGGAGGCAGAGGGGGCTGGGGCGTTGCATTTATAGAAGGCAGGGGTCTTTAGTCCCGGTTGGAGCCAGCAACCGGGACTAAAGGTGCGTGCCACGCCACGTGGCTGTGGCCAAACCTTTAGTCCCGGTTGGTGGCTCCAACCGGGACGCATGCCCCCTTACCAACCGGGACCCATGCCCCTGGCCCCGTGCCCGCTCCAACCGGGACGCGTGCCAGCATTAGTCCCGGTTGGTGGCGCAACCGGGACTAATGCTCCCAGGGGTGGCGAACGGATGGCCCTTTTTCCTCTAGTGAAGCTTAGTTAGCTAACAAAGACCCAAAGCACTTCCTTGCCAAGATCTCGCCCGGATATAAAAAAATTGTCACCAAACACAACGCACTGGTGATAATTTTATAAAACGGGTACAAACTATAGGAACGGCATGCTACACCGAGGACAAAAAGTCGTTGGCATAGGCCAAAATGCCCTCGACGTATGCTACGTCGACTGCTGTCCTCGGCGTAGCCTCCTCGGCAAAGGTCTCCATCGGCGAAGGCAATTTTGCCCGTCGGCGTAGCTTTAGCCGTCGGCGTATGCTACGCCGACGGCCTTGCCCTCGGCATAGCCCTGTCGGCATAATAACGGCAGGTTGTAAAAAATCCAAGAAAAAACAATTTTTTTTTTGAATTTTTTTCTCAACTTCTCAGTTCTCAGTTCCTTCCGACGTGAAGCAATTTGTACCTAGTTGTCAATACTATGATATCAATCCTATTAACTCTGATATCATTATGTCACGTTTTTTATTTTTTTGAAACTACAAACACTTATTTAAGTAAACAACAATGAATAAGTAAAAGTATTACTGATTCAAATAAAAATATAATAATTTTATTTTTTTGTAGTTTTTCTATTTAATATGGAATAATTAATATCTTTAAATCCGTAAAACAGAATTTGATAAATAATAAATTGATAAGAAAAATAAAAGTAATCTAAATATGATATCCATATCAACTAATCACAAACCCCCTATTTTTGAATTAGCTATTTGGTTGTTGCTTTAGAAAATCCCTTTTTTGCATTAGGAAAATGAAAAATGGCTTTTTGGTGCGACAAAAAGCTAAACCTGCATTGGATCTTTGATAAAATAGCATATTATGAACCTAAAAATTAATTTTATAAAAAAACATGAGCATCGGATCATGTACCTGTAGTTCATATCTGACCCACTTTCTTCCGATTCGGCAGGAATTTATCTTTTTTACCAGGGATGGACGGAACGGTTTCGGATCCCCTGTTGGGACATTGTCCATATAAGGTGGTCTAGAATTTTTTTTAAATGTGGTGGTAGCATTTTGAATTAGCCATTTGGTGGTTGCTTCACAAAACCGTTCGTTTTTTGTGCTCGGAAAATGAAAAATGGCTTTTTGGTGCAACGAAAAGGAAAACTTCCTCCTGCAACATTGTTCGTCATCTCACAATGCACATATATGCATAATATAGACACATTATCATAAACTATGCCTTGATTCTAGCCATAACATTGGTCATTTGACCCGAAAGCCAAGAAACCTCGAATGAGATAGGTCAGTTTGTGAAGTTTTTTTTCACATATAATCAATATACCAGGTTTGATATTTTTTCTTATAACTATGTCACATAATATGACACCACGCAAAGTTTTCGCATTGTTTCGATCATTTTTGAATTTTTTATGCTCGTTTTAAACTATTGTCAAACTTTGTAGAACGATGGGCATGAAGATTCTTAGCTCGGGGCCAAGCATTGCTAAACTTGCATTGGATATTTGATAAAATATCATATTGTGAACCTAAAAATATTTTTTGTAAAAAAACATGATCATCGTATCATGTACCTGTAATTCATATCTGACCCACTTCCTACCGATTCGGCAGGAATTTATCTTTTTCACCAGGGGTGGACGGAAAGGTTTCGGATCCCCCCGTTAGGATATTGTCCATATAAGGTGGTCTAGTATTTTTGTAAAATATGGTTATAGAATTTTTAATTATCCATTTGGTGGTTGCTTTACAAAACTGTCTGTTTTTTGTGCTCAGAAAAAAATGGCTTTTTGGTGCGACGAAAAGGAAAACTTCTTCTTGCAACATTGTTCGCCATCCCATGATGCACATGTATGCACAATATAGGCATATTATCACAAATTATGCCTTAATTCTAGCCATAACATTGGTCATTTGATCCAAAAGCCAAGAAACCTCGAATGAGATAGGTTATTTTGTGAAGGTTTTTTAGACATAATCAATATAACAGGTTTGATATTTTTTCTTGTAACTATGTCACATAATATGACACCACGCAAGGTTTCGTATTGTTTCGATCGTTTTCGAATTTTTTATGCTTGTTTTAAACTATCGTCAAACTTTGTCGAACGGCGGGCATGAAGATTCTGAAGGGAATATGCCCTGAGAGGCAATAATAAAATGTTTATTATGTGTATTTAAAGTATATGATAGATGTTTATTTTGCATGCTATAATTGTATTAATACGGAAACTTTAATACATGTGTGTTTAATAAACAAACAGAAAGTTCCTAGTTATGCCTCTCTCATAAACTAGTTCATTGATTAACAAGATGATCACGGTTTCCTGATCATAGACATTGGATGTTGTTAATAACGAGATCACAACATTAGTGTAATGGTGTGATGAACATTCATCCTAAGTATAGCATTACGATCAAAGTCATTGAGTTTATATTGCTATAAACAAACTACGAAGTAGTCCTAATCCTTAGACCATGAGATCATGCCAATCACTAACACTGGAAGAGTTTCTTGTTGACATCAAACGTCACTCCGTAACTGGGTGAGTATAAAGATGGCTTCAAAGCTACTAAAGTGTTATGTTGAGAATCATGGATCAAGAGTGGAATTTGTTCATCCCGATGACAGATAGATATGCTCTGGGCCCTCTCGGTGATATCACATTGGTTAGCTTGCAAGCAAGTGATTTGATCACTAGAATGTTATATCACATGAACGAGAAAAGAGTGCATGTCAGTAAAGATATCAAACTAGGTATGGAGATACCGATGATCGAATCTCGTACATGTAATATATCGTGAAACAAAGGGATTAAGATACAAGCGTAAAAGGTTCCGACGATCATAGGAAAAGTTTTCGTTGAATGTGTGGGAGTCAGTATGGATCTCCAGGTCCCGCTACTGATTATTGATCGGAGAAGGGTCTCGATCATGTCCGCATTATTCGCGAACCGTAGAGTGACACACTTAAGGGACACTAGCATCCAGTTGGAGCAAATGTTTCATGCCGAAAGAATAAACAAGCACAGGAATTTATTTCACTAGATACCGAAACAGGTTTTCGGGTGAAATTGCATAAAGTGGTTATGCATGTGAAATGGAATTCTAGCAAGGGGTTATTTGTGAATGTTTGTCATTAAAGTAATTGACAAAATTCTGAATAAAAATAAAAGAGTTTTATTTAATGAGAGTTTGCATTAAATTTGGTGGAAATTTAATGGGAATTTGAGTGGAATTTTGAGTGGAGGGAATTTAAAGGAATTTTGTGAGTGGAGTGTCTACCCACATGAAGAGGGGAGGGCAAGGGGCAGCCCCCATGCGCCGGCCACCCCCTTGGGGTTCCCCCCTCCTCCTATAAAAGGAGCCCCTCCTCTCACTTGTCTCTCACACCTCCTCGTGAAGGATCTCTCCCCCCCTCTAGAATTTATTCCCCATGGTCTCGGACTAGCGAGATACATGTTCCCGGTGGCTATTCGGCAAGAAATGGTTGTGCTTCTGCTGCATCGCTGGAGCGAGGAGGCGGAGGTTGTCCGATGTCTTGTACGTGTGTGCGAGCACGGATGCGCTGCTGCTTTGCGGCGCTAGGACTTCCTCTCGATCTTGAGATCGGCAAGAGATCGTCTACATCAACCACGAGTTGAACTCGTTAAGCTTTGTCGGTCTTCAAGGGTATGTTCTCTACGGATATACATCCGGCCATTGTTTGTATCTAGTAGATAGATCTTGGGTAGTTCCCATCGTAGGAAAATTTTTGTTTTCTATGCTGCGAACCCTATATATTCTTAGCTCGGGGTCGAGCCTCGCAAAACTTGCATTGAATCTTTGATAAAATAGCATATTGTGAACCTAAAAATGATTTTTGTAAAAAAACATGAGCATCAGATTATATACCTGTAGTTCATATCTGACCCACTTCCTATCGATTCGGCAGGAATTTATC
The DNA here is from genome assembly GCA_910589765.1 of Avena atlantica. Lineage (NCBI taxonomy): Eukaryota > Viridiplantae > Streptophyta > Magnoliopsida > Poales > Poaceae > Avena > Avena atlantica. The sequence continues at coordinate 35,942,222 of OU342735.1, forward strand.
TTTTTCACCAGGGGTTGGCGGAAAGGTTTCGGATCCCCTATTGTGACATTGTCCATATAAGGTGTTATAGTATTTTTTTAAATGTGGTGGTAGCATTTTAAATTAGCCATTTGATGGTTGCTACATAAAACCGTCCGTTTTTATGCTCGGAAAATGAAAAATAACTTTTTGGTGCGACGAAAACGAAACTTCCTCCTACAACATTGTTCGTCATCTCATGATGCATATATATGCACAATATGGGTACATTATCACAAACTATGCCCTGATTCTAGCCATAACATTGGTCATTTCACCCGAAAGCCAAGAAACCTCGAATGAGATGGGTTATTTTGTGAAGGTTTTTTTTAGACATAATCAATATACCAGGTTTGATATTTCTCCTTGTAACTATGTCACATAATATGACACCACGCGAAGGTTTCACATTGTTTCGATCGTTTTTGAATTTTTTATGCCCGTTTTAAACTATATATAATGTTTTATATTTTACTTAATTTTTATTTATAAATGTGTAATATTTGAGTGTAGATAGATAGGTCTTATTTTTCTGTAAATTTTGATATATTATTTATATTTTTCCAAATTAGAATGATTTAGTTATGAGTTTTTAAAATTTAATGAGGTAAAAGGGAAAATAGCTATGTTTCACTTAATTTTTATTTACAAATATGCAATATTTGAGTGTAGATAGATAGATCTTATTTTTCTGTAAATTTTGATATATTATTTATATTTTTCCAAATTAGAATGATTTAGTTATGAGTTTTTAAAATTTAATGAGGTAAAAGGGAAAATAGCTACGCCGAGGGCAGCCGTCGGCGTAGGCTACGCGGAGGGCAGCCATCGACGTAGCATAGGATACGCCGACGGCCCCGACGTTTGGCTGTCGGCATAGCGGTCGGCCGTCGGCGTACTCGTCCTGTCCTGTAGTGACACGTATACAGACATGTTTATATGTTTATTCACCTTGTCTCCTGTTATTATCTTATTTTTTTGCAGGCAGTAATAGGATGTACGCTACTGATATGTCCAGTGCATATTGGTTTTGGTGCTCTTCTAATCTATAACAACCTAATTTATACCTCAACAAGAACTAAATACAAATATAAATGTTCGCTTGCTGCTATGGTGTGTCTGCCCGATTGACCTTCTGTTTGAGAATTTGGAGGCACTAACACATACGATGCTAGCTATAGTAGTACACACATAAGAGTAAGAGCAGAAGTCCGGATATACTTGGCAAAAAGGATTAAGCATTATGATGTTGCCATAGGAAGTGAAACTTGGGTATTACTTCCAAAATATATAGCACAGTAAACATTGTCCGAGTTAAATATATGTTGAACGGCAAACTTAACTATCACGAACCTATTAAAGTTAACCGAACAGACAATCCAATAACATAGCATTGCATTCTCACGCGAACAATTACAAACAAGACTACAAGAGCCTGAAAGCCTTCATGCGTCCACGATATATCTAGTATGAAAGTCTAAGAGGAGCGGCAGCGGGCTGAAAGCCTTCATGCGTCCACGACGATCTTGTTGGAGCCAAGCAGCAGCTGCGGCTGCATGCAGATTGATGACAGCGAACTAGCAGCTACTCGGCTGCCGTGTCGTTGTCGCGCGCCTCGGCCTCCATGTGGACGTCGACGGGGCGATGTTCTCTAGCATCTTGGCGGTGAGGTCAAAAGCGATGTTGATGGGAGTGTTAAAGAAATATGTTCGTAACCGTTCTAGGCCAGAAGGAAGCATCTCCAAGGGATATGGAACAGAGGAGGTCATTGAGTTTTGTGTTAACTTTGTTTCTGACCTTAAGACGATCGGTCTTTCTCAATCGCGGCATGAGGGGAGACTGAGTGAAAAAGGCACTCTAGGAAGGAAATTAATAATATGTAGGGACGGACATTCCTACACTGAAGAACATTACACAGTTCTACAAAATTCCATTTTGGTGGCCCCGTATATCGAGGAACACAAGAAAATTTTACGCTCCAACAATCCTGAAAAGCATGACTCCTGGATTAGAGATGAACACATGAAGACTTTCGACAGTTGGTTGCAACACTCATCGAAAACAACACTCTTGGAGATCAGCTATACTTGTTGTCTAGGTCACCATCTTCGACTATATCGACTTTCCAAGGGTATAAGATAAATAGGTATACATTTTACACAATCGCCCAAGATAAAAAAAACACCAACCAACACAGTGGTGTCCGCTTTGATGCAACAAACAACAATAGATCAAAAACAACATATTATGATTACATAGAGGATATGAGAACTTGACTATGGACCTACTTTTAAGGTCCCCTTGTTTCGGTGCAATTGGGTCAAGCTGACAGGAGAAGGGGTTAAGGTAGACAAGAAGTACGGAATGACATCAGTGGATCTCAATAATCTTGGATACTTAGACGAACCATTTGTCTAGTCAATGATGTGGCTCAGGTTTTCTATGTGAAGGACGTGTCTACCAAACCGAGAAAAAAGAAAAAATAAGTAAAAGAATACATCAGACTATGAGCCAAGGCGCAAAAAAATACATCAGCATATTGGTTTGTTGTTCTTCTAATCTATAACAACCAAATTTATACCTCCACAAGAACTAAATACATATAAATGTTCGCTTGCTGTTGATGGCGTGTCTGGCCGACTGACCTTTTGTTTGAGAATTTTCAGGAGAGATGCTAGCTATAGTACTATATATAAGAGTAAGACCAAAGTCCGGATATAGTTGGCAAAAAAGATTAAGCATAGGAAGAGAAACTTGGGTATTACTTCCAAAATGTACACTAAACATTGTCCGTGTTAAAAATATATTGAAAAGGCACAAACTGAAGTATCAAGAAACCCACCATTAAAGATAACAGAACATAGAATGCAATAACATAACACTGCATGCTCAGACGAACAATACAAACAAGACTACAAGAGCCAACCAACGACGTATGTAGTAAGAAAGTCTAAGAGGGAGGGGCAGCGGCCTGAGTGCCTTCGTGCGTACGTCCACGATCTCGTTGGAGCCAAGCAGCAGCTGCATGCAAACGTCGGCGAACCAGAAGCTATTCGGCTGCCGCGTCGCCGTCACGTGCCTCGGTCTCCCTGCGGACGTCGATGGCGCTGTTCTCCGGCATCTTGCCGTTGAGGTCGAAGGCGATGTTGAGTGTCCCCATCTCGGTCTGCATAAACAACGTCGTCGTCTCGGGGTGGGCGGCTGCTCCACCATGGGTGCTGGCGGCCACGAGAGCGAGCGTGAGGAGGAAGAGGAGGAACTTGGCCATGGCGAGGGGAGTTGCGGTCGTTGGTGTATCTCTTGGACAAGTAGGCTGGGTGTATATAATAGTGGCTGCTGCAGGAAGACGCATGGCGTTGTTCAACTGCCGTCTCCTGCTTGGTGGACAGTTTGTGCAGTGTGAGCAGCATGAGAGGAAAAGGAAAATTGTGTGACTGATCGGTGCATCTTTTTGACCGGCAGTGCTATGCCGTGGCTGCAGCAGGCGCGTGGATGGCCGATTCACTTCCAGCTTTTATCTTCAAAAAATCGCAAGTGTGTGAGTACTGAGTAAACGTGGAATTGGGCCCGAGTCCAAATCCAAACGGCAGATGACCAAGTAGTGTCCATTCTAAGGCCTCGTTTGGATCGTTGTTTTTTAGTCCGGCTGTTTTTATTTAGTGAAGAGGTTAAGAAGAAGATGTTCGTATAATCCGGCAGTTTTGGTTAAAAAACAACAATCCAAACGGGGCGTAATGTGATCCTATCCAAGTTTAACTTTGTATTATCCAAGTCCGTCCAAGTCCAAGTAGCTCAAGTGCTGGATATCCATAGTCCAATGGACCTCCGCTGACACACGCATAGCTCGCTCACTTTTTTCTCGTATACATCGTGTAGCTAGCGGTAAGTAAACCATGCATGCAGTCCGTACATATACCCTACATACTTACACATCCAGCTAGCTCTAAAATTCAACACGGAACCGAGCGGCAAGCTGTTGGTGTATGCGTGTGACAGAGGCCAACATCCCAACGCGCGTGGCTGCCGGTAGTGGTCTAAGCTGTCACGCGAGATGATGTTATGCGTTGAGCTAACTAGTCCATTGGATATTGAGCTATCCATTTAGAAATCCAAAGTCCGTTACTGTTGTTGGATCTTAAGCTCCAATCGATGTCCATGTCCACTTAGATCCAATCCAATTGAATCCAATGAGCTATAGGTCCAAAATCCATTGGACTACTGATATCCAATTCCAGATTTAGTACTGAGTAGTACTTGATTGGGTTTTTGCCTTTATGCCTCTCAACATGTATTCTGCTCTAAAAAATATGTCGTTGCAAGCCACAGACATATGTGATGAATGGCCGTGGCATAAGAGATAACTTACATGCACGTTAAAACCACACAACAATACAAATACTTCATACAGAAGATCCTAAATTTGGTGATGTCAATTTCCTAAATTTGTTGAAGTCAATTTCTTGCTCAACTAAATTGGATTAACCAGGCACATGCTAATATGGATTTTACAATTATCTCAACTTATGTTGCATCGGGCATCCGAATATTAAAAATATCATGTGAAATTCATTAAGAACTCGTGCCTAAACTTGACTTAGCATCGAATCAGGAATAGAGAAGTTTATAGCATTCACCGGCAAGAAGCATGAAGAACACACCAACGCTACAATTAATGAGGGGTTTTGGGAGGAGACAATGGTGTGGGCGGTGAAGGAAAGGGTAAAAAAGTCTAGAAGTCATGAATGAGGATAAGGTGATCACGGAGTTTCCGGGCCGGCCTCCCCACAGGCTCCACATATGTGTTGTCGAGCCAAAAGACCCAGGCGTGCTCGACCGGATAGGAGTTATTGGCTGCGAGAGCGGAGAGGTCTCCCTCCTTCATCTCTGTGTCAATGGACGCGGCCATCGTCACTACGGGACGCGTGCTCTACGCCGAGGGCAAAAGGCCGTCGGCGTAGGCCAAAATACCCTCGGCGTATGATACGCCGAGGGCTGCCCTCGGCGTAGCCTCCTCGGCAAAGATCTCCCTCGGCGGAGCACACTCAAGCCGTCGGCGTATCGAAATTCCGTCGGCGTATGCTACGCCGAGGGCGTTGCCGTCGGCGTAGCGGCCGTCGGCAAAGCCTGTCGGCCGGTTGTAAAAACATTTTTTTTTTGAAAAAAAATATTTTTTTATTTTCTTTTCTCAATTTTTTTATTCTTTGAATTGTTTCACTTGTTAATCTCCTACTTGGAACATTTTTAACACTAATTTTACTTAATATTTGATTAAATTTCAGTCTTAGTCAAACCTCTTAGCAGGTCACCCATCCTAATACTACTCCAGCTTCAGTACGCTTAACTTCCTCGTTTCTTCAAAATCCGTTTCCGCAAAGTAATTCATACATTGGTGTCAATACTATGATATCAATCCTATTAACTCTTATATCATCATGTCACATGTTTGTATTTTTTGAAATTACAAACAATTATTTAAGTAAATATTAATGAATGAGTAAAAATATTATTGAATTCAAATAAAAATATAATAATTTTATTTTTTTGTATTTTTCTATTTAATATAGAATAATTAATATCTTTAAATCTGTAAATCGAAATTTAACAAATAATATGTCTAAGTTTATCAGAAAAATGAGAGCAATCCAAATATGATATCCATATCAACTAATCATAAACCCTCCGTTTTTGAATTAGCTATTTGGTGGTTGCTTTAGAAAACCCCCTTTTTGCGCTCGGATAATGAAAAATGCCTTTTTGGTGCGATGAAAAGGAAAAATTGCATTGGATCTTTGATAAAATAGCATATTGTGAACCTAAAAATGATTTTTGTAAAAAAACATGAGCATCGGATCATGTACCTGTAGTTTATATCTGACCCACTTCCTGTCGATTCGGCTGGAATTTGTCTTTTTCACCAAAGGTGGACGGAAAGGTTTCGGATCCCCCTCTTGGGACATTGTCCATATAAGGTGGTATAGTATTTTTGTAAAATATGGTGATAGTATTTTGAATTAGCCATTTGGTGGTTGCTTCACAAAACCGTCCGTTTTTATGCTCGGAAAATAGAAAATGGCTTTTTTGGTGCGACGAAAAGGAAAACTTCCCATCCCATGATGCATATGTATGCATAATATGGGCACATTATCACAAACTATGCCTTGATTCTAGCCATAACATTGGTCATTTGACCCGAAAGCCAAGAAACCTCGAATGAGATAGGTCATTTTGTGAAGGTTTTTTTTTAGACATAATCAATATATCAAGTTTGCTATTTTTACTTATAACTATGTCCCATAATATGACACCACGCGAAGGTTTCTCATTATTTTGATCGTTTTTGAATTTTTTATGCCCGTTTTAAACTATCGTCAAACTTTGTCGAACGGCGGATATAAAGATTCTTAGCTCGGGGTTGAGCCTCGCTAAAATTTCATTGGATCTTTGATAAAATAGCATATTGTGAATCTAAAAATGATTTTTGTAAAAAAACATGAGCATCGGATCATGTACCTGTAGTTCATATCTGACCCACTTCCTGCCGATTCGGCAGAAATTTGTCTTTTTCACCAAAGGTGGACGGAAAGGTTTCGGATCCCCCTGTTGGGACATTGTCCATATAAGGTGGTATAGTATTTTTGTAAAATGTGTTGGTAGTATTTTGAATTAGTCATTTGGTGGTTGCTTCACAAAACCGTCTGTTTTTTATGCTCGGAAAATGGGAAATGGCTTTTTGGTGCGACGAAAAGAAAAACTTCCTCCTGCAACATTGTTCGCTATCCCATGATGCATGTGTATGCACAATATGGGCACATTATCACAAACTATGCCTTGATTCTAGCCATAACATTGGTCATTTGACCCGAAAGCCAAGAAACCTCGAATGGGATAGGTCATTTTGTGAAGGTTTCTTTGAGACATAATCAATATACCAAGTTTAATATTTTTCCTTCTAACTATGTCACATAATATAACACCACGCGAAGGTTTCGCATTGTTTCGATCGTTTTTGAAATTTTTATGCCCATTTTAAACTATATATAATGTTTTATATTTTACTTAATTTTTATTTATAAATGTGTAATATTTGAGTGTATATAGATAGGTCTTATTTTTCTACAAATTTTGATATATTATTTGTATTTTTCCGAATTAAAATGATTTAGTTATGATTTTTCAAAGTTTAATGAGATAAAATAAAAAATAGCTACGCCGCCGACGGCTGCTTGGCGGGGCTGGCCTGGATGATGGCTACGCCGACGGCCCCGACATTTGGCCGTCGGCGTAGCTTCCCATTACTGTAGTGCGTGTCAGCCATGATAAATGAGTTTTTTCAATATGCGCATACACCTTATCCTAGTGGGGATTTGGTTATCGGTTGAAATTCTACGGTTGTCTGCCGGTAAACCGAATTACCAGCTTCTCGTAAATGAGTTTACCGGTCAAAAAAAAATCTCAATCAGTTTGAATATGGACTCGTTTGCTATTATAATGTAAAGTCTATGTGTTTCTCTTCCAATGTGCCCTCATGCCTCATCTAACGATTTCCATTCATCCAAAATAAATATTTGAAATATTTAGATGTTATCGAGTTTAAAATTTAAATTTTTCTTGAAAATTTCATCCGGTATTTGATCGGTGTGGCGGTGTCCCGAAACATCGCAAGCTTGCAATGCACAATACTCTAAGGCCTTTCTATTTGTGAAGATAGAGAAAGCACCCGAGAGCGCACTGGATTGAACATTTCCCAGCCAAGATGAATGCCAGTAGTAAATTGCACCAATACTACATAGCTCAACTCTCATTTGGGGTTTTCCTTCACTCTATCATAAGTACCTACGTGAATGTTTACGTGTCAACCCATTATCGGCAGAAACATGGTACCTAAATATTGTGAACACCATAGCAATAGAATCTGCTCCATCTTTTCTAAAAATGTAAAGTATGGTCTGACGAGAGATCTTGCTTAAAACCCTCTTAATATTACCATTCATAAGACCACCTCAATCTCGCCACACAAGAAGTAAAAAGGATATGCTAAAGTTGAATAGTTGGTTGAGAAGGGTTTTGTTTGTAATTTTGATTGACTGGGGTTAGATTATTTGAGCTAAAAAAATAACGAATAGGAAAAAAATCGATAAAGGAAATATATTAATATCAAGACGATATCAATTACACCTAGCCTTTGTAAAAACATAATGGCTAGAGGAAGTCGATCTAGACACAAAGGATGCACACAGTCGAAATAAAGAAAGAAAAAAGACCCCGCCAAAACAAACAGACACTCGCAACAACAATAACATCACCAATGAGGACGACATGTCGACACCAAAAAGCTTCTCTAAAAACGACGCCTCTTGAAAGGTAATAGTGCAAGAGCACCATCCCCGTTCGGTCTAACCAACATAACTAGATCCTCGATTTTCACCCTAGAGAAGCTCCAATCTTCAAACAATGCCTTCAACAAGGAGAGGACTAGAGAGCCACCATTGCTAGGTACAACCATCGAATGTCAGAGCTATGGTTTTTACCCCGGACACTGATATATGGAGCTCCAAGATTACCGCCAAAAAAGAAGTTTGCCATTGTTACCACCATATGGTAGGAACTGCTGGGAAGTGCTGGACGCCAGGCACATATATGACTTCACCTCATCCATCTTGATCCTTGTCACCGTAAGTACCTAGCAGGTCTCACTCAACATGAGCATGAAGAACCTTTGGCCATCGATCCACCTTGACAACACCACATTCGTCCGGAGGATCCAACACACTGGCAGTGAAATCATCGGTCAATCGCCAGGCCAAATCCCAGGGTCAAACAACACTTCAGCCGATGCGCACGTGTTGCTGGTGCATACATGATGTGTACTTGATCAAGAAGAGGGTTCATTGTACATACTCCGATCAAGAAGAGGGTTCATTGTACATACTCCGATCAAGAAGAGGGTTCATCGTCGCTGGCATCCAATTTCCGGCAACACAGTACTGTGGCCTCATCTGGTTGAGAGTGTTGTTAAACAGACTCTTATATTATTTTACTCAAAAGATAATGGTTAGCTCCTGAGGCCTCTCATTTCTACTCGCTGCAATGCGACTGGGCACTAGATGAAGAGATAATAGATGATGGCACATCATCTAACTCAAAACTAGTTTGTATTATGTAGTGGAAGTAGATAGAGGAGATGGAGATGATAGTATTTATATCCAGGAGAGGATTGGCATGTAGTGGGTATTGAACATGGTAGGCAGAGCTCTGAATTAACTCAGATTAAATAAAGCATGTGTAACATTTATGAGTGTTGCGAAGACTACGGATCCATTCGCTGAAAGATTTTTGTTATCGTCGGGGTGGAAATTTTATGGTCGCAACACCTACAACTTAATAACAAAGGTGAACGTATAACCGGAGGCCTCGCCAACTCACCCAATGCCTACGCACGTAGTCCAAAAGTTACTACTGGCACCATCTTTCGTCCAACCATATTCAGGATAGAGATCAAGGTATAGATATTGCAAGGCCCGCAGTCGATTCCACCACGCACCCACCTCTGAGACCTCGATGCACCACGCCGCCTTGACCCGCCCCCGTCGACGTTGTAGATGAACACCGCGCCACCACCAGTTCCTTCCAAGCATCTCGTGCTCCAAAATGATGCCCTCGAGAGGGAGCGCGACACCGAAAAGTTTGCCATTGTCTGGTCCGAGAGAACTAGATCTAAGGTTTCCCCCCAAAAATAGGTATGGTACGGGAGATTTGAATCAACGACATCCGGGGACGCTGCATTTTTCAACTCTGACTGCGACGCAGACCAGCTCTTATGGCCAGTCGTCTCCTTCGCCACCAACTGACTCACGCCATCCCAAGGGGATGAGTCGTAGGAGGGGGAGGCCGCCTCCGCGCCATCCACCGTCGATCTACCTAAAAAAACATCAATGCAGCCTGTCGCGCCGAATGACGCCATGACTTCGGTGGCCTTGCCACGTCCAGACCCACTGGAGTTGTCCTAATCTTACCCATCGGGCGAGGAGGCAGTTGGGGGCCCTGCCGCCGCCGACCAGGCTTAGCCCGGCCGTGCCCTCCGGCGTCAGAAAAGGAAGGGGAGGGTTGAGGAGGTCTGGCGGCTCCGATTTTTTTAGGGCCTCCCAGATCGCCTCGCGGGGAGCGCGCGAGGGATCGAGGAGCTGAACCTCTATTTAGACGCCCTCGTTCATTTTTTAGAGAGAGAGAAGGCAGTAAGTGTCCTGTTTTATAATAACTTAATAAAAACAAAGGCTCTTTATCTTATAACACGAGGTAACTAAATACATAATTAACCTTAATCATTGATTGGTTCTTGTTAGCATTATTCCATACCAAAATTAACAAGAGGAAAATTCTTTTTACGATACCATATAATTATAAGAGAGGGGTGATGGTACTGATCGGTGGTAACACACAAAATTTCTGGCTGACTGAACGTGTATAACCGCTACTAATTAAAGATCTAACATCACTCAACCACGAACATCTCCTATTATGCATTGCGAGGCGCTGTCATGATCTCGTACTTGGACGTATTTATTAGTGTCATAATCTCCGCGAGTTCCTTTTCTCCCCCACGCTATTTGGTGCACGTCCTGCTTAATTTAGTTGGCCAGGCTAGCTAGTTCGGCTCTTTCATTTTGTTCAACAGGCCGGACTCAATATTGTGCCATGTTGCGCATCACGTGCTGCTGAAGCTCTTGTTGTCTCCGATGTTTCCATTTCATATATAGTTTTTTATATATATCTTGGACATGTTTTGTACTTTTGTACCTATTCGATACGTCAAGCTACTGTTACCGCTGCGTGAAATTGAAGTGGGCGTGAGAAGCACTATTGGTGAAGCATATTGGTGAGCACTTGTCGATGCAATCTAGCACCATAAACAAGAGTTTGACGGATACTTGATGACACCCTTGTTCTGAAGGAACCGATGCGGCATGTGCACCAAAACCTTGGGAGTGAGAATCGACCTCTAAATAACTTTTGTACTACACCATATCATAGGAGTTACACATGTGGCACAAAATATGAACCACATTGCTCCTTTTTTCAGGAAGGGTTAATATATCGGATAGACGCCACTGTAGTTTCCGCGTATTTGAGAAACGCCACTGCCACTTTTAATTTTGGAAAAACGCCACTGCAATTCTGTGTACGTTTGAGAAACACCATTACACCCACTTACCCAACATATACGAGTAAATATACCTTATATTCCCAGCCGTGTATATACGTACCATGGTGGGGTCCGTCAGAATAAGTGAAAATAAGTTAAGTTCATGAGACATATTGAGTAAAATTACAACAATATTACAAACTGAAGATCACACGCATGCATTTGCATAAAAATATGTCATAATTAAAAATCTCCAGGTCAACACTCAAAATAGGTTCATCAACACTACACATTCAGACAAAAGGCTCCAGGTTCAACACTCAATATTTGCAACGCAACTCCAAGTCCAATGTCACGGCAACACACATGCATCAAGGAAGCTACAAATTCAGATAAAAGGCTACATATTCAGAAAATAAAAGGCTCCAGAGTACAATATCACAATGGCTCATCTCAGAAAATAACTGGCTCCATACTCAAATGGAAATCGGATGCATGAATCTAGCCTCCAAGCCAGTACATCAGGCTTCGCTTGGTTCCAAGTGTTGGCGTCAGAACCTCCTCACTCGTGGATGGTGCGACCACCTCAGGTTTCTTTTTCTTCACCAGTGGCTTCTTCTTCACCGACGTCTTCTTCTTCACCGGGCGGACCCCACCATGATACGTATATACGGCTGGGAATACAAGGTATATAGACTGGTATATGTTGGGTAAGTGGGTGTAATGACATTTCTCAAACATACATAGAATTGCAGTGGTATTTTTCTAAACTAGAAAGTTGCAGTGGCGTTTCTCAAATACGCGGAAATTGCAGTGACGTCTATCCAATTAACCCTTTCAGTAATGTCACGCCCCAAAGAAAGTAGTGCATGGTTAACCACATTCATTGATCTGTCTCTCGTAAAGACCTATTTGCAATACGTTTTTTCCTTTCATTTTGCTTTAGATTTTTTGTGTTGCTTTATTCCCAACACATCTATGGGAGTATCTCACAACCTGCGGTTCATATTTCAGTCTGCTGTGTAGGTAGTTCTCCGGGATAGATAGGAATGAACTCGCAGCTTGGTGATTGTTCAGTTATCACACAAGTGGTCTGTCTCGGTTATTTTTGTTTTCCTTTCTACAAGACAACGATCGACATCTTGCTTCATACTTAATACGTTAACTAGGAAAAATGCCCGTGCGATTGCTACGGCCAAGCAAAATTTAAATCTAGATATACAAATTACAAACTAATCTATTATAGTCGAGCAAAAAAATCAGGAAATCGAGAAGGTGAACGGCAACAACAATGTGTTGGCTCCTATCTTTGTCCTCCCAAATCTTCTAAAAAAATGGTTACATGAATGCTGTCAGAATGCTTTGTGAAATAATAATTTATAAAAGGTCACAAGAAGAATTAACGCCGTTGATCGTATTCAATCAAACATGGTTTCCTTTGGCTAAATCTGATTAACAACGCCTCAGATTGCACCAACCCAGAATTTCTTTTAAAAACAATTCGTCGAAACAACTCTTCAGATTGCACCAAGCCAAAATTTCTTTTAAAAATAAGTCATCGGAACATTTTTCATACATACCCACATAAAAGTGTAGTATTGCTAAATCATTAGGCTTGATGGTACTTCTCGGGCTGCATCCATGCTCAACCTGTGGAGGTCAGCATATGTTCTCGAAACGGTGGTACCCTAGGCTTCAACAGACTTTTTCGTATGACTTGATTTGGAGGCATGTAGCTAAATCCTACACCACGTCCAGTTGGATCACCAACATCAGTAATTTCTAGTCTCTCCATATTTTCTCTGTCCTGCAGACACCCAAGAAAATCAGGTTAGAACAGATACATGAAAGCATTAGCAGTAGACAATGAGCATTACCAAATTCAGCAAATCATGATATAGGAAGGTTCTCTATCGTTTCTCTTGAAGGTATTTACTATGAATATTTCATTCACGATAAGTAGGTTTAGTTCGAAAAAATATCATTAAATGAAGAAGCTGTTCCGACACAATGATGGTTTATATATACATAGAGTGGATTAGTACAAGCAACAAAATAGCTGGTAAGGTTCCACCTAGTGATTTGTAATTTCCTCTCAATATGTGCTGCAGCAGCACGCTCAATTGCTTCCTCAGAAAGCTGATTCATTGCGGAAGCAAGTCCCACAGGCTGAGTAAGCTTTTTAATTCCTAAGCGATGTAGACAATGCAAACCAGCTTGCATACTCTCATGACAGCAGACCTGAAGGGGTGAAAAAATCAGTTGGTATAACTCAATAGCAAGACATGGCACTAAGTTCAAAAAATAATAAATTGCCATTGTTAAACGTTTGTGTAAAAAGAGCAAGGTTGGTTTCCTTACTGCAAGCAAATAGTAACACAGTTTGTCAGTTTGACCATAACAAAATAGAAAAATAGCACTACCAAGAGTTTCAACAGCTATTTTCATGAGGGTCTCAACTTTTTCTGAACTTCTAATCAAGCAAGTTCTTTCAACCATCCAATCTTATCAAGCTATTGGTGTATTGAAGATGTAATGTACACAAAAGTTGCATTATTTCGTCTTGTAAAATGTTTGCTAAAGTAATGTTTCCTTGTACTACGGTAAGCGCTGGTGGGAATAATGTTAAATGTTCATGAATCTCGGAGTCGCAGAAGTATTTAGCTTCCTTGCCATCTAAAAGAGAAAAATATAATTTAAACACTGTATATTCGAATTCTGCTGTTCATACAACGGATGCATCACCAAACAACTATGCAAATAAAAATGAAGGAAACAGAGAAATGAAAAGTATCATACCAGAGGTGCTCATATGCTGGTATAGAGTTTAATGTAGATCAACTTCGGGTACTGCCATGTATTACCCGCACACATCAGTGATCATGTGCACAATACCCTGTAGGACATAGCCAGCTTACTGCATTGTATTTGCACAACTATTATACTCAGCGGAAAAAAAATCATAACTGTAATTTTGTATCATCTACGAAATTAGTTTTGATTGACAAGCACATGACAATCTAAGAGATAATATTGGAACATTACTTGTCACTTTGAGCAATTCATAAGCATCACAACCTCTAAATAAAGACCATATATTTAACAACGCTTCATCAATAACGTTGTCGGTTCACAAAAATCACTTGAAAGTGGTCGATTTTCTTCATTTTTTAAAATAAAACTACAATGCTGCACAAAGCAGTTTCTATCCAGGCATTTACACAAACATTTGTCGGGCACCAAATGGAACACATGTGTGATACCTGAGGACTGAGGTGAACCTAGATGCGCTTAAACGCATCCTCACAAGGGAGACCTAGAGGCCTAAGAAGTATAAGCATGATCACAAGCGATAGCAGCAAGTAGAATATAGAATATGGATATCGGCATATATACTCACCGCAATTCCATTCATGTGTACCTCGTGCAAGCGGTCACCATCTCCTTTTCCTCATCCGTTCCTCGATGACGCCGTCGCACGTCGTGACTGCAGCAGTACGGAGTTAAGCTCGCCCACGGACGCCGCGCCGAGAGGCAGGCTACCACCGGCTGGTTGTGAGCGCCGGGGTGGACCTGGTGGTTAAGGTAGAGAACTTGTTCGTGGCAGCCTTGCAGATCGACTGCCGAAGGAGCCGGGGAAGAAGAGAAGAGAGAAGGAGATGAGTGGTGTCGGCGTGCCGGACGGTGGGCGTGGCGAACGCTGGATCAGGGGGCGCTGATTGCGGGGCTAAATAGAACATTTGGTGATGCCAGAGGAAACCGACGAACGGAACGCCTCTGATTGTGTTTGGTTGGCCCATTTAGACGCGTATCGTACGTAGGGATACGCTATGCATGTTGGACGAAGGCTTTGACGTATCGGCGACAACAGAACACAACTCTTTTTTAGGTAGTAGAGATATATGGCTGTTTGTGCAAAGGGCTATCCTTCGTTTCATCGTGAAATACTGACAATATATATTGACTAGTTCTGGATGCACATTGATTATTAGATGTGTGAATCCACCTTCAATTCATCCAACATCAACTTGCATTTGTCGATACACAGGGACAAGATATGTACTTTGGTCTTCAATTAATTGTTAAAATGTTTTTATTTTGGAGTTTCGTAATCAAATATGTACTCATGCAATAATTGATGGAACAAAATATTTCTTCCTACCATTACTTGCCAACAATGCAACTCTACTCATATGATTTCACATCAGTAAAAATCCTCACATGATTTCATATACTTAAATGAATGCTCCGCCAGCCTTCACTTCTCAAATTAATACTTTGCACACATCATATATACTGCTCTATCTTTGTCAAAATAGCTTGAAAGTTCCCCTATCTCATTACACATTTACATAAGTTGGCAATACTAGCTTAGTTCATAAATTAAGTGAAAAATTAGTAGAAAGAGATAGAGAGAGCAACATAGAAGATACTAGACGGGTTCGCGCGCTTCGCTGCACCGTCTGCTTTGCGTTTTTGCACGCATTCTGTTATGTGTTGTGCCATGGCGTCGGTATTCTGTTCATCTGTAAAGCACAAGCATTCTTTCACCAAAAGATAACACAACAGGATACACAGGTCCACTTGTTCTAATTCTTAAAAGTAAGACGGCAACACGGGAAGAACCCTTCAAGCAGAAAGGTTAAACCACACATCGAACAAACCACCTATGACTATGGTACGAATAAGCAGAGCAGCCGTTCTCGCTCCCCAAAACACACCGATGTCCTCCCGTAGCTCAAATGCAACCACTCGGAGAACAAAACAAAATAACACGCTTGCATAACAGCACAACATGATCCATCCACTATATGCAAGCACACACAGCCTAAGCTGCAACAACCGCTATCACCACATCTGAAACCACAAGACAAACTCAGTCAAAAACATCTAACCTAGTGTCTTCAGAGGAAAAAACTCAATTAAAATGAACAAAATACGATCATTCTCTTTACCACTTAGTCGACGTCATCCAAACTCAACACATAGCTTGGATTTGTATTCCTCAAAGAAACTGTCAGCAGTTTCTCCAAATTCTCTAGCTTAGTAGCATCTCACTCGTCAACATTGTTTGTTTTGAAGAGACCTGTAGTTCTATACATAATCTGAAGGTGTAAAACTGCAAATAGCATACTGGAACAAATCATGAAAAGTTTGATGGCTACCATAAAATAATTTCTCTAAGCCTTGATTACTTCAAGGATTTTCATCCTGGCTCAGAACCAAATACATTGTCAGAGATATATGAACATATATACGCAGTTTGTCCATCCTGGATACAAAATGGTGAACCTACAACCTAGCCTTAGACTTAGATGCCTCATTGATATAGGTTAGCACAAAAATAATTAAAATATCATTATTGCATCCATTTTACTTATAAATACTCGAAGACAAATACTTCAACATGCATAGTGTGTGTATGCATCGGAACTTCAATAGTAATATATAACAAGAAACCATAAATTTGCTAGAATGAGAATTGAGAAACACTATGCCACAATATATAATATAAAAAGCATGCACCTCTAATCTTCTAAAATAATAATAAAGATAACATATTATTTTCATTCCTTCCTTTCCACAAGAATATTATAGAATAATTGAAGGCAGTAAAAAACCAGCCCTATCAGGCGATCCGCATTATTATGCAAGAACATCCAATTGCTAAGAACGTGTCTCACGGGGATAACATGAGTAGGAGAGTCATTCACCTGAATTAGAATTAAGAAAGGAGCCATTTGCAAAATGGCCTGAGTAAAATAATAACATTGGATATAACTTCAGAAGTTGCAACAAAAGAAGCAAATAATTGAGATTAAATTGACACTCTGGAGTTTATATAAACAAAGAGCCTTGAATGAATCGAGAAGACTGCCAAATCAAGAAAATATGACAGTACCACCAAATAATTAGATAGATTCGCATGTTATCACTAGTAGCTACCTATAATAAAGGAATGCTAAGAAAAATATAAGTTTCAGAACAGATGAATTATGTATTATGCACTAGAGAAATGAGATGTTTCAAGTCAGTCGGTTTATGTAAATGTTGGAAGCTATTTCCAAGTAACCCGTCAAACCAAAGAAATTTCAGACTTTTATTCCAACACACAAAGATATAATAAACCTCCACTTAAGAACAACCAATAACATTAGGAATATAAGCATGTTCAACTCATGAAATAATTGTCCCTTATATAAAATCGTGAAATGCAATAGCCAACTATAGGTAAAATGTATTGTGATCTACTAAGAGAATTTTATTCCTTCCAAAATGGTGGACTGACATTGACACTACACGTCTACATGACGATCGAGGGAGGGTATACGATAATACTATTCGTTTTGCCACACATGTGTTAGATTTCTAGTTTTAGCAGATTTTACTCTTAGTGTTACTTCATGATGGTGAAAAATGGAACATAATCTAACTCTTATACATTTTTACTATAGGACAAAACCAAAGCATCCCTCAGATAGAATCCAAACGTCAAGAAAAAGAGTAAATGGCACAATATTGAAAACAGTAGGTAAAGGAAAGGCTGCCTCTTCAACAATCCATGAGAAATAACAGTAATATGCAAAGCCAAAAATTATACTTAATGCTTAGGTAACCACTCTTCTACCAACTATTTGTTTGAAGAAACACATAAATTGCTCTCAAGAGGATCCAAGGGTGTTTGAACATAGATAGGCATCACTTGCGGTATTCCATCTTTTGTAGCTGGTAGGTTATACTGACTACATGTTTAATTATTAGTTCACAAATCACATTGTATATTAGTGTCCACCATATTCATACTTGATCACATATGTTCTGAAACAGAATATAAGGAAAAATTCCATCGAAACAAACAGTGATTAGCTTGGTGAAAAATTAAAGTAGAAATGGAAAAGACGGCCTTACTGAGCACACTTATAGAAAATATGGTGGCAATGTATTTACCAAGTTCATATGATGTAGTTTGATTAAAGTATACTTCAGATTTGGACTTTTGGTTATCCAAAGCAACCATGCATATCCCCCAAAATAGTCGAGGAAAATATATTATGACATACTAAACTGGGTAAAATCTATTGTGTACATAACCTTTTAAATTATCCAATATACAGTGAATTTATTTGGTCTGTCATAGTTTCAAATGGCGAGATAAGGAATCTGCCTAAATAAACATTGAGAAAACAACAAAATTGTAGTGGCTAAAGCAATGGTTGAACAACATATGAAAATCTCAGTTCAGAAATTTGTTAGACATGTCAGATATGAACTAAAGGAGTTCCACATACACTATAATATGAATGCTAAGAGTGCTTAAGGTTAAGGACTAAAGATTTGACATAAATCAAACTACTAAGCAAGTGTCAAAGAAAATTTCTTACGGACAGCACAAGCTTCTATCATGTACAATATAAGGTATCTCCAATGAAATAACTAAATTGGGAATAGGATCTCAATTGTTTATTTGTATAGGACATTCCTAGGAAATAGAAACTTTGCAAACTTTGGAAAGTACTTCTTTAAGAATGAGAGAAAAAACCGATCCATTATGTGCTCTAGTATATAAAATTTCTGACACAAGAAGTGACTTACAACAGCTATCTACATGACTTTATGGTAGGCAAATCAAAAAAAATACAAGCTAAGATTTGGAGACATGACTGACTATGATGCTAGTGTGCCACTAATTTACATTTATAAAAAAAATACTTAGACAGAACTATTATTTATTAATTAAGGAAATCAGGTCCCATATATCTTCATTATATGACAAATTCTCCGTTGTCATACTTTGTCGAACAATAGAAAACATTTTTGTTGCCCAAGTCCTAGCTTTCCAAGATCAGAGATTTTCAGAAAACCTGTACTCGAAGTGTCTTATATACTTATTGAGTATGTGGCCCTAGAGAATTCGTATACATGGATGCTAGTGCTGGCATGATATTTTGGCAACAAACTGACTCAAATAGCAACATGAAATATGAATTTTAAACATGACCTGCATCTGATATTCTCCAACTCAGTGCACTTTCGATATTCTAGGATAGATAAATAACATTTAGATACAAAAATACTACTCCCCATATATACTGGAATAAGCAAAAGATATTCTAACTGAGAGTCTTGTATTCCAGATTGATTTATCTATTGATCTGATCTTCTTATAATACGTCGATATGATGGACAACACTGAAACGTCCTTGCATATGCTACAATAAGAACAATACCCAAGATGGAACACTATATATATAGAAAGGCGTAAAGAATAGAGATACATGGTATAAAAAATTAGGTAGCATGGAGATTATATACCTTGCACCTAAGGAATTACTTGAAGATAGTTCCTGAATAGTGCACAAAATTTTATAATGCTCAGAGATACATGGGGAAATGATAAGAGGTGTCTCTATGCTTCCTGAAACAAAACATGAAATTGATTGACAACAAAAGCTAATATTACTTATCTACTCCCAGTTACTTTTCCATCTAAACAAATGAGATGGTATGGATTTCGCAAGAAAATGACAAATAGCTGATAACTATTTACACTAGTAAACTAAATATATATGAAAACACACACATGGTTTGCTCAAAGTCTTCTACCAACATAAAGAGACATACATGATGAACATTCTCCAAATCTAATAAACTTCTGTCCAAACACATTTTTAAGATCCTTCTCAAAAATCTGGAATGCAAATGAACAAGATGTCATAACAAATAATCCAAGAAGCGGCTCACTTGGCATAACTTAAATATATACTGATCCAAAATTGGTTTCATTGAAAAAATAAACTATAGAAATACAATTAATGCATTTATCTTATTGTGCAAGCTGTAATTGCAGACATAATAATCAAATTTCACAAGTATGAGGAGTGCATATACAAAAGTACAAAATTATCACCTTAGTCTTGGACCAATGATTAGGACGTTGCGCCGCCATTAGTAGCAACGATGCCATGATGTACCTCACCAACAAATATAGGACATGGGAGAAAAGGCGGAGGGCAAAAGCTAGACATGCATTAGCATATTTATGCTGCAGAAATTAGATGATTATATAGCACAAGCGTAGAGTGAGAGAGAGATGGTCATGCAGTTAGAAATTCAAAATAGAAAAGAGCAGCGGATTTCATATTTAGAACACTACAACAAAAACAAACCTGAAATGCATATCAGAATTCATGTAGGAAGTACCAAACAGATGTCTCACCTCTACCATCGGCAAGCCGCTATCGACCAGCCACACCACCTCTGTCGCCTACCACATATCCAGCTCTGCCCCGTAGGTCACGGTAACTTAAAGCTGACCCATCAGTCCAAACGAACGCCCTAGGCCGGTCTAAACAAAAACCAAACAGACAATATCATGTCGACTGGGGGCTGAGTGTGCACGTAGACAACCCCACATCAAGTTGTAGTAACATGCCTCCAAGGTACAAAGATCCTGAAAGAAGAACGACCACCACCAATAAAAACCAATGTCCCAAAAATTCGATTGTGTTTTCACAGTAGGCAACTTAAGAAAGAGCTAATCACTAAAGTACATAGGCTTCATTGGCTCAATACTGTTCGGATAACATTCAAATTCTGGAAGTTGGCTGTAAAAGAAACAGGAAGTTGAATATGCAATATAAAAAAATGCATGAGCGGTAATAAATAGAATTTTTTATCCTACTAATGGAGCAGATGCTCAAAATCGTTACAGAGAGTTTTAATTGTGGCCAAGTGAATGCATTCAGTGAGTTGCCAATCTCACTTGTTTAATTAAATTAAGGTAAAATGCTCCATACAATTGACTTCGTCTACAAATAATAATCTGTAACTGGTGACATGATTAAACATGTTTTTCCTGCATAACCTGATACACAAATCAACAATGAACAGATCACATATCAGTAGGAGAATAGAATAAAAAAAGACAGTGTGGATAGTCAGAGCCTAGCCGACCAGGACGTGAGACCTCCCTCTCCACTTTAAGCATATCGTGTAAGAGAGAGGCGAACTGTACCTATAGGGAAAGGATCAGCTGGCCTGGAGGGAGGGCGGAAGCGTGGCTGCCTAGGGAGTAGGGACGTCGGCAGTCAGATGTTAAGTTGGCAAGTCGTCACGTGCTCTGCCACTCGAGGTCAATATCGATGAAAGGGGTGCCTATCCTCAGCATCATCACTGCGATGAACAGGAACCAGCCAGCAACGTCATGCCGCGATGCCTCCCTCCCCATCAGCCACGCCAATCCATTCGATGACTTGTGGGAGGGGTGGGTTAGAGATGAAGAAAGAAAAAAAGAGACCACTCACCTAGGGCCATTCACCGCAACCGACTCCTAGAGAACAACCACGACCACCGGGTACAGGAACAATAGCAACATCGGCGGCAACCCTGCACCCGAGCACCGCTGGATCGTGCTTGCACTAGTCGTCCTTGCCGGTGAAGGCCCCTGACCTCTTCACGGCCTCCACCTGCAGATCCAATCGCAAGAACGGAAGCATCTCATCCCAACTCCCTTGTCCCTCCCCATGCCGGAATCCTGGTGCTCCGAACGTTGTAGTCGAAAATGACACTGAGTCTGTATGATGGAGCGCTGGTCACCAGCCGTCGCAATAGATTGCCATTGCTGGGTACACGACATTGGCATACTTGGTCCGGTCCAAGTAAGGCCCACAAGACTATACGCGGCTTGCGTAGATTTTCGGGTGACCCAAAGCCCATGACATCTTCGGATCCTTAGAGAGCAAGACTAGAATAGATAGAATATTCAAAGGGGCAAACCTTAAACTTGTAACCGATTCGATCTATGCCTGGGACCTGCCTATCTCTATATAAAGGCTAGGAGGACACGACGAGGAGGGCATCCTTTTCACCGCATACACACCTCCATGCCAGATCGCATCTGTGCACCCCTGTAACCTTCGGTTCCGCCGTAATCAAGAGCAGACAAGTATGAGTAGATTTTCCCTCCGGGGGCCTGAACCTGGGTAAATCTCGTGTCTCCTGGTTGCTTGTCTGTTAACCATTCCGCGATCTCCAGCACCCCCATCTTCTCCAAAACCCAAGCTCATAACAATGGGCATTGACGAGATTAAACCTCGTCAATTGGCGCCGTCTGTGAGAATCGGGGGCGCTGATTGTGCGATCGCGACGGTCCCGACCAAAGCGATCTACAACTCCTTGGTGATGGAGAACCATCTCCTCTTCATCGCTTTCGACTTCACCGCCCACTCGCCAACCACCATGAAGGATTTTAAGCCCGTAGGCAACGGGCTCGAGATTCTGTTCGGGAGCTTCTGCTTCCAAGTGGGACAGACAGACACTCTCCGTCTCCCTGAGCGGGTGCAACTGCCATTAATCAGGCCTGCCTCGTGGACCCTGCATCCCAGCATGCTACGCACATCAACGCTGACAGATGAGTCATACGACAGCATCAGCTGCAACTCAGATCTGTGCGGCCCCCCGTCGGATGAAGGAACCAGTCCGTGGCAGCAACGATCCAATCCGTGGACGCTACCAGTGCGCCGTGGTCATCCAAAGCAACGTGGAGCAACAACCACTAGGTTCGGGTGCCCACGTACCGCCAGCCAACCCAGAGGGTGAAAATGGAGGAAACAGGAGACAACCATCCCTCCCACCCAACTAGGGCGACACTACCGCCTATAATCGGATCAACCTCAACAAGGATGGCTGGCGCCAGGCATGCTAAGCCATCACGGGCAACAAGATCCTACCCGTGAACTCTTCACGTGACCTGCTGATGGCATAGCACCTTCTCCTCATCGGCGAACACAACAGGCAGGTGCAGCTGCAGGAGGAGCTTGACAAACGCAAGCAAGCAGCTTTGGAGTCAAGCGCGCGACGAGCTGTGCTCTCCGCTGCTGGCAGCTCTAGCTCGCACGGCAACAATGCCAAGAAGCATCGCTCTCGCACAGAACACATGGATCCCGCTGCACGTCGCGAGGTCACCCGAACCCTCAACACGTCCTTCATGGAGATGGACGTCAACGGCAACGTCATCCCGAAGACGCCGCAAGCTGCGATCATGGCATCACCTGTAGGGGTTCGTAGCATGGAAAACAAAAATTTTCTACCGCATACAAACAAACAAGCCAAGATCTATCTACTAGATTGTAGCAACGAGTCGATGGAATAACTCACCCTCGAAGATTCCAAAGTGTTTAACGAGAGAGGATTCTCGTGGGTGATGTAGTCGTACTCTTGCCGATCTCAAGATCGTGTAGACGATCCTTCCGGCGCTGCGTTCCGGCAGCGCTCCCGCAGTCGGTCACACGTTCGGTACTCGATGAAGACCTTCCTCTCCCATGTTCCAGCAGGCAGCGGAGGTTGTAGCACTCTCCTCGCGATTCCGGCAGCACGACGGCGTGGTACCGGAAGTAGAGGGAAGATCTCGCAGGGCTTCGCCTTAAGCCGGAGCGAGTATGGTGGACTATGAGAGAGGCCTCGATGATCTAGGGTTTAGACGCACCAAGGAGAGAGGGCTAGGCCGGCGGCTAGGGCTTGGGGAAAGCCCCAAGTCGGCGGCTAGGGTTTGCCCTAGGCGGCGGCAGCAACAGGAGGTGGTGGCACCGGCGGCTTAGGGTTAGGGTTTGGAGAGGGCAAGGTGTAGGTTTTGGAGGGGCAGCCCTGCCCCTCCTTATATAGGTGGGAGGGCGCGGCCAAGGGAAGGGGAGTCCCTCCCCAACTCGGCCTCCTTGGCCGGCGGTGGAGGGAGAGGGACTTCCTCCCCAAGTAGGTTTCCTACTCTCCCTCCACCAAGCAAAATAGTCGTTTGACTTTTCAAATTGGCGTTTGACTTTTCAAACTAGGATTTGATTTATCCCTTTATTTTGCTCAGCGATGACACCTAGTACATGATGCAACCATTCCAACTTGTTATGACACATTCATGTACCCTTCCCCTCCGGAGTGCCGGACATTCCGGAACCTTCTAGAACCACTAGAGGAAAAAGGGCCATCCGCTCGCGACCCCTGGGAGCATTAGTCCCGGTTGCGCCACCAACCGGGACTAATGCTGGCACGCGTCCCGGTTGGAGCGGGCACGGGGCCAGGGGGCATGAGTCCCGGTTGGTAATGGGGCATGCGTCCCGGTTGGAGCCACCAACCGGGACTAAAGGTTTGGCCACAGCCACGTGGCGTGGCACGCACCTTTAGTCCCGGTTGCTGGCTCCAACCGGGACTAAAGACCCCTTGCCCTCTATAAATGCAACGCCCCAGCCCCCTCTGCCTCCACTCTGTTTTTTCGAATGGTGTAAGGTGTGAGGGTGTGTGCTAGTTTTTTCTCATGCATGCATTGAAGGTGTTTGTTGAAATGTTTGAGTGAAAAATCCAGTTGAATTTCTCATAGAACAAAAATATAGAAGGTGTCCGAGACGCACTTGAGCTTTCTCCTCTTTATTTCCCTCGATCGAGGTTAGCAATCCTATCTTTTCTAGGTCATTGATACAATTCATGTGTCGGTGTGAATTGGTTATTTCACTATTTATGATGTCCTGTTTTTTGATAAACTTACTTATATGATGCAGATGAACGGTCGGGAATGGATGTACGGTGACCGGCGGGTAGCCGGGTATATCAAAGGCGTGGATAAATTTATCGATGTGGCTACGGCAAACAAAGAGAATGGATTTATACGTTGTCCATGTGTTCAATGTCGGAACAACAAGGAGTACTCTTCCTCGAAAATCATTCGCGGCAACCTGATTATGAAAGGTTTCATGCCCAACTATAATTGTTGGACCAAGCACGGGGAAAGAGGGGTTATGATGGAAGATGGTGAAGAAGAAGATGATGATAACAACTATCATCATATGTTTGCTGAATACGGTGATACTGCAATGGAAGACAATGGAGAGGAAAAAGGTGAAGAACGGGCATCAGATGAGCCGGCTGATGAACTTGGTAGGGTCATTTCTGATGCAAAGCGAGACTGTGAAACAGAAAATGAGAAGTTGAAGTTAGAGGGCATGTTATAAGATCACAAGAAATTGTTGTACCCAAATTGTGAAGATGGCAGCACAATGCTCGGTACCACACTGGAATTGTTGCGATGGAAGGCAGAGTGTGGTCTAACTGACTCCTCATTTGAAAAGATGCTGAAAATAATGAAGCCGAAGTTTCCAAAACATAACGAACTTCCCGAGAGTACCTACGAAGCAAAGAAGACTCTCTGTCCTCTGGGATTAGATGTGCAAAAGATACATGCATGCATTAATGACTGCATCCTCTACCGCGGTAAGGAGTATGAGAATTTAGATAAATGCCCGGTATGCAACGCGTTGCGGTATAAGATCAGACGAGATGACCCTGGTGATGTTGAGGGAGAGCCCCTCCGGAAGAGGGTTCCTGCTAAGGTTATGTGGTATGCTCCTATAATACCAAGGTTGAAACGCATGTTCAGAAACAAAGAGCATGCCAGGTTGTTGCGATGGCACGAAGAAGACCGTAAGAAAGACGGGGAGTTGAGACACCCTGCTGATGGGTCACAGTGGAGAAAAATCGAGAGAGACTTCCCAGACTTTGCAGGTGACGCAAGGAACTTATGGTTTGGTCTAAGTACGGATGGCATGAATCCTTTTGGGGAGCAGAGCTGCAGTCACAGCACCTGGCCCGTGACTCTATGTATCTACAACCTGCCTCCTTGGTTGTGCATGAAGCGTAAGTTCATTATGATGCCAGTGCTCATCCAAGGCCCGAAGCAACTGGGCAACGACATTGATGTGTACCTTAGGCCAGTAGTTGAAGAACTCTTACAGTTGTGGGGCAAACCAGGTGTACGTGCGTGGGATGAGAACAAACAGGAGCCATTTAATCTACGAGGGTTGTTATTCGTAACCATCAATGATTGGCCTGCTCTTAGTAACCTTTCAGGACAGACAAACAAAGGATATAAGGCATGCACCCACTGTTTAGATAAGACCGAAGGTACATATTTGCATAAATGCAAGAAGGTTGTGTACCTAGCGAATCGACGATTTCTTCCGACCAATCATCCCGTAAGAAAGAAAGGCAAGCATTTTAAAGGTGAGGCAGATCACCGGAAGAAGCCTGAACTCCCTGCTGGTGATGATGTATTTGGTATGGTCAAGGACATAGAAGTAATCTTTGGAAAGGGTCCCGGCGGTCAATCAGTTCCGAACGACGTCGCTACAGGACACGCACCCATGTGGAAGAAGAAATCTATATTTTGGGAGCTGCCATATTGGAAAGTCCTGCGTGTCCGCTCTTCAATCGACGTGATGCACGTGACGAAGAATCTCTGCGTGAACCTGCTAGGATTCCTAGGCGTGTATGGTAAGACAAAAGATACACCTGAAGCACGGGAGGACCAACAAATTATGGAAGACCCAAAGAACATGCATACAGATAACAAGACGGATAAAGGGCGTCACTTAAGTCGTGCCAGCTATGCTCTTACCAAAGCAGAGAAGGAAATCTTTTTTGAAGTCCTTTACAGTATCAAGGTGCCGTCGGGCTTCTCATCTAATATAAAGGGGATAATAAATATGGCAGAGAAAAAGTTCCAAAACCTGAAGTCTCATGACTGTCACGTGATTATGACACAGTTGCTTCCGATTGCATTGAGGGGGCTTCTACCGGAAAATGTTCGAGTACCCATTGTGAAGCTGTGTGCATTCCTCAATGCAATATCTCAGAAGGTAATCAATCCAGATATTCTGCCAAGGTTACAGAAGGATGTGGTACAATGTCTTGTTAGTTTTGAATTGGTGTTCCCACCATCCTTCTTCAATATTATGACGCATCTCCTGGTTCATCTAGTGGAAGAGATTGCCATTCTCGGTCCGGTATTTCTGCACAATATGTTCCCCTTTGAGAGGTTCATGGGAGTCTTAAAGAAATATGTTCATAACCGTGCTAGACCAGAAGGAAGCATCTCCAAGGGATATGGAACAGAGGAGGTCATTGAGTTTTGTGTTGACTTTATTCCTGACCTTAAGCCGATTGGTGTTTCTGACTCGCGGCATGAGGGAAGACTAAGTGGAAAAGGCACGCTGGGAAAGAAAGCAATGATATGTAGGGACGGGGATTCTTTCACTAAAGCACACTACACAGTTCTACATAATTCCACCTTGGCAGCTCCGTATATCGAGGAACACAAGAATATTGTACGCTCCAAAAACCCGGGGAAGCCTGAATCATGGATTACAGATGAACACATGAAGTCTTTCGGTGGTTGGATGCGGACACATCTCTTGAATGACACCACTGTTGGAGATCAGCTATACTTGTTGGCCGCGTCACCATCTTCTACTGTATTGAATTTCCAAGGGTACGAAATAAATGGGAATACATTCTACACGATCGTCCAAGATAAAAAGAGCACCAACCAAAATAGTGGTGTCCGCTTTGATGCAATAGACGAGAATGGACAAAAGGACACATATTATGGTTACATAGAGGAGATATGGGAACTAGACTATGGAGTCTCTTTTAAGGTCCCTTTGTTTCGCTGCAAATGGGTCAACCTGAATGGGGAAGGGGTAAAGATAGACCAGTTGTACGGAATGACAACAGTGGATCTCAACAATCTTGGTTATAGAGATGAACCATTCGTCCTAGCCAATGATGTGTCTCAGGTTTTCTATGTGAAGGACATGTCCTCCAGACCGAAAAAAAGAAAAAATATGCAAACGAATACATCATATGATGAGCCAAAGCATCACATAGTTCTTTCAGGGAAAAGAAACATCGTGGGAATCGAGGACAAGACAGACATGTCAGAAGATTATAATAAGTTTGATGAAATTCCGCCCTTCACAGTGAAAACTGACCCAAGCATTCCGTTAAGTAAAGAAGATGCTCCATGGTTACGTCTGAAGCGGTCATAAGGAATGACATATGCCAAGAAGTTCATGCTCATATTATGTAACTCTAGTTCATGTCTTTCGCGGTTTGTGGCTTGACCGAAGGATATCTTTCGCGGTTTGTGGCCTTTAGTCCCGGTTTTGTAGTCTCAGTTTTTAATATTAATAAATGTCTTGAGTGTTAGTCCCATTTTGTGGCTGGACCGGGAGTGCCTCTATGACCAGTTTCTTGGAGATGCCGGAGGACTGGGCTCCGTCGGCATCTCCCTGAAACTGGTCGTAGTGGTGGCCCTGCTCTCGAAAACCATCTTGCAGCTTGTAACTTCACTAACTAGATCAATACGCCTCGGAGCTAACTAATTTCACATATTAGGGAGTGCCTCTATGACCAGTTTCTCGGAGATGCCGGAGGACTGGGCTCCGTCGGCATCTCCCTGAAACTGGCCGCAGTGGTGTCCCTGCTCTCGAAAACCATCTTGCAGCTTGTAACTTCACTAACTAGATCAATACGCCTCGGAGCTAACTAATTTCACATATTAGGGAGTGCCTCTATGACCAGTTTCTCGGAGATGCCGGAGGACTGGGCTCCGTCGGCATCTCCCTGAAACTGGCCGTAGTGGTGTCCCTGCTCTCTAAAACCATCTTGGAGATGCCTCAAACTGGCTGGAGGACTGGACTCACAAGGATGCATATTTATAGTACAAGCAGCTCGGCATAATGTCGACACTCACGACATAATGTCGACACTCACCCCTATTATTAGTGCTGACTCATCTTTAGTCCCGGTTGGTGTCTCCAACCGGGACTAAAGGTTCATCTTTAGTCCCGGTTGGTGACACCATCCGGGACAAGGTACAAGCCGCACGACATAATGTCGACACTCACCCCTATTATTAGTGTTGTCTGGCCCACTCTGCCGCAATCCCTTTAGTCCCGGTTTGTGACTACATCCGGGACTAAATGTGTGCCGAACAATGATCATGTTTCGAAAAAACCTTCACAAAATGACCTATCATGTTCGAGGTTTCATGGCTTTCGGTCCAAATGACCGATGTTATGTGCTGAATCACGACATAGTTTGTGATGTTGTGCCCATATTATGCATGTGTGTGGACATTGGTATGTAGAACAATGTTGCAGGAGGAAGTTTTCCTTTTTGTCGCACGGAAAATCCCTTTTCCATTTTCCGAGCGCAAAAAACGGGTCGTTTTGTGAAGTAACCACCAAAATGCCGTTTCAGAATGCTACCGTCCTATTTTCCTAAAATACTAGACCACCTTACATGGACTATATCCCAACCGGTACATCTCAAACCTTTTCGTCCATCCCGGGTAAAAAGGACAAATGTCTGCCGAATCGGTAGGAAGTGGGTCCGGTTTGTACTACAGGTACATGATCTATCGCCCGTGATTTTTTGAAAAAAATCATTTTTAGACTCGCAATATGTGGTTTCTTCAGAGATCCAATGCAAGTTCTAACGATGCCCGTCCCCTATCTTCATGCACACCGGTTCGACCATAGTTAGAAATTCAGATAATTCAAAACGGGCATAATAAATTCAAAAAAAATCCGAAAAATGAAAATCCTTCGCGTGGTGTCATATTATGTTACATAGTTGGAAGGAAAAATACCAGACTTGGTATATTGATCATGTTTCTAAAAAACCTTCACAAAATGACCTATCATGTTCGAGGTTTCATGGCTTTCGGTCCAAATGACCGGTGTTATGTGCTGAATCACGGCATAGTTTGTGATGTTGTGCCCATATTATGCATGTGTGTGGACATTGGTATGTAGAACAATGTTGCAGGAGGAAGTTTTCCTTTTTGTCGCACGGAAAATCCCTTTTCCATTTTCCGAGCGCAATAAACGGGTCGTTTTGTGAAGTAACCACCAAAATGCCGTTTCAGAATGCTACCGTCCTATTTTCCTAAAATACTAGACCACCTTAAATGGACTATATCCCAACCGGTACATCTCAAACCTTTTCGTCCATCCCGGGTAAAAAGGACAAATGTCTGCCGAATCGGCAGGAAGTGGGTCCGGTTTGTACTACAGGTACATGATCTATCGCCCGTGATTTTTGAAAAAATCATTTTTAGACTCGCAATATGTGGTTTCTTCAGAGATCCAATGCAAGTTCTAACGATGCCCGTCCCCTATCTTCATGCACACCGGTTCGACCATAGTTAGAAATTCAGATAATTCAAAACGGGCATAATAAATTTAAAAAAAATCCGAACAATGAAAATCCTTCGCGTGGTGTCATATTATGTTACATAGTTGAAAGGAAAAATACCAGACTTGGTATATTGATCATGTTTCGAAAAAACCTTCACAAAATGACCTATCATGTTCGAGGTTTCATGGCTTTCGGTCCAAATGACCGGTGTTATGTGCTGAATCACGGCATAGTTTGTGATGTTGTGCCCATATTATGCATGTGTGTGGACATTGGTATATAGAACAATGTTGCAGGAGGAAGTTTTACTTTTTGTCGCACGGAAAATCCCTTTTCCATTTTCCGAGCGCAAAAAAGGGTCGTTTTGTGAAGTAACCACCAAAATGCCGTTTCAGAATGCTACCGTCCTATTTTCCTAAAATACTAGACCACCTTACATGGACTATATCCCAACCGGTACATCTCAAACCTTTTCGTCCATCCCGGGTAAAAAGGACAAATGTCTGCCGAATCGGCAGGAAGTGGGTCCGGTTTGTACTACAGGTACATGATCTATCGCCCGTGATTTTTTGAAAAAATCATTTTTAGACTCGCAATATGTGGTTTCTTCAGAGATCCAATGCAAGTTCTAACGATGCCCGTCCCCTATCTTCATGCACACCGGTTCGACCATAGTTAGAAATTCAGATAATTCAAAACGGGCATAATAAATTCAAAAAAAACGGGCATATAAGTTAATTCATTTTAAAAGGTTACATTAATTATTTTTTAAAAATAGAATATGTTTTTGAATTATTTATTCAAATCCATACACTTCTTATGTTTAAAGTTTTTCTAAATTCCAAATTGATATTAAAAAAATATAAGTTAATTCATTTTTAATTGTAAATGGTTCATATTTTAAATGGTTACATTAATTATTTTTTAAAACAGAAAATGTTTTTGAATTATTTATTTAAATCCAAACACTTTTTACGTTTAAAATTTTTCTAAATTCCAAATTAATATTCAAAAATATAAGTTAATTCATTTTAAAAGGTTACATTAATTATTTTTTAAAAATAGAATATGTTTTTGAATTATTCATTCAAATCCATACACTTCTTATGTTTAAAGTTTTTCTAAATTCCAAATTGATATTAAAAAATATAAGTTAATTCATTTTTAATTGTAAATGGTTCATATTTTAAATGGTTACATTAATTATTTTTTAAAACAGAAAATGTTTTTGAATTATTTATTTAAATCCAAACACTTTTTATGTTTAAAATTTTTCTAAATTCCAAATTAATATTCAAAAATATAAGTTAATTCATTTTAAAAGGTTACATTAATTATTTTTTAAAAATAGAATATGTTTTTGAATTATTTATTCAAATCCATACACTTCTTATGTTTAAAGTTTTTCTAAATTCCAAATTGATATTAAAAAAATATAAGTTAATTCATTTTTAATTGTAAATGGTTCATATTTTAAATGGTTACATTAATTATTTTTTAAAACAGAAAATGGTTTTGAATTATTTATTCAAATCCAAACACTTTTTATGTTTAAAGTTTTTCTAAATTCCAAATTAATTATCATTTAAAAAACAATACAAATTTAAACCCCAAAATAAAAAATAAGGCGGGAACAGAGAGAAAATACCTGAAATTTTTTGAAAACAGGGGAATATGTCCCGGTTGGAGCCACCAACCAGGACTAAAGACCCCCTGCGCGCCAACCCTTGGTCTGCTGAAAATATTGGAGTATAGGTCCCGGTTGGTGGCTCCAACCGGGACGTATAACCCTTTAGTCCCGGTTGGAGCCACCAACCGGGACTAAAGGTCCTTTGGTTATAACCCTTTAGCCCTTCCTCTTCTTCTTCCCTTCCCCATCACTTCTCTGCTTCACCGACGCGCGCACAACCGCCCCCGACGCCGGCAGGCTGCCCGAGCTCGCCGCCCCCGACGCCGTCAGGCTGCCCGAGCCCACGCGTCGCCGTCTGGCTCCATCCGCCAGCACCGCCGCCTCCGTTTGTGCGCGCACCAGTCGTCGCCCACGACTCCATCTTCCTCGACCCCGACCGTGCTCGCCGGCGTCGATTCGCTCAACCTCGACCTCCCGCGCTCTCTCCGACCAACCTCACGCGCTCAGGGTGAGCAAGCGAACCTTCTGGATGCTTCCTTCCTTCCCCTCTCACTGTATTTCATGCCTGCGCCGTTAGATTGTCGTCGGGGAGCGACGGATGGCGTCGGGAGAGAAGAGGTCGATGGCGACGATTCGAAGAACGCGGGGCTGATTCCTCCGGTGGAGATGATCTTCGTGATGAGGCGGTTCCAACGGCGGCCTCGACTGGCCGTGAGGTGGCCAGAGATGGCGGGGCGACGCAACACCTACGCAGCTAGGGTTCGGGCAAAGGGGGAAAACAGGGAAGAAGAGAAGCTAGGGTTGTTGATGGCGGCGCTGGAGCTCTTATAGGCTCGCGGGGGCGGCGACGATGATCTTGGCATGCGGCGGCGCATCGGGTGGCCGGCGGCGAGCCACCGAGCTGCTTGCGTCGGGGAGGAAGAAGACAGAAACAGAAAGGCCGAAGGGGTACGGGCCTGGCTGGGCTGCTCTTGGGCCCCGGGTGGGCTTCCTGCTAGCGCCAGAGAGAGAGAAGGAGAGATGGGCTCGGCCCAGTAGCTAGGTTGGATACATTTTTTATTTCCAGAAATTTTTTTCTATTTCTATTTCTGATTTCCCTTTTGTAATTTGAATTTCAAATCTGTTTTGAATCTTTTCAACTTACAGAAACTTTTATAAAGTATATGAAATAGTGTGAGACCCTTTTATACACTTTGGGCTCAACTCATGTAGTTAGTTGTTTAAATACAAAACTCATTTGAATGGTTTTCAAATGGAGGGGGAAGTTAGGGTTTAGGGTTTGATTTGTTCTTTCTTTATTAAACCAAAATGCAAGTTCAACAATTTAAATGACAAATATAATTAGAAGAACAAATGCACCCCTCTCATATGTTCCGGAGTTTCCCCGAGTTAGGGTTTTCACCCGTCGGAACCCCGATTAAATCGTCGAGCATGTCTTAGGGTTACATTCCAATGCAAATTAACTTGTCATATCATCATACTTGCTTGAGCATTGCATCGATGCCATGTGTTGATTGTTTCCCTTTCTTTTCGGTGTTTCAATTATTAGGTTTATTATTAGTTAGGTATTATTAGGTTTATTAATTAGTTTGGTATTATTGGTATTCGACCCCACTGGTCAGTCAATGTGGGTAGCCCCAGACCCGATTCACATTGTCACTCACTGTGGTTAGATAAGGAATCATTAATACCCCTTAGGTGCATGTGGGTTCGACGATGTGCCTTCGCCAGGGCATTCTGAACCCTCTTAAATCGATTCCAATATGGTATTTTGTTAGTATCTAGTGTTACCTATCTGCTGGATAGTTTCCCTTTTGTAGCCTTACACTCATGTTCCCCTCTCATATGCATCGGAGGTTTCTCCGAACTAGGTTACACCCCTCGGAACTCCGGAATATTGATTTTAGTTGATTTTAGCTAGAGTTACCTATCTACTACACGGTTTCCTTTTTGTAGCTAGGTTTAGGGTTTCTCTTCATTTTTATTATTGTGTATGTATATATTAGGGTTTCTCCTTAACTTTCTCCTTTAGCCGCTTTGACTTATTCGTTTTTCCACCTATGCAGAAAATATGGACCCACACGTCAGAGACGAAGAAAAGGAAGAGTTGATCCAAGGTGTGATCCGTGGGGAAGATAATTTAGACGTATCAACGTTTCTGAACAACTTCGGTGAGGGTGATCCTCTTTTTACCGGAGTAGACAACTTGTTTGAGGTTGAAGGTGTTGCCTTCCGCGAGGGAGAAGGCGATGCCTTGTGTAATCGAGAAGACGACCGCTCCGGCGAGGTGCATGTAATATAAATCAATTCATTAATTAATCATCTGCTATCTATATAGAAATAGTAACGACGATCTTTCTTCTTTTAGCCCTCCGGATCGAAGGAATCTACTGAAAAGAGCAGACGAGGCCCAACCAAAAAGTTGCAAGACCATGAGAGGTTTAGGATCGAAGATGTCGCTGAAGACGGCAGACCGACAGCTCCCGAAGTTGTCGCAACCAAATTTGTGGCACAATGCGGAGTAATCGTTAGGGACTTAATCCCGATCACCATTAGAAATTGGAATAGGCCTGCTAAAGCGGATGAAGAGGGAACATGTTTATTTGTCCCTAACCACGCCAAAGATTTACTGTGGAAGAGGCTCATGGTTAATTTCAAACTACCGAAGATAGAGCTGGATCCAAATGCGGAGGATCTAGTTGAGGACGCCTTACAACATGGGAGAGCCATGGAGGCTAAGGTCAGGGAGTGGGCTTTGAAGAAGATGGCCCAGTGTTTCACCAACTGGAAGAAAAGATTGCACCTTGACTATGTCGTGAAAGAGAAGACTCCGGATTTCAAGAAGACTCAGTTTCCGAAGATAAAACCATTCTGGGCTGAGTTTGTGGAATACAAGACATCGGAAAAAGCTAAGGAAATGTCTGCAAAGAATAAGCTGAATGCTGCTAACAAGAAGTATCACCATACTATGGGGCAAGGTGGCTACAGGGCTGGCATTCCTAAGTGGGAGAAACTTGAGGAAGAACTGCGTGCTAAAAATATCACCCCAGAGACAGACGATTCGGTAGAACGTGCAAGGAATTGGTTTTACGGGCATGGGGGCACGTTGGACACGGAAGGGAGGTGTATATATAACATACGACATAAAGAAGACCCCTTGCCAATTGAGAGGATGAGAAAAGCAGTAAAGGCTGTTAAAGATGGGGACTTCATTCCCGATAGAGAGAATGATGAGCTCACACTCGCCCTTGGAAATAAGGAACATGATGGACGAACACGAGGCACAATAGGCTCCCAATCATGGAGGACTGGGTTTCCCGAAGAGAGGAAGAAATATCCTGATAGAAGCCGTCAGAGGAGTAAGGACAGGGCGGCAGTTGAAGCAGAAAGTCAGAAAGAGCGAATGCGTTTAATTGAAGAACGATTAAAGCAACTACAAGATGAAATTAACTCACTTAAAGAGCAAAGTACTACCGGCCCATCTCAGCAGCACACTGCATTCGATGCTACCGGCCTATCGAATAATCGAAAAAGCAGTGTGGCTTCCACCGAGGTCCCGGGTGATGACAATGGCGATGCCGATGATGCACCGACGATGGCTCCTCTTGGCTACCCAGTGGATGATATCACAGAGATGACACACTGCGAGCTACATGTCAAAGTTGTGAACATATCAATGAAGGTGGCGGTAGGCTATGCCTTACCAATTGGACCCACACCAACTTACCACAGTCGTCCGGTTCCAGAGGGCTACGCTGTTGTCGGCGTGGATGAAATCATGCCCACCTTTGAGGTTTTGGATCTTCACTACCCTGCTGGTGAAGGGGATGTGACTGTGCTGGGTGACGCAAAAAACGTCACCATTCTATGGCCGAAGGATTGTATCGTGCTTCGAAATCACACGCCAAGGCCATCTTCGCCGCCGCCTCACCCGTCTCCAGCGAGGTCGTCGCCGCCGCGGCAGCCGTCTTCGTCGCCTCACCCGGCTCCGTCGCCTCACCCGTCTCCGGTGCAGCCATCGCCGGCGCCTCAGGATAAAAAGCGTAAGCGTACCGCTACTGTGCGTCGTAAGCGATCGCCGAAACGTAAATAAGAGCCTCTTCCAAAAGTACCAACGGTTCCTCCCAAGAGAGCTTATGACTGTACTGAAGAGGAGACTGCGGCGATCGTTGATGCGGAAACGACAGCATTTTTCGCTAAGCCGAGGCGGCCGAAAGAGCCAGAGTTCCCCAGCACCAAAGAAGAAAAAGCCAAAGTGTTGAAAATGCTAAAGACTCTTCATCAACCCGAGCCAAAGCTGTCATCAGACTATGAGCGTTCTATTCTCAAGTCACATGCAGCACAAAAAGCCTCGAAGAGCAGTACTGATGCAAGCGGGAAATCTGTTGCCCAGCTCGGAGAACAAGCAAAACAGACTTGCGCCCCTCTCAAGGTGATTTCTCAAACCAATGTGGGGTCGAGCAAATATGGGGCCGAAGAGCAGTATGATCCAGAGGTAGTTGCACAATACGGAGAAGCTGCCGCTGCTCAAGGTATGAGTATTGCCCAGTACTTATCCCAGTTAGAGTTCTTCCCCGTGAGTGAAGTAGCATACCAATACCAGTACGGAAAACCTCTCGTCAAACCTGAGGAGGTAAACAATCTTCCAACAAAAATGCGAAGATTGCATAACTGGTACTTGCATGCCACAATGGCCGGGGCTAACTGGATAGTGCTGAGGGTTACAAAAAAGCATCATGGGAAAGAAAGGGATGACATGATATCCATTGAATTTGATGAACTATTTCAATTATTCAATCAAGACGCCTTGGACAAATCGATCATGAGTGCCTATTGTCTGTAAGTACTAATTCTGTAATTAATTTAGTCTCCATCTATATTATTTTGTTTATTGCATGTATATAATCATACTTTAATATGCAGAATCAAGATTCTCGAATGCAGCAGAGGACAAATATATGACATTGGCTTCATTGACCCATATTGGGTTCATGAAGCTAATCTCAAAATAAGCCCCCAGGATACGGAGGATAATATAGTACACGCGTTAAGGTTTCAAGAAACCAAAAGGGAAATACTATTTCCTTACAACTTCCAGTGAGTGTTATTGTCTTGTATACACTTTCTATTTCGCTTACTCGATGTTATGTATATAATTGATTAGTTCTGCATTCGCAGGTACCACTATATTCTGTTAATCATTCAACTTGACAAAGGGCGTGTACTAGTCATGGACTCGAAACATAAACCCCTTGAGACGTGGAAGGACATGCAGATACTTCTCCAGCGGTAATTCTAATCATTACGACACTATATCGGCAACGTTCGTGAATTTTATGATATCAAGTACTTAATAACTTATTTTATTCGTTTTCTACGCCGGGCAGCGCTTGGAAACGGTTCACCAAGAAGGCTAGGGGTGTTTGGAAAGAGGAGCTTACATTTCAACCACTAGATGTAAGCACCACTAGCTATATCCGCGCATCTCTTTGATTCTAGTTTTGATACAGTTATTATCATGCTTGATTATTATTTTGATTGAACTCTGTTGTCGTAAAGTGCCTGACGCAGGGACCAGGTAACAATCTATGTGGATACTATGTATGCGAGTTCATCCGGCAGACGTGCGATGAGAAGGGCAGAAATTTAGAGCAACTCCACGTATGTAAACAATTTCTATAGTTTTTAATTACAATCAAATTGTGTTTAGTTTCATATTCATATAGGCTGACTCCTTTTTTAAATCAGATCGAACGTCTACGGGACGGTCTTCTGCCAAAGGATCGCATACGAGCAATACAGGAGGAATTGGCGGGATTCTTGGATGCAGAAGTCCTAGACCCAAAAGGGGAATACTATTCGGCTGTGTATAGACAATAGGGATTGTAAAAATAGCAACTTTCAAGGAATTGGCCGGTAGCATCGAATAGCAACTTTTGTATGTAGTGCATGAACTCGATCCGTGTATTGAATGTAAAATGTTGTCATGATGATCTTGTGTAATATAAGGTTCCTTCATTGATAAGTGCAAAACACTAAATAAACAATAAAACAACCTAAATGAATTCTCTGCCGCGGCACAAAAAGTGGCGAAAATGCTGCCGCGGCAACAAAATGTGCCAAAATGAATTCTCTGCCGCGGCAGAGAAATGGGCCAAATCTCTGCCGCGGCAGCAGGTTATTAGTCCCGGTTCGTGTTACGAACCGGGACTAAATCCCCCCCCCCCCTCGCACGGAGCAGATGCCACGTGTGTGGCCTTTTGTCCCGGTTGGTGGGGCAACCGGGACTAAAGGTTCGGGCTTTAGTCCCGATTGCCCCGTCCCGGTTGGGCAACCGGGACTAATGCCCCTTACCAACCGGGACCTATAGGGTGTTTTCTACCAGTGAACATTCCCGATGAAAACACCGGAACATTCTCCAACCCCGAAACAGGACTTTCCTTATATGAATCTTATTCTCCGGACCATTCCGGATCTCCTCGTGATATCCCGGATCCCATCCAAGACTCCGAACAACATTCGGTCTCTTACTCATCATTCCATAACTACTCAACAACATCGAATCCTTAAGTGTGTCTCCCTACGGTTCGTGAATTATGCGGACATGATCGAGACACTTCTCCGATCAATAACCAATAGAGGAATCTGGAAATTCATATGGTTCCCACATATTTCTACGATTACTTTGCGATCGAATGAACCATTTACATACGATACCAATTTCCCTTTGTCTCATGATAGTTTACTTATCCGAGGTTTTGATCGTCGGTATCTCTGCATACCTAGTTCAACCTCGTTACTGATAAGTACTCTTTTCTCATTCCCGTGATATGTGATCCCTTGTGAGCCAGTCACATGATTGCAAGCCAATTGGATGACATTCCACCGAGAGGGCCCAGAGTATATCTATCTGTCATATGGATGGACAAATCCCACTCTTGATCCATGTGTCTCAACCAATACTTTCCGAACACTCAATGCCACCTTTATAGCCACCCAGTTACGGTGTGGTGTTTGATGTCATCAAAGCATCCTTCCGGTGATGGTGATATGCATGATCTCATGGTCGAAGGAATTAGGTTACTATGTATAAGAAAGCATATAGCAATTGAACTATTAAAATGACTTGATCTTTATGCTACGCTTATCTATAGGAGTATGTCCATCATACCATTCTCCTAACGATATGATCTTGTTGTTAATAACATCTCAATGTTCATGATAGGGAAACCACAATCATTTATTAACCAACAAGCTAGTATTATAAAGAGGCTTTACTAGGTACTCTAATTTAGTTTACAAATCACACAAGTATTAATGTTCCCTTGTTAATACTGTTATAGCATGAATGTAAACATTTATCATAAACACAAAGATATAATAATAACTACATTTATTATTGCCTCTAGGGCATATCTCCAACAGCACCCACATATCTCGCGTCCCATCCACCTCCGGTGGGGGACCCGAAGAGAGCTATGCACAAGACCGCACTAGACGGACTCGGACTCGTCGGAGCTGCGCTCCACGAGGAAGCTCCTATGGAGCCAAAGAAGAAGGCTACAGTCAGATTCAACCATAGCCCCACACACTCATCGGATGAAGAGGAAGACGAGCACGATCTACCTCGACGACGCAAGAGCCCAAGACGTCTAAGCCACGACTACGATGCTCGAAACAACCTCGCCCAGTGCAAGGTCAACAAGGCACGTGCCAAGCGCGCGTGCTTAGACGAATCCGAAGAGGACGACAACGGAGAACTCTACGGAGCTCGATGCTTCAGCAGATCTGTTCGGCGAACGCGGATGCCGAGAAATTTCAAGCTCCCTTCGGACACTCCAAAGTTCAATGGGACGCATGACCCGAAAGCCTGGCTCAGTGACCACCTGTCGTCTGTCAAGCTGCATGGCGGAAATAAGAACACCGCTCTGCAATGCCTTCTGGTGCAGCTGACAGGCACAGCCCGGATCTGGCTCAGCAGCCTGTCCTCGGATTCCATCCAAAGCTAGGCGGAACTAGCGTACAATTTCATCCGAAACTTTAAAGCTACCAGCAAGAGACCAGCGTTGATCGAGGAGCTGCGGGCCTGCGCCCAACGAACGGGCGAATCCATTCGCTCATACACACTACGCTGGTCTAACATCAGGAACTCCGCGGAACACATCTCCGAGGAGAGAACAATCGACGCCTTCAAGGATGGCATCAAACGCCCAAACTTCAAGGAAGAACTTGGGCGCGTCAAGCCCAAGACACTCGACCACCTCATGGACATCGCCAACAGGTGGGCAGATGGCGAGGATTCCTTCCACCGAGCACATTCGGATGAGGAAGATGACTACGGCCGCAGACGCGAGCGCCGTAACAAGCGAAGATCGCGCGTCTACAACGGACCCGACATGGTTGCGGCTGGCTACGCCGAACACCGCAACAAAAACAACCGCAGCAGCGGCGGATACCATGGAAGCAACTTCCGCGATGGAGGACGCCCAACGCAAACGTGGCAGTACCGCGGCCGCGACGACGAATCCTCGGCATACGACAAGTTGTCAGGCCCATGCACCATCCACTTCTACATCGACAAGCAGGATGGCAAAAAAGAAGGCCAGCCAGATGCTCAAGGACTACAACGAGTTCCAGAAACTCAGCGAGGGTTTCACCCAGATGCGACGACAGATCCTGAACCCTGGGTTCGGACCCACACCTGCACCAGGTGACATCGTCCACGGAGCTCCTCCACCACCACCCGTGGGACCTTTGAATCAAGCAATCGCACCAGTGCAAAACAATGGCGTAAACGGGTACCCCGCGCCGAAAGGTTCCCTGATGATCCAAAAAGGGCGCCCAACAAACAGGGTGCAAAACAAGATCACCCGCCAAGTCAGCCTGGCTATGACCGCTCCACCATCCAACCCTGAGTACCTCAGCGGTTCGGAGTCCTGCATCAAATTCAGTCGTTCGGACCACCCCCGCCAGATCCCTCGCCCAGGTCATGCTGCCCTGGTGCTTGAGGCGCAGATCGGAGGGTTTGAGATGAGGCGCGTCTTCATGGATGGCGGCAGCGGCATCAACCTGATGTTCGCTAGCACCCTAGCAGCAATGCGGATCCCGCTGTGCAACCTGGAACAATCTGACACAACGTTTCACGACATAGTCCCAGGGAAGGGCATATTCCCCCTAGGAAAGATATGGCTCCACGTCATCTTTGGAAAACCCGAAAAATTTCTGTGTGAGCGACTCGAGTTCGAAGTGGTGGACTGGCCATCACAATACCACGCCATCCTCAGTCTTGTGGCATTCGCAAGGTTCCTGGCAGTACCGCACTATGCGTACCTGCTACTCAAGATGCTAGGACCTAGGGGCATCATCACGGTCCAGGGCAGCTTCACCAGATCCGACCACTACGACAGAGACTTCAATAGAATCTCCCAGTTGCTCGGCATGCAGAAGGAACTCACAAAGCTTCGGGAGGTGATAGACAACGGGGCACCCCAGTCTCCAGGCAAAACGCACCCGACATGTCATTCGACTCAACGGTCAACACGAAAAAGGTGCAGGTTCACCTGACGGACGCGTCCAAGACGGTGTTGATTTCCAATGACCTCAGCCCCGCATAGGAAAGCATGCTCATCGAATTCCTCCGTGAGAGCTAGGAAATCTTCGCCTGGTGTCCTGCGGACATGCCAGGAGTTCCCTGGGAATTCGTCGAGCATGCACTCAATGTGTTTCCAGACGCCAAGCCCGTCAAACAGTCCATCCGACGATTGTCCGAGCCATGGGTCGAAGCCGTCGGAGTCGAAGTCAACAGACTACTCGACACCGACTTCATCCAGGAGATCAAGGAGAGCAAGTGGCTGGCAAACACTGTGATGGTCCCTAAAAAGGACACAGACATCATGCGGATGTGCGTGGACTTCACATAGCTCAACAAGCACTGCCCGAAGGATCACTTCCCTCTCCCTCGGATCGATCAGATCATCGATTCGACTGCAGGATGCGAGAAACTCTCCTTCATCGACGCCTACTCAGGCTACAATTAGATTCGACTAAAGGTCGAAGATCAGGAGAAAACAGCGTTCATCACGCCGTTTGGAGTATTCTGGTACAACACAATGCCCTTCGGGCTAAAGAACGCAGGTGCTACGTACCAGCGATGCATGCAGGCGTGCCTGAAGAACCAGATCGTCCACAACATACAGGTCTATGTCGACGACATAGTTGTCAAGACAATGGAGGCCAAGACATTGATCGACGATCTCCGGGAGACTTTCGATAACCTAGACCACTACAAGATCAAGTGGAATCCAGAAAAGTGCGCCTTCGGCATCCCATCAGGTCAACTACTTGGCTACTTCATCTCCTAGCGAGGGATCGCGGCGAACGCGAAGAAAATACGGGCCATACTGGCCATGGAGAAGTCGAAGAACCTCAAAGGTGTACAACAGCTAGTTGGGCGCATCTTGGCGTTGAGAAGATTCATCAGCCGCATGGGTGAGAAGGCCCTGCCTTTCGACCAGCTGCTACACAAAGCAGAAAAATTCGAGTGGACACCTGAAGCAGACGACGCATTCGAAGATCTGAAGCGGCTGCTCTCCACCTCACCCGTCCTGGTCACACCAAAGGAACGCGAGCCTCTGCTGCTATACATAGCTGCCACGCATCAGGTGGTAAGTACCGTGCTCGTGGTCAAACGACCCTAAGATGGCAAGACCCATGGGGTTTAACGCCCAATCTACTACCTCAGTGAGGTATTGACACCAACAAAAC
The DNA here is from genome assembly GCA_910589765.1 of Avena atlantica. Lineage (NCBI taxonomy): Eukaryota > Viridiplantae > Streptophyta > Magnoliopsida > Poales > Poaceae > Avena > Avena atlantica. The sequence continues at coordinate 35,984,797 of OU342735.1, forward strand.
AGAGGTACCCTCACTACCAGAAACTCTCCTACGACGTGTTCATGACGGCTCGCCGGTTGAGCCACTACTTCCAGGAGCATCAGGTGATGGTCGTCAACGAGGCGCCACTATCCAGCATCCTAAACAACCCCGAAGCTACATGACGCGTAGCCATGTGGGGCATCGAGCTATCCCCTTTAGACATAGTATACGAGAAGCGCCATGCGATCAAATCTCAAGTCCTCCCGTACTTCCTCGTCCACTGATGGAGCTCCAGCTGCTGGACACCCTGGATATGAGGCAGTCATGGACGATGCACTTCGACGGCTCCAAGCGCGAGGCTAGAGCAGGAGCTGGCGTCATACTGACGTCCCCGCAAGGCGATATGATGAAATACGTCCTTCGGATGAAATTTCGCGCCTCCAATAATGAAGCCGAATACGAGGCCCTCATCCACGGCATGAGGATGGCTAAGATCTGCGGCGCAACACGCCTAGTCATCTAAGGTGACTCGAACCTCGTCGTCCAGCGGACGATGAGCGAGTGCGATGCACACGCCGCTAACATGATCGCGTACCGCGCGCTCTACAACTCAATCGAAGGAGACTTTGATGGCTGCAAGCTTCGGCACGTTGGAAGGGGAAGCAACGAAGAAGCCGATAGACTCGCCAACATCGTCTCCACCTGCGCACGGGTGCTCCAGTTGTGTTCCTCGAACAAATCTGTGTGCCTTCCATCAAAAGGAAATTCCCCAAGGGATCACCCGAAGAAGCAGAGCACTCGGAGGCTGCGCTACCCGAAGGATAGGAGGGACCCTAAAAATTCGATACAGAGGTCGTCTTGGTCAACCTGATGCGGGTCATGGCAATCGAAGAAACATGGATGCAACCGTACCTTCGGTACCTGATAAATAGAGAACTACCTGATGACCCGGACAGATGCCCGGTGCATATCTCGCCGGTCCAAGGCCTTCACCATCATCAATGGCGAGCTGTACAAGCGCAACATTTAGGGTATACTCCAAAGGTGCGTCACCATCGGTGACGGCAAAACCATCCTCCAAGACATCCACGAGGGCATCTACGGCCATCACGCGGGCAACTGCGCCCTCATCGCCAAATCTCTACGAGCTGGATTCTACTGGCCAACGGCCATGAACGATGCCAAGGACATCGTCCAGAGGTGCAACGGCTGCCAGAGGTTTGCGGACAAACCACACGCACCAGGGTCAGAGCTCAGGCCCATATCCTTGGCCTGGCCCTTCGCCCAATGGGGCCTCGACATGATAGGCAAACTGCCCAAATCTTCGAAAGGAGGCCATGTCTACCTCCTGGTTGCAGTCGACAAGTTTACCAAGTGGATCGAAGCTATGCCCATCACCAACCAAAAGGGCAAAACGGCCGGCAAGTTTTTCGAGTCCATAGTCTACAGGTTCGGTGTGCCGCACATCATCATCATGGACAACGGGTCGAACTTCATCTCCAAAGAATTCCAGGACTTCTGCGAAGGCCTTGGCATCAACATATCATACGCCTTCGTGGCACACCCGCAAACCAACGGACAGGTAGAAAAGGCCAACGGTCTTGTAGGCGGCGGCATCAAGAAACGCCTACTCAGCCCACTCGAACGGGGCAGAAGAGCTACCCTCCATCCTCTGGAGCTTGCGCACAACGCCAAACAGCTCAACTGGCTACACGCCATTCTTCATGGTACACGGAGCCGAAGCCGTGTTACCTGCGGAAGTACGCCATAAGGCCCCACGGGTCATCGCCTACAGCGAAGCAGAATCAATGGCAGCACTCGAAGACGCCGCCGACACAGTCGACGAGGCACGTGACATTGCCGCGGCTCGCTCAGCGGTCTACCAGCAGAGCCTCGGCAACTATCATAGCCGTCGTCTGCGCCCAAGGTCCTTCGTCGAAGGAGACCTCGTCCTACGACTAAAGCAAGAGCGTCCGAAAAAGCTTGAGTCACCCTGGGAAGGACCCTACATCGTCACCGAAGTCATCCCAGGTGGGGCCTACCGCCTCAAGGACGTTAAGTCAGGAGTCACATACTCCAACCCATGGCACATCGCACAATTGTGACGCTTCTACCCCTAGCTATCCCTCTTTACTTTCAATAAGGCTACTTAGCCAAGGCTACTTAGCCGAACAATGTACCTCCTTGTTACGATATGAATAAAAGCCAAGTGTCTCGCCCAAAAATTTATCCTTTTTCTTACAGTACTTTCTGTTACAACACACTCGGGGGCCCCGCCTCATCTCACGACTTCGTCGACTGAGTATAACTCATGTAAACCTGAGTAGCTGACCAAGTCAGGCTAACGAAAAGGGCATGCATACAACCAAGCACCACGTGCAATTACAAATAACCCTTAGAACAAAGGGCACAACAAGACCACTCGAAATATATACAAGTTTTACATCTATCTTTTTTACTCGGCCTATCTATTCTGAAGGATCATATGCGCCTGATGCTCAAAAAGATCTACAATCTCTTCGGCATACTGTCTAACATCCGCGTAATGAGGACGCATGTCCCATAGGCCACCATCTGGTCGAGGGGGCAGCCCAGCCGCCACAGCCACAAGATTAACATCCGGGCGATGCAGCCAAATAAGGGAAAGGGTGGCCTTCACCCCCGCAACCAGCTGGTGCCGCACCAACTCCCTGACATGACCCACATCTCGAAACTTCGCCAGCAAACCCCATAGAGTTGAAGGCGCCTCATCAAGGGGGAACATGATGTATATAATTGACGCCAGAGAAGTCTTCACCTGCCTTAGCACCAGTGACACCTGATGAGCACCATCCTGCACAGTCGCAAGGACCGTGGCCCGGTCACGGTCCATCCAGAAAAAGCCTCTGGCTTCCATCTCCTGTTGGGTTAGGCAATTGATCCGAACTGCAACGCGCTCTTTCTCCTCCCTATGAACAAGGTTGGCACCTGCAGAAAATACAGAGTAAGATGACACGCAAACAAGGCGCATCCGAAAATGAGGGGCAGCTCAAGAAAACTTACACTGTAGCTGCTCGACCAACTGCCGCAGCTCCCCCATCAGATACTCCTCCCTGGTGATAGCTCGCTCTGTTTTTGACTTCCACACATCCGCATCTCGGATTCCAAGTATCTCCATCTCAAGGCTATGGACGCGGTCACGGAGAAAAACAATCTGCAACGCATCACCCAAAGATGGCCGTGGCTGAGGGGCAGACGAAGCATCAACGGGAGCCTCACCCGAAGGTCCCTAAAGGAAATCAGGCAAGAATATGAACAACACATGACTGGGCAACATCTCGAAGCATCATTTATATACATCAAAATCCACTACGTGGCACACGTAGAAATTGTTCATCACCAAAAGCGTACATTACAAAGGAAGACACTATCCTAGAGCTACAACAATGAAGCCTAAGCAGGCGCATCCGGAGTGGCCTCGGAGCCAGAATGCCTGCCCCTGGTTTCTCCCTGCTGCCTCGCCGCATAGTCCGCCAGCAGGTCGATAAGCTTCGGACCATACCGCTTATAACGAGAAGTGAAGAGAGGAAAGGCTACCTCGAAGCTGTTAGGAGCTATTGGCATTTGGGAGGTGACCTGATGAAGATCCAGTTCCACTCCATACACCATGGCCATGGCTAGCCCCATGGAAGCGCTGATGCCCTTCTGCTTGCGCTTGTAGGCCGCAGGGGCATCCTTTGACAATGCATCCGCCAGAGAATCAACATCCTTAAGGGTAGCGCCCTTGGGCATGATCTCCTTGTAGAAACACTGGAGAACCTCCTTAGCCTTGGCTAGGGAGCCAGCAGTAGTGCCGCAGCGATCTTTGACCGCTGCGGTGGCATCATCCAAGGCGCTCCCGTGCTCGAAGACATTGTGGTCAAACGCAATTCCCTAAGCATCTGGCACAAATAAAAACGAGAAGGAACCAAATAAGGACATGGCGAAAAGCACAGCCGAAAAATCCAAGAAAGCAGCTACATGCAAGACACATACCAGAGAAGGCCTTGGCCGCAGCCATTAGCTTCTCGGCCACCTCATTCTCGCGCGCAGCCGCAACAGTTGCGAGCTGCTCTTCGCGATCCGAAGCTTCCCGTTGCAGGCACTCCTTGGCCACGGCGGCGTCAGCCAACTCCTGCTGTAGGCGCACCTTCGCCTCCACGGCATCCGCAGCCTGCTTCTACGCATGACCGAGGCTCTTCTCAAGAGCATCCAGCCGGCGAAGGGCCGCGTTATTATCATCTACCAAGTGTCAAAGATGCACATGAGCAACACAAGATACATTCAAGCAACAGGTAACAAAGATAAGAGAGAGAAAGACACGTACCTCGGAGCTGATTCATGGTGGCCTCCAGCGCCAAATGCTGCTGGATAAGCTGGTTCACACTGTGCACAAAGGGTTGCGGAAAGAAGCAAAAGAAAACAATCAAGAAAAGGGCTCGGGGGCTGCGCCCCTAGTGAGAACAACGTCGAACAAAACAACCCGAAACAGGCTCGGGGGCTCCCCTAGGGAAAAGAGGAAGAAACAACTTACATGCTCAGACGGGGACTCCGAAGGTCCAGGTGCAGTCTTCTGAGTGATGACCACTCGATCCTCCTGCGGTGAGGGGTTCGGAGCAGCGCCTCCAGAGGTGGCCACCGCCTGAGAGGAAGGAGTCGCCGGCTTCGACTCTCCTACGGTCTCCTAGGAATCCTCACTAAGAGAACCCTCCGAGGAGTGGCTGCAAGAAAAACATTCATCACAGCAAGAAGAATAATGCACAAGAAAAGAACGAAGAGCATCCAAAGGTACTTACGATTCGATGTCACTCAAATCAAACACGGGTAGCGCCCTCTCCTCTTTCTTATCTTTCTTCTTCTTCTTGGTCGGCGGCTGCGGCTCCATAGCCCGCAGAGGCACGGCCGGGAACGGCGAGGAGGAAGCGTCATCATCCCCGCTATGGGGCACGAGGAAGGGTGGATCCCTAGGTGTTGGCGGAGTCGAGGAATCCGAAGACTCGCTCGAGCTCCGCGCCCGCTTTCAGGTATGCCCCTCGCTCTCCTCGTGAGCTTCTGAGTGGGCGACTGCACCGGCGGCAGCTCAGATTTGGAGTCCGCCTCCTCATTATCGGGTGCCTCCCCATATTTATCCGGCAGAGGAGGCATGGACCCCGTAACCTTGAGGCGCTGCAAACAAAAATAATGAACAGGTGTCAGACACTACAACAAGCAAAAACATAGAGCAAAAGCGCAACGCGCACGACGCAATCCTAACCTTCGAGGCCCCTTTAGTGGAGCTAAGAGGGGGGTCCGCGATTCCCCCGGCAGGTCCTCGCCAGCCTTGTAGTTTAGCAGAGGGCGGAGGGCCCTATCAAGGCCACCCGAAGATAATTCCTCGGATGACACTCTCATGGGATCACTCGGACCGGCATAGAGAAACATCGGGTGCGCCCTAGCTTGAAGCGGCTGCACCTGACGCTTGAAGAAGGTGCGGATGATGTCAACCCCGTTGACCTTCTTTCCTAGAACCAGTTGGAGAGCCTTCACCCGCTGATAGAGCATCTCCACCTCCGCCACTTCGCCTTCCAAGATGTGGTTCTTCCACGATCTTTTTCGGACGATCTTCTGCTCAGAGTCAAAGGTGGCAAGACCAAATTGCTGACCGTCCAGCTTGACATCGCGGATGTAAAACCACTTGTGACGGCAATACTAAACGGACTCGCAAACAAAGAGGGAGAAAAACTGGACAAAAGGGCGAAGAGAAATGATGCAGCCGACGATCGGATAGACTCCATCGGAGCCGGATTGTCTCTTCACGGAATAGAGTTTCCGGAAGAGACCAAAGTGTGGCTCGATGCCGAGCCAGCACTCGCAAAGCGTGATGAAACACGCAATGTTGAGAATGGAATTGGGAGACATATGATGAATCTGAATCCCATAGAGAAAAAAGAGCCCACGAAGGAATTCGTGGGCAAGGAGAGAAAAACCACGAAGAACGAAGGCAATGAAGATCACCCGAAAACCCACGGGTGGGCGAGGGATTGCCTCATCGCCGGGAATCTTGACGTCCTCCTTGTTTTGCGGGATTAACCCCTCGTCGTGCAGCTTGCGCAGGTCGGTGTCGCGCACGTCAGAGCGCCTCCACTTGCCATCGGTGTTGCGGCCGGGGCGGCAGCTTTCTTGCCACCAGCGGCGGCGCTCGAACCCACTCCGACGGAAACTTTCTTTGACTTCACCATTGTGGAGCGTCGACGGCGGCAATGTGCGCGCAGGAAAGAGGAAGGGAAGGACCGGAGAACGTCCAGCACGCAAGGAGAAAGCTCGAGAAAAGGGAAGCAGTGAAAGCAAATGGCGAATGGTGAAAACAAACTAATGTTTTCCCCACGGTTATGAGGATGAAGACGACGAACAGGAACCGTTCATCCAGAAGCCCTAACGTCAGGGTCAGATCCAACCGTCCACGTGTCAGCACAGCAGCGAACCGTCGCCCGCACCCGAGGCACCCGAGGCATGATTAAGGTACTACACCAATGATTGATTCTCCGAGTCCTACGTCGAGTCTACGACTCCACTACGGACTTGGGGGATACTTCCATAGAGAGGATTGATTCAAGCACCCGAAAAATTGTGTCCCACGGACCTGAAACTAAAAACGACTGAACTAAAGTCTCAACTCGAGTCTACGACTCGAACAGACACTCGGGGGCTACTTCCATAGGGAGCGCTGGTCGCGCACCCTATGAATTATTCGACTGTGATCTTTCGGATCGAAATGAAAAAACCTTTTGGCAACTTTGCCCCAACCAACGCTAAGTGAGTAACATCCTCCTTGGCCACCCGAAACACCTCCGCGGTGATAAAATTTCAGATGTTGTGTCTGCGACGCAAAGATAAGACGTAAAGATACCATCTGATGGCCTGGTAACGCACCTGACTGCACTCTACTAGTAAAAATCCATGCCAACAGGCGCGATGGAAATCCTGACGGACGCGTTGGGTATATCATTTGAAAAGTACTGGGATTTGACTCAACGGCCTAAGTCGAATTACGCCAGCATCCGTTCCAGGTTCGAGTCTAGGGACTCGAATCTGAAGAAGATCGTGTTGTTTTGTCCTAAGACAATTAACTGGCCCTAATCCTTCAGGAGAGTCAGGCACACGCATCAACAATCCCTACGAACTAAAGTCATTTTTCTTTCTCTTATGAACAGAAACAGCTACACCCGAAAGATTGAAGAGTCCTCAACCGAATCTACGATTCCACTGAACACTCGGGGTCTACTGACATGGTTATATCCTATGGGTACACGACATTGGCATACCTGATCCAGTCCAAGGAAGGCCCACAAGAATATACGCGGCCTATGGAGATTTTCGGGTGGCCCAAGCCCATTACATCTTCGGATCCTTGAAGAGCAAGACTAGAATAGATAGAATATTCAAAGGGGCAAACCCTAAACTTGTAACCGACTCGATCTATGCCTGGGACCTGCCTATCTCTATAAAGAGGCTAGGATGACACGACGAGGAGGGCATCCTTTTCACCGCATACACACCTCCATGCCAGATCGCATCTGCGCACCCCTGTAACCTTCGGTTCCGCCGTAATCAAGAGCAGACAAGCAGGAGTAGGGTTTTCCCTCGGGGGGCCTGAACCTGGGTAAATCTCGTGTCCCCTGGTTGCTTGTCTGTTAAACGTTCCGCGATCTACAACACCCTCATCTTCTCCAAAACCCAAGCTCATAACAATGGGCATTGACGAGATTAAACCTCGTCATAGACCTAGTCGCCGCCACGGGATATAAAGAGAGGTGGTGGACTCGATGAAGCTATAAGAGAGCGGGGGCGGTGTGTGATAGGCATCTAAACCGAATTGACCATCAAAGTGGCTCCACCTGGCATGGACCCACCAGTGTCATGGTAGCGGCAGATGGCCTCACAATGCTTCCATGTGACCATGATTAAGCTATAGAATAATTCAACACTTAGTTGTGGAGTATTTAGTAGTAGCGGTTCTATTTCATGCTTACAACAATTCTATTTGTACATTGTGTTCTGGCATATTCTCATATATATAACCTCTATAACCATTCAAGATCTATAGCTGTGCAAAGTTTTATGTTATGATCTTCTTCTTGACAAACCACCGTGATATATCGTTCTCTTTCTATCAGTGAACCCTTGCAAACTTTTTCTATTACTGTAATTGCAACCTTTCAGATAGCATTGAATTAATGCACGTGCATACTAAAATCCAGCTGCAAGAGCCCATTGGATCAAAGCCGGAACAGGTTGCCGCTAGCCTGATAGTAATCAATGCATCTGTTTATTCTGAGGTGAGAATTTACCCAAATTTCAGTTATATCTATTCAGTTAGCTGTTCTTTTCCCTGCTATCATGTGGCTTCCATAAAGCCTAGTAGCTAGTGGATTCGTTCATACCAATAATAATACGGTATGAATTTATCGCTGCTTGTGATATTTATTAAGACCCTGTATCGACTATTCATGATGAGATCATGTGTCTTCATATTTTGACAGCAATAATACATATAGAAAGCTATAAACCATGAAGTATAGTTTTGTTCTACAAAACTAAGAGATATTGCTGAAAGTGGCACTATCAATTTTCAACGGAATACATTCTTATGCATAGTCTACTAAACAGAGCATGACTTGACAACTAAAATCTGGCCATCCATTCACCGTGAATCCTAATGAATTGAGTGAAGTAGAACAAATCAGCTCTAAAAAAATTTAGACAGACAAGAAAGGTCTAAACATATCCATTTTCATATTTCATCAAGTACAACTACAAACTGACTATAAAAAGAAGAAACGTACATACAAAATAGTGCTATATTTTGATAAGATAGTATCATACCATTAAGTTGAATCCATGTTGGCAAGATAGTATCTTCAATTGGTTTTAAAACTCCAGGATCAAAGATTTCAACGACATTGAAAGCGAAAACAAATTGTGAGATCCCTGCTTACTCACTATAATTGTGCAAATTCTCAACGTGAAATACCTTGTATTCTAGGATACACAAATGTGAAAAAATGTGGATACAAGTTGATTGAACAATGCATATTCTGGAAATTCAAAAAATTATCAGATTTCATCAGTTTTCTGTTTTTTGGAGGAGATTGAAGTCTTCAATCCATATATCAAAGTGATGCAGACAACCATTTTTATTGAGAGCATGTACCAAAGGTACCAACGTCTGAAACATCACAAGATATGAAATAAACACATGCGGCTAAGATATGAAATAAACACGTCAACTTCTTCTGGAACAAGGTCTTTCTAAAGATAAACATCCTCTCACCATGGTCGCCACATCTAGCTGGCCATTGTAGCAACGTCCAGACGGATATGGAGTGGACAAGGATTTTCATCCCGAATGAGGAAACTGGCCAATGAACAACAACACAAAGAAAATCACAGAACTTCTTCACCAAGGTAACAATGTAAGTTTCTCACCACTGAACATGTCAAATAAAGGTTAGGGACAAGGGTTTTCGCCCAGGATTTGAAGCATTGTTCAATCACCATATTGATCACAGATCGGTCAGTAATTTCCTCTGTCATTATTCCACGTTAAGCCAAAAAGGCACTAGCAAATAAGTGGGAAAATTTCCCACCTTTGACCAACACAACAACCATGAGTGTGGCCCATGTCTCAGCGTGGAGCTGACCACTGTCAAGCTCATCCAAGTCAAGTCACTACAGGACTGGGAAGCTACGCCGACGGCCGGTCGCTACGCCGACGGCCAAACGTCGGGGCCGTCGGCGTAGCCATCGTTCAGGCCAGCCCCGCCAAGCATCCGTCGGCGTAAAATTGCCCTCGGCATATTCTATGCTACGCCGACGGCTGCCCTCGGCGTAGCTACTTTTTATTTTATCTCATTAAACTTTGAAAAATCATAACTAAATCATTCTAATTCGGAAAAATACAAATAATATATCAAAATTTGCAGAAAAATAAGACCTATCTATCTACACTTAAATATTACACATTTATAAATAAAAATTAAGTAAAATATAAAACATTATATATAGTTTAAAACGGGCATAAAAAATTCAAAAACGATCGAAACAATGCGAAACCTTCGCGTGGTGTTATATTATGTGACATAGTTAGAAGGAAAAATATTAAACTTGTTATATTAATTATGTCTCAAAGAAACCTTCACAAAATGAACTATCTCATTCGAGGTTTCTTGGCTTTCGGGTCAAATGACCAATGTTATGGCTAGAATCAAGACATAGTTTGTGATAATGTGCCCATATTATGCATACACATGCATCATGGGATGGCGAACAATGTTGCAGGAGGAAGTTTTCCTTTTCGTCGCACCAAAAAGCCATTTTCCATTTTCCGAGCATAAAAAACGGACGGTTTTGTGAAGCAACCACCAAATGGCTAATTCAAAATACTACCACCACATTTTACAAAAATACTATACCACCTTATATTGACAATGTCCCAACAGCGGGATCCGAAACCTTTCCGTCCACCTTTGGTGAAAAAGACAAATTTCTGCCGAATCGGCAGGAAGTGGGTCAGATATGAACTACAGGTACATGATCCGATGCTCATGTTTTTTTACAAAAATCATTTTTAGGTTCACAATATGCTATTTTATCAAAGATCCAATGAAATTTTAGCGAGGCTCGGCCCCGAGCTAAGAATCTTTATGTCCGCCGTTCGACAAAGTTTAACGATAGTTTAAAACGGGCATACAAATTTGAAAAATGATCGAAACAATGCGAAACCTTCGCGTGGTGTCATATTATGTGACATATTTATAAGGAAAAATAGAAAACTTGATATATTGATTATGTCTCAAAAAACCCTTCACAAAATGACCTATCTCATTCGAGGTTTCTTGGCTTTCGGGTCAAATGACCAATGTTATGGCTAGAATCAAGGCATAGTTTGTGATAATGTTCCCATATTGTGCATACACATGCATCATGGGATGGCGAACAATGTTGCAGGAGGAAGTTTTCCTTTTCGTCGCACCAAAAAGGCATTTCTCATTTTCCGAGCATAAAAAAGGACGGTTTTGTGAAGCAACCACCAAATGGCTAATTCAAAATACTACCACCACATTTTACAAAAAAACTATACCACCTTATATGTACAATGTCCAACAGGGGGATCCGAAACCTTTCCGTCCACCTTTGGTGAAAAAGACAAATTCCTGCCGAATCGGCAGGAAGTGGGTCAGATATGAACTACAGGTACATGATCCGATGCTCATGTTTTTTTACAAAAATCATTTTTAGGTTCACAATATGTTATTTTATCAAAGATCTAATGAAAGTTTAGCGAGGCTCGGCCCCGAGCTAAGAATCTTTATGTCCGCCGTTCGACAAAGTTTAACGATAGTTTAAAACGGGCATAAAAAATTGAAAAATGATCTAAACAATGCGAAACCTTCGCGTGGTGTCATATTATGTGACATATTTATAAGGAAAAATAGCAAACTTGATATATTGATTATGTCTCAAAAAACCCTTCACAAAATGACCTATCTCATTCGAGGTTTCTTGGCTTTCAGGTCAAATGACCAATGTTATGGCTAGAATCAAGGCATAGTTTGGGATAATGTGCCCATATTCTGCATACACATGCATCATGGGATGGCGAACAATGTTGCAGGAGGAAGTTTTCCTTTTCGTCGCACCAAAAAGGCATTTCTTATTTTCCGAGCATAAAAAACAGACGGTTTTGTGAAGCAACCACCAAATGGCTAATTCAAAATACTACCACCACATTTTACAAAAATACTATACCACCTTATATGGACAATGTCCCAACAGGGGTATCCGAAACCTTTCCGTCCACCTTTGGTGAAAAAGACAAATTCCTGCCGAATCGGCAGGAAGTGGGTCAGATATGAACTACAGGTACATGATCCGATGCTCATGTTTTTTTACAAAAATCATTTTTAGGTTCACAATATGCTATTTTATCAAAGATCCAATGAAAGTTTAGCGAGGCTCGGCCCCGAGCTAAGAATCTTTATGTCCGCCGTTCGACAAAGTTTAGCGATAGTTTAAAACGGGCATAAAAATTTGAAAAATGATCGAAACAATGCGAAACCTTCGCGTGGTGTCATATTATGTGACATATTTATAAGGAAAAATAGCAAACTTGATATATTGATTATGTCTCAAAAAACTCTTCACAATATGACCTATCTCATTCGAGGTTTCTTGGCTTTCGGGTCAAATGACCAATGTTATGGCTAGAATCAGGGTATAGTTTGTGATAATGTGTCCATATTATGCATACACATGCATCATGGGATGGCGAACAATGTTGCAGGAGGAAGTTTTCCTTTTCGTCACACCAAAAGGCCATTTTCTATTTTCCAAGTATAAAAAACGGACGGTTTTGTGAAGCAAGCACCAAATGGCTAATTCAAAATACTACCACCACATTTTACAAAAATAATATACCACCTTATATGGACAATGTCCCAACAGGGGGATCCGAAACCTTTCCGTCCACCTTTGGTGAAAAAGACAAATTCCTGCCGAATCGGCAGGAAGTGGGTCAGATATGAACTACAGGTACATGATCCGATGCTCATGTTTTTTTACAAAAATCATTTTTAGGTTCACAATATGCTATTTTATCAAAGATCCAATGCAAGTTTTCCTTTTCATCGCACCAAAAATGCATTTTTCATTATCCGAGCGCAAAAAGGGAATTTTCTAAAGCAACCACCAAATAGCTAATTCAAAAACGGAGGGTTTGTGATTAGTTGATATGGATATCATATTTGGATTCCTCTCATTTTTCTGATCAATTTAAACATATTATTTGTTGAATTTCGATTTACAGATTTAAAGATATTAATTATTCTATATTAAATAGAAAAATACAAAAAAAATAAAATTATTATATTTTTATTTGAATTCAATAATATTTTTACTTATTCATTAATATTTACTTAAATAATTGTTTGTAATTTCAAAAAATACAAACATGTGACATGATGATATAAGAGTTAATAGGATTGATATCATAGTATTGACACCAATGTATGAATTACTTTGCGGAAACGGATTCTGAAGGAACGAGGATGTTAAGCGTGCTGAAGCTGGAGTAGTATTAGGATGGGTGACCCGCGGGGAAGTTTGACTAAGACTGGAATTTAATCAAATAGTAAGTATAATTAGTGCTAAAAATGTTCAAAGTAGGAGATTAACAAGTAAAACAATTCAAAGAATAAAAAAAAGAAAAAATATATTTTTTTTCAAAAAAAATATCAAAAAAAGAAATATTTTTGCAACCAGTCGACAGGCTGTGCCGACGGCCGCTACGCCGACGGCAAAGCCCTCGGCGTAGCATACGCCGACGGCATTTTGATACGCCGACGGCTTGAGTGTGCTCCGCCGAGGGAGATCTTTGCCGAGGAGGCTACGCCGAGGGCAGCCCTCGGCGTACCATACGCCAAGGGCATTTTGGCCTACGCCGACGGCCTTTTGCCCTCGGCGTAGCGCGCGTGTCCCGTAGTGAGTTTAACTTCAGTATCTAGCATGCTGTCCAAGATGCTGCAAAGGTGTTATATTTTTCTTCTCAAATGGAATATATTAATATCACAAAGATACCACCTACATCCGGCCTCTTTCTGAGAACCCTCTCAATGTTACCATTCATAAGACCTCCTCTATCTGCCACACAAGCAATAAAACGATATGCTAAATATGAATAGTTGGTTGAGAGATGTTTTGTTTGTAACTTTGATTGATAGAGGTTAGATTATTTGAGCTAAACAAAACATAGCGAATATCAAATATAGTTTGTTCATTGAATAACATATAGGAGAGGGTGGTCCGTTGAGAGTACAAGTTAAACCTGGCATCTTATTGCAACGAGGAGTGTATAGATACTTGTGGTACTGCTAATTATATTCTGCCTAACCGAACAAGTACAACCACTACTCGGTGTAGATGTTACCTGTCGCTATTATCAAACAGCTCCAGTTTTCCAAGACCGGGTGCGCTACTCGTTGCTTTGGAGTACCTTCTATGATTATCTCCTTATTTTACGAATCTGGCAATATCAGTGGCATGCTACTCGTCCATCGCAACATCACATCGTCGCTGGCATCTAATTTCCGGCAACACAGTACTGTGGCCTCATCTGGTTGAGAGTGTTGTTAAACAGACTCTTATGTTGTTTTACTCAAACGAGAATAGTTAGCTCCTGAGGCCTCTCATTTCTAGTCGGTGCAAGGCGAGTGAGCACTACACGAAGAGATAGATGCTGGGACATCGATCATCTAACTCAAAACTAGTTTGCAACGTAGTCAAAGTAGATAGAGGAGAGGGAGATGATAGTATGTATATGTAGGAGAACATCACTTTTGCTTCGGTCCCCCCCCCCCCAAACAAAAACTCGATACGATTGTTTAGAGGACCGTACGAACCCACACGAAGTACGTATGGTCCTCTTAGACGTATACTCACCGGATACATATACTCATGTGTCTGCGGAAGGCGAAAATCGGAAGTTATATAATAGCAACAAAAAAAATTTAAAATACGACATGCAAAGACATAGATCGCGATAATGGGAGGTGGGATCAGCCGACCGGAATGTGGATTATACCCAGTTCGACCGAGTACACATATAAGGAAATATACATGGCCTTGATTTGGGTTTCGACGGGTCAAAAAAATAAAACGGCCCATGCAGCTTAAGTTTAGGGGGGGGGGGACCGAAGCAAACCTCGGAGAACATAGGCATGTAGTGTGGTATTGAACATGGTGGGTGGAGCTTTGAACTCAGATTAAATAAAGCATGTGTAACATTTATGAGTGTTGCAAGACTACAGATCCATTCATCGAAAGATTTTTCGTAGATGGAATTTTTTTTCCACAACAGCTACAACTTGATGAAGGGGTGGTCATGAAGGAGTCATCGTCCTGACATCACACCTAAGCACATCATCGCAAAACCATAGGCCTCACCAACCAGCTCAACGGTGATCCGGTAGCACAAACCAACCTAGCAAACCCTCAGAGCACACCAACGCGCACACTCTAGAAGACACCGCCGACATCTTCCGCCGACCCATCCCAAGGACAAGGATCAAGGTATATACATTGCAAGGCCTGACGTCGACACCATCATGGAAACAGCTAGCACGGACTCTCTACGCACATTGTACCACGCTCCTGAGACCCGATGTTGATGTGGTAGATGAACACTACACCACCAGCGGACCCTTGCAAGAATATCGTGCCCCAAAATGATGCTCTCAAGATGGAGCACGATGTTGGGCCACACATAGATAAACAAAAAAAATCCCTATGTGGTGTTCCCAAGATCTAGCCGAGGTAGAAGGCCACGATAATTACCACTAGACGTGCAGGTACGGATTATCGGTGAAGCGCGTTGGTTGATGTAGAGCATTTCCACAATTTGATCCCAATCATCGAAGTTCTAAACACATAGCACCTCTGCCGGTATCCACACTCACAAGGAGGAGCACCAACGGTGGACTTCTAGGTCAAATACAGCTGCTGGACTGAAACGGGGCTTGGGTTTCCATTGCATGGAATAGTCTAACCCTATCTTAGGCATCATGTGCCTCATTATATATAAGGAGTGTAAGTGGACTTCACAATATTTGTGGCCCAAACACTATGGCCCTATACAGGTCATCACTGATCAAGACCTTATCTCAAGACCTTGTCTCAAGACCTAAGTCCAACACACCGACCTAGTATGTGTCTGGTTCAGGTCCAACCCAACCGCCATGCTCCCTCTTTTAAGTGTGTGATATCATAGGCTCATGGCGACTTAAACACGATTCGAGACCGACTCGTAATCGATCAATGGACTGCAGCTCCTAGCAAAACGTGCCGACTCAAAAGTCCACGTGATAGTGAATACCAAGATAAACCGCGAGAATTATTTGGATGGAAATGCTAGATCATCGAACAGTCATACAGAGAGGAAGGTCTTGTGCTCTCGATGGAAGACTGCGATACCCTCAAATGTCTGGGTCTCCCCGTGGAGTTTATCTCAACAATCTCTATGTACAACCGATGTGCTTGATCATCGTAACATGGCCTCACACAGTTTATGTACATTATGTGGACACATGGATTTCTGGAGGCATTCACTCTTTGAATGTAATATGGTGAAGTGTTTGGGCTTTAACTAACGAGATCTTGGTTGAAAACCTGATGATGAATGGGGAGAGTAATGAGCGACATTGGCTTTTTGAGATGATGGAGTCACCGCCGCACTCTAAATTCACTAGAGTTGCTTTCACACTATGGTCGATCTAGATAGCAAGGAGGAAGGCGATTCATGATGATATCTTTCGGCCCCCATTTTCAACCTTTGGTTTCATTAATTCCTATTTGTCCGAGCTGCAGACTATTGACTATTGCTAGACCACTGAATACTGGAGCACAATAACAGAGGACGAGGCATGTGGAAACTTGTATACCTCCTCCAGCTGGACTGGTCAAACTCAATGTTGATGCTACAGTTTTGAGATCAAGAGACAGAGCAGTCGCAGGAGCGCAATCTGTTGAGATGCCAACGAAATTTTCCTTGGAACATCGGCCATTGTTCTAGCTAGAATTTCGGACACTCCAACTCTGGAGGCGTTGGCTTGCAGGGAGGCATTGGCTCTAGCTGAAAATTTACAACTTAAAAGTATCCTTGTTGCTTCAGACTGCAAGACCGTTGTTGACGTACTATATGGGGAGATACGGTACTATTATTAGAGAAACCAATGCTCGATCGGCAAGCTTCTAGGAGTGTGTCTATGTCCATGCATGAAGGAAGAGCTTCAAACTTTGAAGCTCACAGCCTAGCTAAGCATTCTCTATCACTTGTAAATGGTTGCCATATTTGGTTAGGTGTACCACATTCTGATACTATCCATGTAAGCATTATTATCAAACAATAGAGCTTAGGAGGTTGTCTCAAAAAAAGATACCTATGGGGATGATGGGAGATATGTACTAGCTAGTGGGGGTCAAGATGTGTGTCCGTAGTACATTGCACCAGCAGTATCGAGCTCCAATACAATTCATCATTATTTCCCTTCAATTTTCCATAAGTAGCAACCCCATTTATTTATGAATCACCGGTTGTACCTAAATACAGCAAAGTACATAACAACAAAATCTACTACTGTAGCAATATGGTCCAACAAGAACTCCTCCCACACCGATCTATTCATAATTCTCAACAACATTACAATAATTTTAAAAGTACTAAAATTCACAAACAGATCTTTGGACTACCTAGTTACGATTACAAGAACACGAGCGAGCCGAAGAAGCATCGCCCTCCTCGCCCCTCCCTGAGTGGAGTGGGGAAAACCTAGAGTTTGTTGTAGTAGACAAACAAAAAGTCATCGTGGTAAGCCTCCAAAGACCGGCGCATGAGAGCATCAATAGTCGTCAATGAAGAGAAGTGTAGATCAAAATGAACACCGCCTAAATCCAGCGAGATCTATTGAACACACAGATCTACATGCTCTTCGACGACACTGTATGTAAAAAACACCATGGGGCTATCCAGGAGGAATTTATTCTATCTTTCAGGAGTTGCCACGATCACGTCTTCTTGAGTAGTACACCAACCCTAAGAAAAAAATCAAAAAATGAAGCCCTTCCGTTGACAACTACCAAGATCCATAGTAGCTCCATGGCCCTAAAGCCACAGTAGGCATGGCAGATGAGCGGCAGCATTGACAGGAGGCAGGTACGTATTGCCTGTAGGGGCTTTCTTTCTTGGAGGAGAAGACTCATAGGTCTGTGTCTTGACAACTTTGACAGGTCCAACGAGAACTATTTCTTAAAAACCCTCTTGAGCTTACAATTTTAAGATTCCTTCAAGCCTACCATACAAGATGTAAAAGGATACACAATTAATCCAAATCATTGGTTTACAGATGTTTTGGTTGTTATATATTTTGATTCATATATGTTAGATTTAAATTAAGCAAAATATAACATATAGAAAAATATATTTTCTTTAATTTGAATATGTGCCTGGTTTTAATGACTTAATAAAGCCAGTGTGCCGGTTTTAATAATATAATAGAGCACAAACGATGTCTGTCTTACTACACTAGAGGCTAGCAAATACAACATTAACCTGATTGATGCATTTTAATTTCAATCTAATATAACAAGAAAATACAAATGATGTTTGTCTTACTCCCTCCGGTGCATATTTATGGTCTCAATTTCGCCTAAATACGAAGACATCTAGTCACTACGTAGTCTAAAGACAACACTTCTTCACTGCTACAGGAACAACTACTAGACAATACTATAAATTATATGTCATCTGCTTCTTCTGAAGGGGCTGATGCATGATAACATGCCACCACAACAACATCTATCTATTATATACTAAAAGTAGTGTAAGGGTATTTTTCAAAGCATTACGTTGATCCACATAAATAAAAATATTCTAACCATTGATTCTAGATTTTAATGGTTGAGACTTAAAGTTAACACGTAAAATATGTCTGGCCTAACACATACAAAATATGTCCTGGTCACGTTGCCACGGAAAGACACGATAGAGCGCCAGCTTAGGCAGTGTGTGTTGTTAGGACTCCATCGGTTTCACGCATTACTAGATTAGAAAAAGCACAACTGTTCATAATTTTTTTGAGGGTAAATAGTGGGGATTCCCCACTTCAATTTTTATTTTTATAATATTAGAGTCAAAATTTACAACTTTACAAGTCAGCCGAGGTAGATGAGGAGAGAAGAAAGGGCGCTAAAATTTAAGCTAAAAATTACACTTGAAATTCTCTTTGAAGCTTTGAGCATGTTTTTTCTTCATTCTATAACCGACCAATCTCAACTTCTCATGATAGATTGTCTTCCAATTATTAAAGATAGGTCTTTGATTCTTAAAAATTAGGTTATTCCTTGTTATCCAAATCCCCCATGCAGTCAAAATCAGGATCTCCATAGAAAAAGGAAGGTTTATCTTAACTTTTATATCTTGAAAGGCCTCAAAAACTGACAGTCCAAGGAAGGTTTAACTTCACTTTTATATCTTGAAAGGCCTCAAAAACTGACAGTCCAAGTGATCTTTGTGGGCAAACATAAACCAGACATTTCTCAGCGGCAGGAACAGAAAAGGTGGTGTAAAGTTTCTTCTTGTGGAAAATTCAACACCGCACATGAATAGGATGGTAACTACATTGTTTTCCCGCCAAGTAGATTCCTTGTATTCAATCTATCATGTAACAGGAGCCAGAGAAAGAACTTATGTTTGGATTGACAGGAAGAATTCCAAAGATAAGTGAAATTATCAGGAGTTGGCTGAAAACCAATCATTACTCTATACGCTTTTTGTGATGAATAGTTGTCAGAACCCCAAATGTAGGACCACTTATACGTTTGTCCTTCTTGTACTGTAATGAGAGCAGAATGACAGAGCTCCTCCATTTGCTCATATTCAATATAAGCTTGTTGAGAGAGGGGCAGATGAAGAGGTCAGACAAATATTCAGTCTGAATGACATCCTATACTGAATTATTAGTATTCTTTGCAAAAGAGACCAGGTGTGGAAATTTATGATGCAGCCATTCCTCTTGTCAAATTAGCATCCGTCCATAAGCAGTTAAAATAAGCCTACTTGCCAAGTAGCTTGCGTACGTGCTGACTGGCTCAGGCCCCAAATTGTAGCCCACTACGATGGAACTATAGCTCTGTATGTAAATAAGCAATCGATCAGTGGATCCATCAAATAAAGCATTGACATCCCCCTAAAAAAGCATTGACATCCCTAAAAAAAAATCAAATAAAGCATTGACGTATTCACACATCTATGGCTATCACATTCTGCCGCCGCCCACACTAGGGCTTCCTCGAGTTCCAGACCGTCGAACGTCACAGCAAGTGATTGTCTGCTGAAAGGAGGCTGGCGGACGCCGGTGTAAGCCTACGATCCAGTCGATATGTCGTCTAAAGTAACCTCTAAGGTATACTGTATACATGAATTAACTTTGCATATAGATTATTATAGTACATTATATACAAGCTAATTTTTTTGTTAATCAGTTGCATGTTATTTATTTGTATTGTACCTGCAGAAAGAGAAATAATCCCCAATAATAACTATTTGAACCTATTTGTTGGAACATTATACTCGACCAATTGAACATAAAATGAAGAAATAACTATAAAGTTCAACGTTACTTAGATAATCGGGTTGAACGATGTGCTAGTGAGCGTAGATTTGTATTCACATTCACACTTGTAGAAATGTAAATTTATAATGACAGATATATTGTTGATGTTTGAAGGTCATGCAATTTATTTTGCTATATATTCCTATTTTTATGGGTTTTTATTCTTCGCCCAAAATGCTTGAATCATGGCTCTGTCCCTGTCGCCGGCTTGAATCTTCCAGGAAAACGTCTCCGTAGCAGGCTATGCATGAACCGGGAGCCAATAGGCTAATCATGACATCATGACACAATCGAGATTTAGGACCGACTAAGAATATATTTTCTTATACCGACAAATTGAAGGCGCGTGAAAAAATTATATATTAGAGAATAAATCAGGATTGCTCCCTCCTTCCCGTGAAATAGGTAATGTTATTTTTGTCATGTAGACACCAAGAACTTCTGCATGTGTGTAATTTCAACATTGATGTGTATAACCCAAAAAATAGTAGTTATAAGGATTCTTTAATATATGAAATTCTATAATTCTAATATAAACTTTTTTCTAAAGGATAGAGTACTAGATAATTCATGACTATCTTCAACTATTGCTAGATATTATTTAGTGGACTATTATATTTAGAGTTATATTAAACAGGTGGAACTCCAAGTCATTTCCAATCTCTCCAAGTTGCTTGCCATCTACAATATGAAGTCGTCTCCTACCTCCACCATTTGTTTATTATCCACATCTCAATATTGTTGTTTTGGGAATCATTAGATTTATCTTTTAAGTAATATACATAGCTAATATTGTTAAATTTCTTTATTTGTTCTCAATAGTTTCTCTTATCCATTTTTTGGCGAGCATAATCTCTCGTGTTGAATATTTTTTGCACGGCATTTAATAATTTCTTTAAGAAATCCAATAGGTAATATAGAGAATATTCACTTCATATGTAATATAGGGAAATTTTTTATCTTACTTTTTGCAGCCAATTATGAATAGAATAGGTAATATAGAGAATAGACACTTAATAATTATGTGGTTACTATGAAATTCCTTTGGACCATACTATGTAAGATAACATCTCCTATTTCTTGCTTCCAGTTGAAAAATAGTAAATCATCAATATGTTGTTGTTTGTTGGGACTAATATATATTCTTTATTAAGCAACTCACATAGCTATAAATTATTGGACTTCACACTAGGTGTTTATAATTTTCTTACCTGGTCCAATCTTTGGTGAGCATGGTCTGTCATGTTGAATGCTTTCCGCTGACAGACGTTTATTTAAGACAATATTGGTTAGTTGGGTCTCTCATATCGCGTATTTTCTGCAGAGTGAAACCTATTTAAGAAATATATTTGTTATGACTTTTAACACAATATTAATAGAGGATACAAATTACGTAACTTTGTGGTTGAACCAAACTATATATTCTCTTGTGTAATCAGATATGCGAAATAATACAATCTAATCTATTTTGTGTTTTCTTGGACTGGCATGTTACTTTATTAAGCACTTGATAGAAATATTTTGGATCCACTTTTGTGATACAAACATAGTTTAACCTTACAGAAAGGAACATTTTTCTAGAAGCCAACACAAGGGTGGAAGTTAAAGCCAAAGAGAGAATGGTTCAAACAAACATCACGCATTCTAAAGAAAGTCATACTTCAAAATTATCCTCATCAAAAGCTTATGAGCTCTATGCAAATTGTATCCATTAATATTGTTGTACTTCTAAGTTTATCCTAGCGCTGCTTTGGGGTCACCGTGCACATCGTGCGTCTGAATCATTGATGGATTCATGTTAGTTTCGATACGAGCACAAGACGCTCGTTCGTGCCCACCAGCATATCATCAGCCTGCTCGTTATCTTTACCGGCTAGCTCTAGTCGGTTATTTGGTTCAAGAGGATCCTCATTTGAGCCATGTTGCACAGGGGCGGATTCGCCTAGGGCAACAAGGGCCATGACCCGGGGTGCAGGAAAAATTCAAGCCTACTTTGTAGAAAAAAATAGTTTGGTCCGGATGGTAGGCCAAGTCTGGCCTACTGGCCCAACTCTGTTTTTTTCCCTTGCATCATTGACTCGCTTGACAAAACCCAGCGGAAAGAACCATTACGGGAGGAACTCTGCTTTGCTAACTCCTGCCTCCTGCCCCGCCTCACTCGCTTGCTAGCTGTGGACGCCGCCATGCCGATGGGCTAGCCCGCTTGCTGCCCTCGGCCTCACCGGAGACCCGGACTGCGGGACCCGTCCCTGCCCTGCCAGGTCACCGGCTCTTTCCTCCTCGTCTGCTGCGACCGTCGGCCGGCGGCTGCCCCTCCTCTGCTCGTGCTCGGCCAAGCTCCCTCCCTGGCTACGGTTCATCACTTTTTCTTTCGAAACAGGCGGACGTCCAGCTTTATAGATAAAGCAACATCCATACATGAGTCCATACAACCACACCACACAGAAGTTCACACACATCCGATCACACACACGGCCACACACAGCCGGACCAGGCATAGCCTGACAGCGCTAACCTAGCCTAGCTAGCTCTCTCACGTACGGAGGTGGAAGAAACTAAGAACAAGAGACATAGGAGTATTTCTGGCGACGAACACCTTGCTGCACATACAGGCTAGCAGTACAGAGGTATTTATAGTCGGGCTTACGGAGCGTCTACTCCAGCCCTGCCCACTACTGCCGCTGATCCACGCACGCGCACGACGCGGCTGCCACACCAACGGAACACAACGGCACTCCTACTGCATGCAGATCATAGATCCTGTACGCTACTATGCGGCAAGCTGCAGACCCACACACACGCACACGCGACAGACACATAGTCGCGGTTTATTGCCAACAATCTCCCCCTAAACCAAGACCTATAGGAGGGCCGGCTCGTCGTCGACGCCTGCGAGGAGCGCCTTCTCCTTCTTCGGCTCTGGGCAGTCACGGGAAAAGTGGCCGCGAACGCTGCAGTTGTAGCACCTGCCGTGCCGCCTCCTCGCGCCCATTGCCACGCTGCTCCCGCCGTCGTCGTCGTGGTTGTGGCCGCCGCCGCGCTGACGGCGTCGTGCCTCCCACTGGTCCGCCGTGAGCAGCAGCTGGTCCTCACGACGCTCGCCGCCAAGAGCCACCTTGCGACGTGCCGACCGTTCCTGGAACGCCTTCAACCGCCCGAGCACCTCATCGAAGCACACCGTCTCGACGTCGCAGAACTGCTCGATGCCGGCCACCGCCGTGTACAGGTCGTCGGGGACCGTGTCCAACAGCTTCTTCACCATCTCGGCGTCGTCGAGCGTCGCGCCGAGGCTCGCGTACTTAGCCGCCATGCCGCTGATCTTCCCTGCGTACACGTCCAGCGCCTCGCCGTCCGCCATGACCAGCCGATCGAAGTCGCCGCGGAGCGTGGACAGCCGAGCCGCCCTCACGCGATCCGCGCCGACGAACCGCGCCTTGAGGCTCGCCCACACCTCCGCCGCCGTCTTCTTCGATGACACCTGCAGCAGGATGTCCTCCGCGAGGCCTCCAAGGAGGTATGCCCTCGCCGGCTTGTCCTTCTTCGCGATGACCGCCGCAGCCACGTCCTCCGCCGGGACCACTGCCTCCCACAGCCCCTGTGCGTCGAGGTTCGCCTCGACCTTGATCGCCCAGATGGTGTAGTTATCGCCGGTGAGCACCGGACAGGAGAGCGGCACCGCGCTCCCCCCAGCGCCACCGTGCGGAACCAACGCCATCGCCTCGCTCTGATACCAAATGACAGCGCTAACCTAGCCTAGCTAGCTCTCTCACGTACGGAGGTGGAAGAAACTAAGAACAAGAGACACAGGAGTATTTTCTGGCGACGAACACCTTGCTGCACATACAGCTATTTTCAGCTCGAACTGACACACACGCTAGCAGTACAGAGGTATTTATAGTCGGGCTTACAGAGCGTCTACTCCAGCCCTGCCCACTACTGCCGCTGATCCGCATGCACCGCGCGCACGGTGCGCACGCACGCGCACGACGCGGCTGCCACCAACGGAACACAACGGCACTCCTACTGCATGCAGATCATAGATCCTGTACGCTACTATGCGGCAAGCTGCAGACCCACACACACGCACACGCGACAGACACATAGTCGCGGTTTATTGCCAACATAGCCTAAGTCTAGCGCATGCCAACCAACACAAACACAGACAGCGAACGCAAGATAAAACCACCATCCGGAAGGGCCCTCAGGGGCCAGACGAAGTAGCAAGCCGGCGAGCCGCCGCAATCAGGTGCTCCAACATCTCGTCCAGCCGCGCCCTCTCACGTTGTCCAGCGGGTACCACTGCTGCAAGAAAACCAGAAAGGTGAAGGCCGAGTCAGAAGCCCGCTGAAGAAAAATACGCTCGATGACCATCTTGTTCCTAATGTTCCATAAAGCCCAGGTCATTGCCGCAAACATCAACCAGAAGATGCGCCTCCTCCTCCCAGTATGGTTTGCGGTGGCCTCCAGGAACTCCCCAAGGTCTGAGGCCTGCCACTCAGGCCCCACAAAGTTCCAAAGGAAGCGAGCAGCGGGGCACGAGAAGAAAATGTGCAGACCCGTTTCTGGGACCACACACAACGGGAAAAGGCCATTACCAGGCCCTTGCCGCTTGGCCACCTCCACACCCGAGGGAAGCCGGTCACGTAATAACTGCCAAACAAAAATTTTGATCTTCAGAGGTAGGGGGGCCTTCCACAATGGTGAGACCCATGGCCTCTCGGGCCCTCTAAATAGGGCCCTGTAGGCCGAGCCCACCGAAAAGAACCCCGAAGGGGTGAGGCGCCAAGCATGGGAGTCCGGGGATTGCGCCAAGGACAGCGGAAGACTGTCCCTCAGCCCCTCCCAGGAAGCCAGCTCGGCGTCCCCCAGGTTCCTCCGGAAAGCCACCTGCCACGACCCACCGTGGAAGGCCTCCCCAACCAGGATAGAGGGGTCAGTGCATATTGCAAATAACTCGGGGCACTCGTGACGCAGAGGGAGATGGCTGAGCCAGGGGTCGAGCCAGAATAGGGTATCCCTTCCATCGCCTATGGAAACAGACAACCCTTTCCGGATAGCTGGCTTGATGTCCTAGATGGCTCTCCAAAACTGAGAGCCCTCCCGACGCTCGCAAGCCAGCAGCGGCCGGCCCCGCAAATACTTCGCCTTAATCAACTGTAGCCAAAGGCCTCCATCATCTTTCAGGATCCTCCACACCCATCGAAGCAGCAACGCCACATTCATGTGGCGGGACGCGATGATACCTAAGCCCCCTAGCTCCTTGGGGGTGCAGATATCAGCCCACTTCACCATATGATACTTTTGATGACCATTATTGGCTATCCAAAAGAACCGGGAGAGCTCCTTGTCGAAGTTTGCATGAACCCCCTCCGGCAGGAGGTACATCCCCATCATGTACATAGGGAGGCTCGAGAGGCACGGGTCGATAAGGACCGTCTTGCTCCCCTTGGAGGTGAACCTCCCCTGCCAGGGTTCGGCTTTCGCCTTAACCCGACCCATGAGTGGCTCCAGGTCTCTAATCAAGATCCTGGAGTCCCTCACTGGCATGAAGGGAATATGCCCTGAGAGGCAATAATAAAGTGTTTATTATGTGTATTCCAAGTATATGATAGATGTTTATTTTGCATGCTATAATTGTATTAATACGAAAACGTTAATACATGTGTGTTTAATAAACAAACAGAAAGTTCCTAGTTATGCCTCTCTCATAAACTAGCTCGTTGATTAACAAGATGATCAAGGTTTCCTGATCATGGACATTGGATGTTGTTAATAACGGGATCACAACATTAGTGTAATGGTGTGATGAACATTCATTCGAAGTATAGCATTACGATTAAAGTCATTGAGTTTATATTGCTATAAAAACTTACGAAGTGATCCTAATCCTTAGACCATGAGATCATGTCAATCACGAACACCAGAAGAGTTTCTTGATAACATCAAACGTCACACCGTAACAGGGTGATTATAAAGATGGATTCAGAACTAATAAAGTGTTATGTTGAGGCTCATGGATCGAGAGTGGAATTTGTTCATCCCGATGACGGATAGATATACTCTGGGCCCTCTCGGTGATATCACATTGATTAGCTTGCAAGCAAGTGATTTGATCACTAGAATGTTATATCACAGGAACGAGAAAAGAGTGCATGTCGGTAACGAGATCAAACTAGGTATGGAGATACCGATGATCGAATCTCGGACATGTAATATATCGTGAAACAAAGGGATTAAGATACTAGCGTAAAAGGTTCTGACGATCACAAGAAAGTCATCGTTGAATGTGTGGGAGTCAGTATGGGTCTCCAGATCCCGCTTCTGATTATTGATCCGAGAGGGGTCTCGACCATGTCCTCATTATTCACGAACCGTAGGGTGACACACTTAAGAGACACCGACATCCAATTGGAGCAAATGTTTCATGCCGAAAGAATGAACAAGCGCAGGAATTTATTTCACTAGATATCGAAACAGGTTTTCGGGTGAAATTGCATAAAGTGGTTATGCATGTGAAATAGAATTCTAGCAAGGGGTTATTTGTGAATGTTTGTCATTAAAGTAATTGACAAAATTCTGAATAAAATAAAAGAGTTTTATTTAATGAGAGTTTGCATTAAATTTGGTGGAAATTTAATGGGAATTTGAGTGGACTTTTGAGTGGAGGGAATTTAAAGGAGATTTGTGAGTGGAGTGTCCACCCACATGAAGAGGGGAGGGCAAGGGGGCAGCCCCCATGCGCCGGCCACCCCCTTGGGGTCCCCCCCCCCTCCTCCTATAAAAGGAGCCCCCTCCTCACTTGTCTCTCACACACTCCTCGTGAAGGATCTCTCTCCCCTCTAGAATTTATCCCCATGGTCTCAGACTAGCGAGATACATGTTCCCGGTGGCTATTCGGCAAGAAAGAGTTGTGCTTCCGCTGCATCGCTGGAGCGAGGAGGCAGAGGTTGCTCGGTGCCTCGAACGTGTGTGCGAGCATGGATGCGCTGCTGATTTGCGGCGCTAGGACTTCCTCTCGATCTTGAGATCGGCAAGAGATTGTCTACATCAACCACGAGTTGAACTCGTTAAGCTTTGTCGGTCTTCAAGGGTATGTTCTCTACGGATATACATCCGCCCGTTGTTTGTATCTAGTAGATAGATCTTGGTATGTAGTTCACATCGTAGGAAAATTTTTGTTTTCTATGCTGCGAACCCTACAGTGGTATCAGAGCCGGATCTATGCGTAGATACTTTACACGGGTAGTATACATATGAGTATGTGGGCGATGATGATCATGTTGTTGCTCCTTTGTTGTAATTTTGGATATTGGTGGCATAGTGGGATGAAGCAGCCCGGACAAACTTTACATGTCCTCGCACATGAGACCTGTTCCACGCTTGACATGCAACTAGTTTGCATAAGTGGCTAGCGGGTGTCTGTCTCTCCTACTATAGTCAATATCTATTTTGCAAGCGAGTTGTCAACAATTTGATTATCCTCGTTGTGGTTCATGTTCGTAGGTAAGAACGGTTCTATCTCGAAAGCCCTAAGCCACGTAAAACTTGCAATGGATAAATTAGAGGCGTCTAGTTTAGATTGTTGTTGGGCTAGTGTTATGATATGGTAGTGTTGTAAGTAGAAGTATGAGATGATACTCTTACAACACACATAGCGTGTAAAATCCATAGACCTTGGATTTACACATATAGGTATGATAGTGATCATACCACGATGCACATGATAAAGATCATCTGCGGGAACCATATCATTTCACTAATAAACATATGATGTTTGATAGCATATTATATTGCTTGTTTAGCGCTTTGTTAGCATAATAAGATGATCCCTCATTTAAATATCAAGATAAGAATGTGTTCTTCCTTTAGTATGCACCGATTATGTTTTCGTTGCTCCAAGACATCACGTTGTGATCGGGTGTTCTTGGATCCATGACCATATTTCGGTGTAAAACAGTTACACACGCGAATACTAAGGTTCTAACTTGGCGAGCCTAGCATGTACAGACATGGCCTCGGAACACGGACCTGTGGCATCCCGCAAAGCCACTACTAGAAAATCGCGTTGAATTTGTGCATTGCATCGTCATCATCATATGTTGTTTGTCAAAAACTATCTTCGCAAAGCCCGATTTGTTTTCCAAACGCCCCATCTTAATTCAAATGCAAAGCCCGGCCTCCGGAATATTTTGTTTGACCAACGATGATTTGCAAACGGTGCATTTAAAACTAAATAAAATATTAAATTAATTTTTAGCGGGGCAGTCGAACGGGCCGTTTCGACCCGAACGACCGCCCCAGGTTTTAATCGGTCCACCTGACCCACCCTATTAAACCTAGACCTACCCAACCTATTTCTACCCACCCTCTGGCCACCTCACCCCAGCCAATGGCAGCTTGCCACGTCATCCCTCCAGCCAACCCCCCCTCTCTCTCTCCCCACTCTCCCTGTCCACCCACGCGCCCCTACCCGCACGCGGCACATCCTGCACCCACGCGCGCACCCCTGCCCCTGACCTGCCGCGGGCCCCGCTCTGCTCTCCCTCCCTGGCCGCTGGGCCACGTCCTTCCCCCTGGCCCACCGCCCACCTCCCCTGGGTCCCTCCCCAGGTAACCCTCCCCCGAGCCAGCCCTGCCCCGGACCGGTCCACCCCTGGTCCACTCTCCCCTGTCGCGGGACCCACCCCTGTCCCCCTGTCCCCGCTCTCACCTTCCTCTCTCTCCCCTCGTCTCTCCCACGCCACCGCACCCCGCCAACCACCGCACCCCGCCACCGTCCGCCGCCCACGCAGCCGCGCCTCGCCGCCGGCGCGAGCGCCACCGCCAGCACGCGCCTCCGCGCGCGCGTCCTCCGCCCTCACCATCGCCCCCGACCCTCCGTCCTCTCCGCGGGCTCCTCTCCTCGCCGGCGCCGGTCTCCCCTCGCCGCTCCGCCGCGTTCGGCCGCCCCTCCGGCTCCGCCCGGGCTCGCCCACGTCAGCCGCCGCGCTCACCAGGACCCCCGGTCGCGTCCGCCGGGCGTCTGCCCCGCCGCGCGCCTTCGCCGGCTCGGCCCTGCTCCGGCGCGCCCCAGCGGCCCCTCCGTCGTCCTGCTCGCCGCCCGCAACCGCCCTCACCTCGCTGGCCCGAGCCGCCCCTGCTCTGGCCCGGCCCGCGCCCTCCCCTGCAGCGCATCCCCGTCGCCCAACCTCCGTCCCCGTCGGCCTCCGTCCCGTCTCTGCCTCCGGGTCGCGTCCGGCCGCCTCCGGCGCAGCTCTAAATGCCTCGATGCATGATTGTATGCGAACAAACGTGTTTCCTCGCCATGCCGTAGCGGATTCTTGATGTTGCGTCTTCGCCATCCTTCGCGTCGACAAGATCTTCGGGGCCGCTATCGATCTTCCGAAGACCTCCCTCCCGACCCGACAAGTTCCTCCACCCGGATCCGAGGACACCGAGACGCTGGACCCTCTAGTTCTCCACGGACGCGACAAGGTCTACCTCATGGATCCCCGAGAACCTCCTCCCGGAACGCCAAGATTTACCTCCGTTGTCAGAGAGCGCACCGCCAAGGCCTTCACCCCGGATCCGAAGACCGAACCTCGTAGACCGACATGATCTTCTACACGGATACGACGAGCACTTCCTCGCGGAGACGCCGAGAACTTCATCCCGGACACCGAGACCCCAGAGCGACAAGTGCTTCATCCCGAACAACAAGATCGACCCCAGTAATCCAAGAACGCTTCCGTCGAGACCGTTCCTTCGAACCCTGAACCCCGAGACCGACCCCGGACCCCGAACCCCGGAAACCCCAAGATCTGCCGAACCCTAATGTGTGAACCCCTTCCCGAAACCTATTTTATAATCGAATACAACTTGTTGCATATTAAATGTTCACGCATGCATATTTGTCATGTGGTTTGGGGGCCTTATGCCGATTCACCTAATAATTAAATATGGGGCCCATATGCGGGCAAATCTAGTCTCATATTGGCCTCATTTAAATTTGTGTAGCGAACCCGGTGCTATCTTTTGCCATGCTAAAACAACAGTAAAATTGCGGGGTAGCTAAACAACTTGAACCATATAATTAATTGTCGGGACCCTGGTTCCGCTTAATATGACCTAATTGCATCGCACTTTTGCCATGTCCTCCATCATACATGCATCATGCCGATCTTCTGCCGTGTATTAAATATTGCATCCGGTGTTTCTTCTAGTGTTTTGCTTCTTCGCGGATAAGGTCGTTGAGTTGATGTGAGCTTCGCCCCGATCTCCGGTTGAACCTTCGGCAATGTTTTCAGGCGAGCATCTCCCCCTTTCTACCTATCTTACTTTTATAGTATTTACTTCCCTCCTGTTGATCTATTGCTATCTGTGTTGCGATGCTCTAGTTTTCCGTACCCGTGATATCCCTTGCAGCCTATATTGCCATTGCCTCGGACACATCCTATTACCTATTGTTTGGTAGATAGTTGGACTTGCGCGTCGTAGTCGCTTGCTCAAGTACTATTGCGTGTCGGCAAGTGCCACAGTTGTTGATGTATTGCCGCATGTTGATGTTGGAGATGATCATAGTTTTACTTATTGTTCACTTTAATTCCTGTTTAACAACTAAAATTGAAGTAAGCAGAGGCATCGGTGGGTGATAGATAATATTTGGTTTCCGAACGCCCACTTGTGTCCCGTAGGACCCCGAGTACTTGATGCCTGTTCCTTGAATTATCGCGCTATCCACATATGGGGAGTATGGGCCCCCCTTGGCCAGAGCTTGATTCCGTCTTATTTCTTGGGGCCACAAACTAGTTTGAGGTTTTATTTACGATCCTGTACTTATGCCATGCTACTGCTTTATTTACGATTGTGCGAGGAGCACACTGTACTGTTTAGGATAGGGACACGATTCCGCGGTGTCGACAAGCTCAGTTTTGGGTTCCCAGTCGTTCACAGCCGTCCACCCAAACCTCGGGTCCGTCTCGGAGCTAGCTTACTTCGTTGCGGGTGTACTCCAAGGGGTGGCCCCCTGAAATATTTCCGAATCTTGTGATTGCTCTGTCGTGAAGACCTCGTTGGGTTTTGATTTGGTTTTTCCGAGGTTGATCGTGTGTGTGTTGCTATTTGTGCACCCCGGCCGGGTTAAAACTTTCTGAAAGCCGTGTCCGCGGTTATGGACGACTTGGAGCACAGTATCTCGACCATAGACAAGCATAACTAAAGTTTACTGTTATAAATTTGACTTTATAATGACTAGTAATCAGCTTCACTATAATGGAATGGCTAAATAATACTGCCCACAATTGCTTGTTTGGAGTGTCGCTTGCGACCATTGTACCTGACTAGTAAGTATTGCAATTACAACGGAAGGGCTGAATAAAAGTGCCAACAACTGCTGGGTTTTGGGTTATCTCATGCTATCTGTATCTGATTAGTAAGTGCTGTAACTATAACGGAATGGTTAATTAAAAGTGCCCACTGCTTATTTTATCAGGATGATTATCTAAACCTGTCTAGTAATTGCTGCAACGATAACTGAATAAATAAAACTGCCAACTGTGTGAGTTCCTCGGTTGACTTCCTCGTGTGGTCTCGAGGGGGAAACGCCAGGATGGGTTTGTTTGGTGGTAGTATCAGTCTGGTTCCGAGTAGGTCTTTCTTACCCCTCTCTGATTGCCGCCAGTTGTATCGAGTCTCTATAGGTTGTTTAGTGCATGCTGCCGCTGCCGCTCAGTCCACCATACCTATGTAGGCAAGGACCGCCGAATTCTAGCCTCGCCGTGTACTGGCCTCAGTACTGACGCCCCCCTTTTTTCCTTTGCCCTTTTTCGGCACCCCTTTTGTTTAAGCAGGTTTTGAGATCGACGCCGTTAGCCGGGTTACCCTTCCGGCTTGGCCTGGGCAGGGTTATGGACGCCATTGGTTATTCTTCAGGGCTCTTAGCCCCATTTGCATCTTGTCCGTAGCTGGACGCTCTATCGTTTCAAGGTGATTTGGATCTTTGTATATTATATTTGTATTCTTGACTCATGGAGTCGCCGTTATATATGTATCTGTTCTGTGGGTCCCATCGAGGACTGTTGTGTAATGTATTACTTCGTTTTCCACCCGCACGCAAGTGCCTGGTGGGCACCTTCGAATCGTTTCTATGCGGGTTTGGCGGTTTTCGCTAAAACTTGCATAGGGACGATTCTGAGGGTGTTACAGGACCGAAAGGTTAAGCATGAGTCATATAGTTGATATGATGCCCATTTGATGCTCGCCTTTGAAGCTATACCGACTCACGTGATGATCGGACTTGGTGTAGTGGATTTGGTTAGGCACGAGGGATGTCGTTTTTGAGTGGGAGTTCATTCGTAATATAGATTAGTTGAACTCAATCTATCATACACTTAGTCTAAACTTTACAAATTCTGTTGTAGATGGCACCACCTGCTTTTAATTTCAATGTGTTCATGGAGAAAGAGATAGCAACTTTATCGAATGGGCCATGAATTTGAGGATTCTCCTCTCTTCTGCACAAAAGCAATATGTGCTAGAAGCGCCGTTAGGCCCCCCACCTTTAGATGATGCCCTGACGAGGAGAATAATGTCTATCAGACTCGTCAGGAG
The DNA here is from genome assembly GCA_910589765.1 of Avena atlantica. NCBI lineage: Eukaryota > Viridiplantae > Streptophyta > Magnoliopsida > Poales > Poaceae > Avena > Avena atlantica. The sequence continues at coordinate 36,017,565 of OU342735.1, forward strand.
GACCACAACTTAGTTCATTGCGGCATATTGTATGGGCTAGAGCTGGAACTTCGAAAGCGTTTCGAAAACGGCAATGCATTTGATACAATGGGTGAGTTGAAAATGATTTTCGACATACATGCTGCTGTAGAGAGCTACAACGCTTCAGAAAAGTTCTTTAGCTGCATGATGGAAGAGCACAGCTCCGTTAGTGAGCATGTACTCAAGATGTCGGGTTACGCCGATAAGCTTGTGTCCTTGGGAATATCGATTCCCATTGACTTAGGCATCCATCGTGTTCTGCAGTCTCTGCCACCTAGCTATAAGAGCTTCGTGATGAACTATAATATGCAAGGCATGAAGAAGTCTCTCCCGAGCTTCTGTCAATGCTTAAAACTGCAGAAGTGGAGATCAAAAAGGAACACCAAGTGTTGATGATCAATAGGAACACTGGTTTCAAGAAAGACAAGAAGGGAAAATGGAAGGGAAGTAAGGGCGGCAAGCCGGTTGCCGCGCCTGAAAAGAAACCCCGAGTTGGACCTAAGTCTGATTCCGAGTGCTACTATTGTAAGGGGACTGGCCACTGGAAGCGCAACTGCCCCAAGTATCTGGCAGACAAGAAGGCCGGCAAGGCAAACAAAGGTATATATGATATACATGTTATTGATGTGTACTTGACTAGTGCTCGCAGTAGCACCTGGGTATTTGATACCGGTTCAGTTTCTAATATTTGTAAATCAAATCAGGGGCTGCGGAACAAGCGACCGCTAGCAAGGGGTGAGGTCAAGATGCGTGTCGGCAATGGATCAAGCGTTGATGTGATCGCCGTCGGAACGCTGCCTCTCCACTTGCCGTCGGGATTAGTTATAAACTTGAATAAATGTTATCTGGTGCCTGCACTGAGCATGAACATTGTATCTGGATCGTGTTTGATGCGAAGTGGTTATTCATTTAAATCCGAGAACAATGGTTGTTCCATTTATATGAATGAAATCTTTTATGGTCATGCACCGATGATGAATGGTTTATTTCTATTAGATCTCGATGATAATGTTACACATATTCATAATGTTGATGCTAAAAGGATTAAACTTAATGATGATATATCCGCATATATGTGGCACTGCCGTCTAGGTCATATTGGCGTTAAACGCATGAAGAAGCTCCATTCGGATGGACTTTTGGAATCACTTGATTATGAATCATTTGATACATGTGAGCCATGCCTTATGGGCAAGATGACTAGAACGCCGTTTTCTGGTTCAATGGAACGGGCGACAGATTTAATGGAAATCATACATTCTGATGTATGTGCTCCAATGAGTGTGTCGGCGCGAGGTGGATATCGTTATTTTGTTACTTCCACGGATGATTTGAGTAGATACGGTTATATCTACTTGATGAAACACAAGTCTGAAACCTTTGAAATGTTCAAGGAATATCAGAATGAAGTGGAAAATCATCGTAATAGAAAGATCAAATTTCTACGGTCCGACCGTGGAGGTGAGTATCTAAGTTACGAGTTTAGCACTCACATGAAAGAGTGTGGAATTGTTTCACAACTCACACCTGCCGGAACACCATAGCGAAATGGTGTGTCGAAACGTCGTAATCGTACTTTATTAGATATGGTTCGATCTATGATGTCTCTGATGGACTTCCGTTGTCATTTTGGGGTTATGCACTAGAAACTGCTGCATTCACTTTAAATCGGGCACCATCTAAATCCGTTGAAAAGACACCGTATGAATTGTGGTTTGGAAACAAACCTAAGCTGTCATTTCTTAAAGTTTGGGGATGCGATGTTTATGTGAAGAAACTTCAACCGGATAAACTCGAACCCAAAGCGGAAAAATGCGTCTTCATAGGATACCCTAAAGAAACTATTGGGTATTCCTTCTATCACAGATCCGAGGGCAAGGTTTTTGTTGCCAAGAATGGATCCTTTCTAGAGAAAGAGTTTCTCGCGAAAGGTGTGAGTAGTCGGAAGGTAGAACTCGAAGAAGTTGTGGAACCTTCTCTTCAAAGTATGGCGAGTAGCGCAGCACCGGAAGTTGTTCCGGAGTTGGCTCCACTGTTGAAGAGGGAACTAATGATAATGATCATGAAACTCCAAAGAGAGTACTACCGAACCTCGCAGGTCAAACAGGACGCGTGCAGCTCCCGAGCTATACGAAAATCCTGTCATGAATTTCATGGTTGATGAAAATGATGACCCTGCGACGTATGAAGAAGCGATGATGAGCCCGGATTCCAACAAATGGTTAGAAGCCATGAAATCCGAGATGGAATCCATGCATGAAAATCAAGTTTGGAACTTGGTGGAATTACCTCACGACCGAAAGGCCGTGGAGAACAAATGGATTTTCAAAAGGAAAACTGATGCTGATTGTAATGTGACCGTCTATAAAGCTCGACTTGTCGCAAAGGGGTTTCGACAAATTCAAGGAGTTGACTACGATGAGACTTTCTCTCCCGTAGCGATGCTAAAGTCAGTTAGGATTATGTTAGCAATTGCTGCATATTTCGATTATGAGATATGGCAGATGGATGTCAAAACCGTGTTTCTCAATGGTAATATTGAAGAAGAGTTGTATATGACAACAAAGGGTTTTGTCGATCCTAAGGATGCTAACAAGGTGTGCAAGCTTCAGCGATCCATCTATGGATTGAAGCAAGCATCACGAAGTTGGAATCTCCGCTTTGATGAGGTGATCAAAGAGTTTGGATTTGTCCAAACTTATGGAGAAGCTTGTATTTACAAGAAAGTGAGTGGGAGCAATGTGGCATTTCTGATATTATATGTGGATGACATATTATTGATCGGAAATGATATAGATCTTTTAAACAGTGTTAAAAGTTATCTAAACAGCAAATTTTCAATGAAGGACCTAGGTGAAGCGTCATACATATTAGGCATAAAGCTCTATAGAGATAGATCTAGGCGCCTAATAGGGCTATCGCAAAGTACATACCTTGATAAGATTTTAAAGAAGTTTAAAATGGACGGAAGTAAGAAGGGGTTCTTACCTATGTTGGAAGGCAAGACATTGAGTAAGACTCAAAGTCCGGCTTCGGCGGAAGAAAGAGAGATAATGGACAAAGTCCCCTATGCTTCAACCATAGGCTCTATAATGTATGCCATGCTATGTACAAGACCGGATGTGGCACATGTTATTAGTTTGACTAGTAGGTACCAATCGGATCCAGGTTCGGAACACTGGATAGCGGTCAAGAATATCCTTAAGTACTTACGAAGAACTAAGGATATGTTTCTTGTATACGGAGGTGAAGAAGAGCTCGTCGCTAAGTGTTATGTCGACGCTAGCTTTGAAACCGATCCGGATGACTCTAAGTCTCAATCCGGATACGTATTTCTCATGAATGGCGGAGCGGTTAGTTGGAGGAGCTCCAAACAACCTGTGGTAGCGAGATCAACAACTGAGGCCGAATATGTTGATGCTTCAGAAGCGGCTCAGGAAGCAGTTTGGATGAAGGAGTTCATATCCGAACTAGGAGTGGTGGCAAACGCGTTGGACCCAATGGTGATCTATTGTGACAACAATGGTGCCATTGCCAATGCCAAAGAGCCAAGGTCTCACAAGCATTCCAAGCATATTAAGCGCCGGTTTCACTCCATCCGCGAGCATGTCAAGGATGGAGATATAAAGATTTGTAAAGTACATACGGATCTCAATGTAGCAGATCCGTTGACTAAACTCTCCCTAGAGCAAAACATGATCAACACCAGAACTCAATGGTGTTAGATTTATCACTATGTAACTAGATTATTGTCTCTAGTGCAAGTGGGAGACTGAAGGGAATATGCCTTGAGAGGCAATAATAAAGTGTTTATTATGTGTATTCCAAGTATATGATAGATGTTTATTTTGCATGCTATAATTGTATTAATACGGAAACGTTAATACATGTGTGTTTAATAAACAAACAGAAATTTCCTAGTTATGCCTCTCTCATAAACTAGCTCGTTGATTAACAAGATGATCAAGGTTTCCTGATCATGGACATTGGATGTTGTTAATAACGGGATCACAACATTAGTGTAATGGTGTGATGAACATTCATCCGAAGTATAGCATTACGATCAAAGTCATTGAGTTTATAATGCTATAACAACTTACGTAGTGATCCTAATCCTTAGACCATGAGATCATGTCAATCACTAACACCGGAAGAGTTTCTTGATAACATCAAACGTCACACCGTAACAGGGTGATTATAAAGATGGATTCGGAACTAATAATGTGTTATGTTGAGGCTCATGGATCGAGAGTGGAATTTGTTCATCCCGATGACGGATAGATATACTCTGGGCCCTCTCGGTGATATCACATTGATTAGCTTGCAAGCAAGTGATTTGATCACTAGAATGTTATATCACAGGAACGAGAAGAGTGCATGTCGGTAACGAGATCAAACTAGGTATGGAGATACCGATGATCGAATCTCGGACATGTAATATATCGTGAAACAAAGGGATTAAGATACTAGCGTAAAAGGTTCTGACGATCACAAGAAAGTCATCGTTGAATGTGTGGGAGTCAGTATGGGTCTCCAGATCCCGCTTCTGATTATTGATCCGAGAGGGGTCTGGATCATGTCCGCATGATTCACGAACCGTAGGGTGACACACTTAAGAGACACCGACATCCAATTGGAGCAAATGTTTCATGCCGAAAGAATGAACAAGCGCAGGAATTTATTTCACTAGATACCGAAACAGGTTTTCGGGTGAAATTGCATAAAGTGGTTATGCATGTGAAATAGAATTCTAGCAAGGGGTTTATTGTGAATGTTTGTCATTAAAGTAATTTAAAAAATTCTGAATAAAATAAAAGAGTTTTATTTAATGAGAGTTTGCATTAAATTTGGTGGAAATTTAATGGGATTTGAGTGGACTTTTGAGTGGAGGGAATTTAAAGGAGATTTTGTGAGTGGAGTGTCCACCCACATGAAGAGGGGAGGTCAAGGGAAGCCCCTGCGCGGCCACCCCCTTGGGGTTCCCCCTCCTCCTATAAAAGGAGCCCCCTCCTCACTTGTCTCTCACACCTCCTCGTGAAGGATCTCTCTCCCCCTCTAGAATTTATCCCCCATGGTCTCGGACTAGCGAGATACATGTTCCCGGTGGCTATTCGGCAAGAAAGAGTTGTGCTTCCGCTGCATTGCTGGAGCGAGGAGGCAGAGGTTGCTCGGTGCCTCGAACGTGTGTGCGAGCATGGATGCGATGCTGATTTGCGGCGCTAGGACTTCCTCTCGATCTTGAGATCGGCAAGAGATCGTCTACATCAACCACGAGTTGAACTCATTAAGCTTCGTCGGTCTTCAAGGGTATGTTCTCTACGGATATAAATCCGCCCGTTGTTTGTATCTAGTAGATAGATCTTGGTATATAGTTCACATCGTAGGAAAATTTTTGTTTTCTATGCTGCGAACCCTACAGTGGTATCAGAGCCGGATCTATGCGTAGATACTTTACACGGGTAGTACTCATATGAGTATGTGGGCGATGATGATCATGTTGTTCCTCCTTTGTTGTAATTTTGGATATTGGTGGCATAGTGGGATGAAGCGGCCCGGACAAACTTTACATGTCCTCGCACATGAGACCTGTTCCACGCTTGACATGCAACTAGTTTGCATAAGTGGCTAGCGGGTGTCTATCTCTCCTACTATAGTCAATATCTATTTTGCAAGCGAGTTGTCAACAATTTGATTATCCTCATTGTGGTTCATGTTCGTAGGTAAGAACGGTTCTATCTCGAAAGCCTAAGCCACGTAAAACTTGCAATGGATAAATTAGAGGCGTCTAGTTTAGATTGTTGCTGGGCTAGTGTTATGATATGGTAGTGTTGTAAGTAGAAGTATGAGATGATACTCTTACAACACACATAGCGTGTAAAATCCATAGACCTTGGATTTACACATATAGGTATGATAGTGATCATACCACGATGCACATGATAGAGATCATCTGCGGGAACCATATCATTTCACTAATAAACATATGATGTTGATAGCATCTTATATTGTTTGTTTAGCGCTTTGTTAGCATAATAAGATGATCCCTCATTTAAATATCAAGATAAGAATGTGTTCTTCCTTTAGTATGCACCGATTATGTTTTCGTCGCTCCAAGACATCACGTGATGATCGGGTGTTCTTGGATCCACGACCATATTTTCGGGTGTAAAACAGTTACACACGCGAATACTAAGGTTCTAACTTGGCGAGCCTAGCATGTACAGACATGGCCTCGGAACACGGACCGAAAGGTTAAGCATGAGTCATATAGTTGATATGATGCCCATTTGATGCTCGCCTTTGAAGCTATACCGACTCACGTGATGATCAGACTTGGTGTAGTGGATTTGGTTCATGTAATCACCAAAAGGCACGAGGGATGTCGTTTTTGAGTGGGAGTTCATTCGTAATATAGATTAGTTGAACTCAATCTATCATACACTTAGTCTAAAACTTTACAAATTCTGTTGTAGATGGCACCACCTGCTTTTAATTTCAATGTGTTCATGGAGAAAGAGAAACTAGCAACGAACGGTAGCAACTTTACCGAATGGGCCATGAATTTGAGGATTCTCCTCTCTGCTGCACAAAAGCAATATGTGCTAGAAGCGTCGTTAGGGCCCCCCCTTTAGATGATGCCCCTGACGAGGAGAATAATGTCTATCAGACTCGTCAGGAGGACCACAACTTAGTTCATTGCGGCATATTGTATGGGCTAGAGCCGGAACTTCAAAGCGTTTCGAAAACGGCAATGCATTTGATACAATGGGTGAGTTGAAAATGATTTCGACACACATGCTGCTGTAGAGAGCTACAACGCTTTGAAAAGTTCTTTAGCTGCATGATGGAAGAGCACAGCTCCGTTAGTGAGCATGTACTCAAGATGTCGGGTTACGCCGATAAGCTTGTGTCCTTGGGAATATCGATTCCCATTGACTTAGGCATCCATCGTGTTCTGCAGTCTCTGCCACCTAGCTATAAGAGCTTCGTGATGAACTATAATATGCAAGGCATGAAGAAGTCTCTCCCCGAGCTTCTGTCAATGCTTAAAACTGCCAAGTGGAGATCAAAAAGGAACATCAAGTGTTGATGATCAATAGGAACACTGGTTTCAAGAAAGACAAGAAGGGAAAACGGAAGGGAAGTAAGGGGGCAAGCCGGTTGCCGCGCCTGAAAAGAAACCCCGAGTTGGACTAAGTCTCATTCCGAGTGCTACTATTGTAAGGGGACTGGCCACTGAAAGCGCAACTGCCCAAGTATCTGGCAGACAAGAAGGCCGGCAAGGCAAACAAAGGTATATTGATTACATGTTATTGATGTGTACTTGACTAGTGCTCGCAGTAGCACCTGGGTTTTGATACCGGTTCAGTTGCTAATATTTGTAACTCGAATCAGGGGCTGCGGAACAAAGCGACCGCTAGCAAGGGGTGAGGTCAAGATGCGTGTCGGCAATGGATCAAGCGTTTGATGTGATCGCCGTCGGAACGCTGCCTCTCCACTTGCGTCGGGATTAGTTATAAACTTGAATAAATGTTATCTGGTGCCTGCACTGAGCATGAACATTGTTATCTGGATCGTGTTGATGCGAAGTGGTTATTCATTTAAATCCGAGAACAATGGTTGTTTCCTTTATATGAATGAAATCTTTATGGTCATGCACCGATGATGAATGGTTTATTTCTATTAGATCTCGATGATAATGTTACACATATTCATAATGTTGATGCTAAAAGGATTAAACTTATGATGATATATCCGCATATATGTG